>JASWHV010000016.1:74065083-74486085 GCA_030760725.1 Neostapfia colusana
AGTACTTCCTGACACACCTTCAGGAGTTGAGATTTAGCCCAGTGCAAATGTGGCTTTATCTTCTTGATTGATAAAGATAGCTGCAGTTTCAACCAAACACAGAAAGACTACTAATTCAAAGTTCCCACTTTCTTTTTTCTTCATATGCAGTTCTTCTGTGCCTGCTGACAGCAGCCTGTATCAAGACTGGGAAGCCACAGATGGCAAAACGTGCCATCGTGCTAGCCGAGTCGAGGATGCTCAAGGAAGGCTGGCCGGAGTACTACAACGGCAAGCTGGGGAGATTTGTTGGCAAGCAGGCCAGGAAGTTCCAAACATGGTCCACCGCCGGCTACCTGGTCGCCCGCATGATGCTGGAGGACCCATCGACACGATGATGTCCATGGAGGAGGATGTAACACCCCAAATTTATAGAGGAGAAATAAAATGGATAGGAAGGCTTTCATCACAGTAAGAGGAAAAATTTAATTTCGAAAACATGATAGAGACTCGTTTGAATTTGAATTTGAAGTGGAAAAATCCAAATTTGGCCAAAAATTCAAATTGTAGTTGGGCTGAACCTATTCTGGCCACATTTCCCACCTTCCTTCTCTCCTGGGCCTCGAACTCTCGGCCCACCCGTGCAAAGCCATGCTCCCTTTCCCTCTCTCCTCTCTCTTCAGTGGGGCCGCATGCCAGCGCCGCCTTGGTCTTCCCTCCGTTTTTTCTCAACGCACATGCACGACCTCAACCAAATCCGAGCAAAACGATAAGCCCCTCCCGACAAATCCGTCTGCACGCCTCGCCTACCATCTGTGCAGCCATCCCCTCATTCTATAAACCTGCCGTCGCGCACCCTTAGGGTTAGCCCCGCCCTGCCTTGGCTAAAAAACGCCGCCGCCGATCCTTTCTCGGTAAGCCGCCGACGTCGCTGTCGAGTTAGGCCGTATTCGTCGTCGTTTCGCGTGCTTACGCGCCATCCTGCTCGCAGGGACGCCAGCAAGCCTCCTCGCTCTTCCTAGTTGCGGCGAGCTACGATGAGCTTTTTCGCCCGTTTTCGCGTTTTGAGGTCTAGGCTGCCTTTTTCTCCGCGCTAACTACACCGCCGTCTACGTCGTGCTTTAGAATATGTCGCCGACGTGAAAGACGCAAGGAATTCACCGCCGTCGCTGACGAAGAACCGAAGACCCCTGCCGCACTCCTTCATCGCGAGACCCTTTGCGTCGCCTCCAAGCCCCCCAAAACGCCCTAGGTGAGTTCATGGAGTCCCCCTCCTTTGTTTCGTGCCCTAACTTTGAGTTCTAGGCACAAAATCGCGGATCCGAGTGTTCCCCGGCGAGCTTGAGCTGCGCCCATGGCGCGCCTCCGCGCTGAGCCGCCGCCGGCTGTAAAAACCCAAGAATTTACTTGCTACAATGTTCATCACATCAACACACTACAGCTCATTTTTGTGGATTGCTCATGAACATTTGTGAAGAGCAAGTAAACACCATCAAGAGGTTTATTAGAGGAAGAACTTACAACTCCAAAAAGTAGGAGCTCATACACATAAACATGAGAGGCTGAGCTCACCCCTAGATCCTAAATATTCTTGGGAAGTCTCAGGCCAAGTTTCATGTAAATTTAAACCATTCTGAGCCACTTTTGGAGACATTTGTAAAAAGGGCTAATCTGAGCCACAGGGGAAAATGCCTAAGGATCTCGCCCTTCTCCGCAGGGAAAGCTCCGAAGGCGCCATGTGTCCAGCGGGGCCGGACCTCCCTCTCCTCAGAGGAGAGCTCCGGGCTCGCCACGTGGCCTACAACAGTGTAAGGATCGAAACGCCCAAGAGGGGGGTGAATTGGGCTTTTTCAAATTTTAGAGCAATTTAAAACTTAATGGTTGAAGCCCAATTCCCTATGCGAACTAACTACGCAAGCAAGAGTATTAAGTGTGGAATAGTAAATGTGTAATAGTAAGAGGGTGAGGAGAGAGATGCAAACTCCCGCGGAGACTCGGAGACACGGCGATTTTTCCCGTGGTTCGGTAAGATCACAAAGATCTACCTACGTCCACGTTGTGGCACCCACCAAAGGGTATAGCCACTCCCAAGTCACCAAGACAAGGGAATCCACTATCTTTCTCCGTTCGCCATCTCCGGCAAGGTGGAGCTCAAGCCTTGTACAATGGTGATCCTCCGGGCTTCCACAAACGCCTTGGTAAGCTCCGGAGCGATCTCTTCTTCCTCCAACTTTTACAAGGTGAGAGAAGTCACCAAGACACTCTCTCTCACTAGCCTAGAGATTCCAATCACCAAGAATGGACGCACACAAGCTTCTCTCTAGCTAGATCTAGCCTATAGTTGGAGTACAAGAGGTTTTGAGGTGTGGAAGTGGTAGCTCTTGGTCTTGAATGCTTGAGGATGTGTAGTGAGGCTCTGGTGATCAAGACTTGACGAAATTGCCGGTTGGAGGGGTATTTATAGCCAGCCCACACGAGATAGCCGTTGGAAAAGTAGGCAGACTTTTTCTGTGAACATCGGATCATCCGATGCACCCCTTTATTTGAGCATCGGTCGAATTTCAAATTAGCTGATGTCATGTGTCAGATGTGACCGTTGGATATAACCGTTGGATCTGACTGTTTAATCGACCGATGTTACTTCAACTTCATCATCGGATGATCCGGTGAGTTGATCTTCAGAATTGGTTCAGAAATAATGTCTCTGTTGAAATTGACCAATGTACACTTACTTCATCATCGGATGATCCGGTGTGTACTTCTTCAGAATAACTCAGAAATCATCCTTCTGTTGAAATCAACCGATGTGCCACTTCCTTCACATCGGATGATCCGGTGTGTACTGGGCTCTGAGGTCTTCTTCTTCTGCCAACTCAAACTTGACCGATGTAGTCATTTTGCAAGACATCGGATGATCCGGTGAGTGCATCTTGTTTGCTTCGAGTTGTTTTGAGTTGATCTTTTGGAATCTTCTTGAGTGACTTCTTTGACACTTGTTTGAAATGATATTTTGATGAAGTGTAAGCTTCTTGTGTTGCCAATTTTGATAGAATAGAGTCGTTGTATGAGTTCTTCATTTAGTCTTCATGAGTATCGAATAACCCCTTAGAATAGATCGTTGAGGGGTCTCCATTTGTATCCAATGAGCAGTAGATGGTGTGAATAGATAGTTCATTAACGTTTGATGTGATATACGTGAAACCTCGCATCCACAAACTCATTAGTAATAACGAACGGTTGTTATTAATCACCGAAACCATACCTCACGGGGGCCTAGATGCTTTCAATCTCCCCCTTTTTGGTGATTGATGACAACACAACGAGTAGAGCATAGAATTAATGGAATTAAAACGCAATGCTCAAAAAAGAAATATAACAAGTACAAATTGCAACACAGGTGGCTCGAAGGCTCAAATAATAAACAATAAAGCGCAAGAGTACAAAGTAGCACCCGGAGTACAATAATAGCAAATAATAATAACAGGCAATCTCAAATAGATAACAATAAGTAGCAAAAGGATAGACACTCCCCCTAAAACCAAGAACTCCCCCTAGAACTGAGCTAACCCTCCCCCTGACTCTAACTCTTCTCCCCCTTTGGCATCAAGACACCAAAAAGGGAAGTCGAGTGCCTACGACTCAGGCGCACTCCTGGCGATGGTGAAGCGGTCGGCGTCGACGGTGCTGTCGCCGGAGCTGCTGGAGGTGGAGGTCGCTGGCGCTGGAGCTGGAGTGGGGGGAGCTGGAGCTGGAGCTGGAGCTGCTGGGGGATCCGCTGAGACTGCTGGCGCCGGTGGAGAAGGTACTGCCGGAAGAGGTGAGGACTGGAACGACGTCAGCGGCAGTACTGTCGAGTGAACGGGCGCTGTCGAGGCGAGCAGAGGTGGTATACTGAAGCTGGGGATCGACGAGGACGGTGCTGGAGCTGGTGCCAGTGGGGGTGCACCTGGAGCCTGACTGAGTCCCGAGTGCTGAGGTGGAAGGGCGACTCCCGTCTGCTGGTAAAGGTTGGTGACCAACCCCAGGACGCCCAACAACATCTGCTGAGTCTGCTGCTGCTGGTCCAGAGTGCGTCTCGTCATTTGGTCGACAAGGTTGGTGTACCTGTCGATGTCCTCTCGCCTCTGACGGGCGATCTCCAGCTGCATCTCCTGCTGCTGCCTCTGAAGCTGCTCCTGTCGAGCTGCCTGCTGCTCCTGCTGCTAAGCCATCCGCTGAAGTAAAGCAGTGAGCTCTGACGGCTGAGTCACCTGAGCCTCTGACACTGGAGGAGGTGTAGGTGGTGGAGCTGCTGAGCCTCCTGCCTCTGCGTCGTGCTGCCTCGGTGAAGGAGGAGCAGGAGGGAAGTACTCCTCGACACTGTCGCTGGTGTCGCTGTCCGACCATATATGCTGTAGGTCTCCTCCCTGAGCCTCTGCCTGTGCCAGCTCTGCGTCCTCCTGAGTCAGCTCTGCCCAGTCCTCCTCTGGCAGTCTGGCTCGAACCTCACGCTCAACGGGACGGCCAAGGCGGCGGTCTCCCGGAGTGGGGACTCGGTAGTGGCTGAACCGGGTCACGTGCATCTCCGTCAGCTGAGAAACTCCTGGAGTGTCCTCTGGAACCAACTGGTGGAGAAGGTGACAGATCCAGTGACCGAAGACCAACTGTCGAAGCATCCCAACTCCGTCGGTGATCACGTCCTCCATCTCGCAGATCAGAATATCCACGATGTCGAACTCCATCCCGTTCATCACATAGAACAGGATGGTCTGCTGAAGGCTCGTGAAGCCCTCCAAGTAGCCAGACCTCGGTAGTAGAGTACGCCTGAGGACGTGGTGAACTGTCCGAGCTGCTGGGGTGAGAAGCGCTGGCACCCTCGGCTGGTCAGGAGTGAACGGCTGAGTGAACAGACCTCTGATCTCCTCGAAAGGCGGTGCCACTCCTCCAGTCAGTGGCCTCCTCGGCGGGTCTGCGTCTCCGTAGACTATCTGGTGCAGGCACGTAGTAGAGAGCTCCACACCAAGCAGTCTGCCCAACAAGTCTCGAGACACGTCGTGGATCTGCCCCATGAACATGAAGTGAATCGAGCGACGGCCCTCAGAGACGTAGAGTGTCGCGTAGAACACCCTGACCCACTCCTCGACGTAGGCACTCCTCTGGTGCGAGAGCAAGTCCACAAGTCCTCTGTATCTCTCAAAGAGTGGCCTGATCCCGTGTCCTGCTGTCACTGCAAGCTGATCCCAGTCGATGCTGTTATGCTGGAAGAGCTTGTGGCCCCGACGCCTGTAAGTCTCGTACAGGGACGCCTGTGTCAGGGTCCAGAAGCGGGAGTCAACTCGAGCGTCCCTAGGCCGCGGGAACCACTCCTCAGGCATCGCTGACCATCTGAGCTTCTTCAGTTGCCTTGCCTTCATCTTCCTGTAGTCGGTGAGTCTGACATCCTCGGCAACACGGACTGTTGTGTCCATCAGGTGGATGGCCCTTTGGGCCTCTCTGTCCTCTGCGCGGTCAGCCGCAGAGGGGCGCCGACTCGCTGTAGGAGTCTGTCCACCCCCACGAGTCCTCGGGGTGCGCCGGCGGATGAGAGGCGGCACCTCGGCCTCCTCCTCGTCGGAGCCCTCGGGAGGCACCGGCTGGACCGGAGGCTGCTCCTGCCTCTGCCGGGACTCGCGGATCCGTAAGGAACCGCGATGGCCGCGCTCACGCTCCTCGGCGGCGCGAGCGGCCAACTCCGCACGACGAGCGTCCTTGGACATCTTGCGCTTCTTCGCGGCAGGCTCCTCAATAGCCTTGCCCTTTCCTTTGCGATCGCGACCCATCTTAGCGACGAACAGCGAAGCACGGCGAAACCCTAGCGGAGAGGGTGATGCGCGGTGGTGGAAGCCGGCGGCGAGTGGTGGTGCGGCTGGTGGTGGAGGGGAGACGGCGAGGGAGGCGCGGCGGAGGAGGGAGCTGCTGCGGCGGCGATCGGAGGTGGCCGGAGGGCGCGAGGACGGCGGCGAGGGCGACGGGCGGCGAGAGAAGCGGGTGGCGGCGGAGGTCGGGGAAGAAAAACGAAAGAGGAGGCCGAACCGCTATATAAACCGTACGGGCAAACCCTAGCCGCGCACAAAACACCGGATGGACCGATGATCATCGGAGGATGCATCGGTCGAGTTCAACAGAGAGTTGTTCCAAAAACTCTCTTTGAACACCGGATGAGCCGACGTTGAGGTGTCGATCATCGGTCGATTTCTGCAGGGCACCAGAAAACTGAACACCGAATGCTCCGATGTCTTCTGAAATGAACTCATCGGTTGATTTGTGACATCTGACTTGATCTGAGCACTGAACTGAAGCACCAATTGATCCGATGATCTGCTGGCCCTAGCATCGGATAATCCGATGACTACAGAAAACCTAAGACTGCCCATATGTGTCCTTGGACTTAAACACACAAAGATAAGGATGGGTCCTAGGACTTTTTGGGCAACTCCTAACCTCTAATAGAAGGCTTCAAATATAGTGCCACATATTGGCTAAGCCCTTAAGCAAAGAGAACACACAAGGTTAGGAGGGAAACCACGAAAATGTAAGGCCCATGCTTTGTGAGCTAGAGTATGGAAAACTTCTATCTCTTTAAAGCATGTACCTTTAGAATTTTGCTCTATCCACATCATATGAGTTGAGATATTGCATTTTGAACAAGTCTCCTTCTCATGATGTGGGTTCCCCTTTGTGACAATCTACCGTATGCAATGCCAAACAAAATAATGCAAGATATTAAATGAGTGCAAGTCTATATGGCAGGAATCATGCAAAGCATAATGTAAATCTATCTTGCCAAGTTTAAACCTTCCAAAGGCTTCCTCAGGGAAGACTATTTCTAGCTCGCCCCTATCCTTTGGGAGTTAGACAAGACCTATTTGATATGCAACCTTACATGAACATGGCAACTTACATGACGTTAGATGCATCTAGCACATTTAATTCACTTCTAAGTCTAGAAAAAGTTTTCTCATCAAGTGGTTTAGTGAAGATATCCGCCAATTGTTCTTCGGACCTAACACCTTGCAAAGAGATGTCTCCTTTAGCCTCATGGTCCCGCAAGAAGTGATGGCGAATATCAATGTGCTTAGTGCGGGAGTGTTGAACGGGGTTTCTAGCTATCTTAACCGCACTTTCATTGTCACAAAGGAGAGGCACACAATCAAATTTAATTCCAAAGTCCAAAAGGGTTTGCTTCATATATAGAATTTGGGCACAACATGCACCGGCCGCTATATACTCTGCCTCCGGTGTGGACAAAGCCACGGAGTTTTGCTTTTTGCTCGACCAAGATACTAGGGAACGCCCAAGTAAGTGGCACCCACCGGAGGTACTCTTGCGATCCACACGGCATCCGGCAAAGTCCGAATCCGAGTAACCCAAGAGATGGAAACTAGCGTTCTTGGGGTACCACAAACCTACACTTGGGGTATGCTTGAGATACCTAAGTATCCTAAAGACCGCCTTACGATGCGATTCTTTAGGTGCCGCTTGAAAGCGAGCACACAAGCACACACTAAACATGATATCGGGCCTAGATGCGGTAAGATATAACAATGAACCAATCATGGAACGGTAATGAGATTGATCAATAGTTTTACCGTCCATGTCCGCGTCGAGATGACAATTTGTCACCATTGGAGTACTTCTTGAGCTACAATCTTCCATTTCAAACTTCTTCAAGAGGTCCTTGGTGTACTTCTCTTGGTAGATGAAAGTCCCCTCTTGAAGTTGCTTGATTTGAAATCCTAGGAAGAAATTGAGTTCTCCAATCATTGACATCTCGAACTCCCTAGACATCATGGTGCCAAACTCAAGGCTAAGAGATTTGTTAGTTGAGCCAAAAATAATGTCATCAACGTAAATTTGACAAAGAAATAAATCCCCGTTGATGTCCTTGGTGAAAAGTGTGGTATCCACCCTCCCGATCTTGAATCCTTGCATGACTAGGAAATCCCTTAGACGTTCATACCATGCCCTAGGTGCTTGCTTGAGCCCGTAGAGCGCCTTGTGTAACCTATACACATGGTTAGGATTCCTCGGATCTTCAAACCCGGGAGGTTGCTCAATGAAAACAAGTTCGTTAATATAACCATTGAGGAAGGCACTTTTAACATCCATTTGATAAAGCATAATATTGTGATGCGAAGCAAAAGCAAGGAGTATGCGAATAGCTTCTAACCGTGCGACCGGGGCGAATGTCTCTCCAAAATCTAGTCCTTCAACTTGTGAAAAACCCTTGGCCACAAGCCTTGCCTTGTTGCGGACCACCACGCCATTCTCGTCTTGCTTGTTGCAGTACACCCACTTCGTTCCGATGACGTTCTTGTCCTTAGGTCGCTCCTCCAATACCCAAACTTCATTGCGGGTGAAGTTGTTGAGTTCTTCTTGCATAGCCATCACCCAATTGGGATCTTGGAGTGCTTCCTCAATATTTGTGGGTTCTACACACGAAACAAAAGAGTAGTGCTCACAAAATGAAGCAACATGGCGAGAACGAGTACTTACTCCCCGTGACGGACTTCCGATGATTTGATCCATCGGATGTGCCTTGGAGATGCGCCCATGCCTCATAAGAGGTTGTGAGGCACTTGGCGGTGGTGAGGCATCTCGCTCGTCTTGTGGTTGGACTTGACCTTGGACTTCTTCTTCTTGGTGTTGTGTGGCATGTGAATCTTGCATTGGCAATGGATCATCTTTCTCTTCTTCTTCATCAATTTGAGGCGCCATGGAGGTGTTGATGTTGGAACTTGAGGCTCCCCCTTGATCATGGCTCTCCTCAACTTCGGGCTTGATGTCTCCTATGGTCATGTTCTTCATAGCTTCTCGTAGAGGCTCATCATCTATATCATCATGACCAAAACTCTCCTCTTGGCAGCCATTAGTCTCATCAAACTCAACATCACAACTTTCTTCAACTAACCCGGAGGTTTGGTTGAATACTCGATATGCTTTTGAGTTTGACGCATAACCAAGAAAGATACCAACATCACACCTTCTTTCAAACTTACCGAGCCTTTTCTTGCGGTAGATGTAGCACTTGCACCCGAAGACTCGGAAGTAGGAGATGTTGGGCTTTCTCCCAATGAGGAGCTCATATGGGGTCTTTTGAAGTAGTCGATGAAGATAGACCCTATTTGCGGCATGGCACGCCGTGTTGATTGCTTCGGCCCAAAACTTCTCCGACGTGCCATAGTCATCAAGCATTGCTCTTGCAAGGGTGATGAGAGTCTTGTTCTTCCTTTCAACGACACCATTTTGTTGAGGGGTGTATGTGGCTGAAAACTCGTGCTTCACGCCTTCACGATCACACCACTCCCCAATGTTGTAGTTCTTGAACTCGGTGCCGTTGTCACTCCGGACCTTGATGATGGGAAGTTGAAATTCCCTTTGAGCTCGTTTAGCGAAGGTCTTGAAGATTTCCGGAGTTTCACCCTTGTCACCTAGAAACAATGTCCAAGCATAGCGAGAGTAGTCATCAACAATAACAAGACAATAGAGGTTACCGCCAAGGCTTTGGTATGTGGACGGTCCGAAGAGGTCCATGTGAAGTAGTTCAAGTGGCTTGGAGGTTGACACCATTGTCTTCATCGGATGGTGTGAGGCAACTTGCTTCCCGGCTTGACACGCGCTACAAAGCTTGTTCTTCTCAAATGTGACATCCTTCACGCCGGTCACCATCCCAAGATTGAATGACTTCTTGAGCTTGCTCATCCCAATGTGAGCAATGCGCCGATGCCATAGCCATCCCAAACTTGTCTTGGTGAAAAGACAAGTGGTCAAGCTAGCATCCTTGTTGGAGAAGTCCACCATGTAAAGATGTCCATGTCGAAAACCTTTGAATATTAGTTCTTTGCTTGATTCACTAGTCACCACAACACCATTCTTGTCAAATGTGCACGTTAGTCCAAGATCACATAATTGTGCAATAGAAAGTAAATTGAAACTAAGAGACTTAACGTAAAGCACATTAGAGATAGACAAATCATGAGAAATAGCAATTTTACCCAAACCAATTACCTTCCCCTTTGAGTTATCACCAAAGGTGACTTGTTCATGATTGCCGGGGTTCTCTATGGAGGTGAACATACCATCATTGTCGGTCATATGTTGAGTGCACCCACTATCGAGTACCCAATGCTTTCCTCTGGCTTTGTAGTTCACCTACACACATGAAGTTAGTTTTTGAGTTTAGAAACCCAAGCCAACTTAGGTCCTTGTATGTGTGATACAAGTGATTTTGGGACCCAAAGTTGCTTGGGGAGCTTCCCCTTCATGCCCTTGATGTCTTTGCCGATGAACCTTGCCTTCACCTTTCCACCTACTTTGCTCAATATATAGTGATAATCATTGAAAGTAGATTTGTAGTTAGGAGGCAATTTGGGAGAAGGACGGTTGGGAAGAGGACACTCCCTCGTGTGATGTCCGGTGACCTCACAATGTTGGCAATAGGAACCAACTTCCTTGATAAAGCTTGTCCTAAGCTTCGGTGAGGGCACCTTTCCTTTGTTGGGCACCGGGAAGGATCCAAGTCCCCTCTTGTTGAAGCCTTTAGCTTGTTGGTAGAGGATTTCCTTGTGCTTGTCCTCCCCCTTAGAGAGTCTTGCCACACTAGTGCGAAGACTTTCAATTTCGTCCATTAGCTCCTTCTCCCTAGGGCTTGCTTTCAAAGGCAAAGACTTATCCAAAATATTAGTGGCATGTGAATTAGATGATATTTTGCCATCAAGGGTTTCTTTCTTTGTGTTTTTCAATTTAAGTTCAATCGCTTCATAAGCAAGGTTAAGCACTTCATGTTCTTGAACCAACTCATTGTGCTTTGCCAAGAGTGCTAAGTTAGCTAAGTCAAGCTCATGATACTCAAGCTTGATTTGAGCATTCTCCTCCTCGATTTGCTTGACATTTGATTTGAGCGTGTCATGCTCTTTAAGTATGGTTACATACTTGTCATGCAAATCGAGGTTAGCACTTTCAAGCTTAGCACGAGCTAGCTCAAGAGCCTTAACCTTAACCTTTTCCCTTTTTATAATGGCATGATATTCATTAATCATAGATGCTAATTCATCGGGTGAAAGCTCATCATCATCATCGCTAGAATCTTCACATACCTTTGAGTTACCTTTCGCCATTAGGCACATAGGAGGTGGACGAAGAGGTGAGTCATCCTTGTTGACGATGGCGAGGCCTGCCAAGTTTTCTTCATCTTCACTATCTTCGTCGCTTGACTCTTCATCCGTGATCCACTCATTGGCTTCACACATGAAGACCTTTTGAGGCCCTCTTCTCTTCTTTGGAAAGAGCTTGGTTTTCTTGCCTTTGTCAAATTTCTTCTTTCCAAAAGAGCGCTTGGGCTTGACCTCCTCTTCATCATCACTTTCTTCTAGTTTGTGATGCTTGCCATTGTCCTTCCTTTTGTCCGGTCTTGGACAATCATATGATATGTGGCCTAGATCACCATAATTGTAGCACGTCTTGTTTTCATCTTTTCTTGGCAAGAAGGCTTTCTTCTTGGGATCATAAGAGTATCCCTTCTTTGCAATCTTGGAGTTGAGGCGTGAGAATTTCCTCATCATCAAAGCAAGCTCATCATCATCATCTTCGCTTGTTTCTTGCTCTTCTTCACTTGAGCTAGGCTCAACCACTTTCTTCTTCTTGGGAGTTGTCTTCTTGGTTGAAGCCTTGAGAGCAATGGTTTTTGATGATGACTCCTCCATCATTCCAAGTACGCTCATCTCATGAGCATGGATTTCTCCAATGAGCTCCGAAACTTCAATGTTGTCTAGTGACTCTTTTTGGAGCATTGAATTGATAATGTTGTACTTGGGCTTGGGTAGAAGCATGAGGATCTTGCGATTGATAAGTCCCTTGCCAAGAGAAGCAATGTCAAGTGCGTTAATTTCCTCAATGAGCACATTTAAACGAGAAAACATTTGGTTAACATTCTCATGAGGAAACATCTTAAATTCATCATATTTTGATTTAAGCATGTGATATTTGAGTTCTTTAACACGAGATGAGCCCTCATGTATTTCAATTAGACATGCCCAAATTTCACATGCTTTTTCCTTACTAGCAATCCTAGCAAAGACATCTTGACTAATGCATTCATATATGGCATTTCTAGCCTTAGCATCCCATTTTAATTGGTCACCAACATAGTCAAGATTTCCAAACCCCGCATGGGTCGCTTCCCACACTTCGGGAGCAATTGCCTCAAGGTAAGCGCGCATGCGTGCTTTCCAATAAGCAAAATTCTTGCCCTCGAAGGTAGGAACCGAACCCCCATTCTTGACCATTTTCGCTCTCTAGCGGTGAAGCTAGAATGATCCAATGAGCAACCTGGCTCTGATACCAATTGTAAGGATCGAAACGCCCAAGAGGGGGGGTGAATTGGGCTTTTTCAAATTTTAGAGCAATTTAAAACTTAATGGTTGAAGCCCAATTCCCTATGCGAACTAACTACGCAAGCAAGAGTATTAAGTGCGGAATAGTAAATGCGTAATAGTAAGAGGGTGAGGAGAGAGATGCAAACTCCCGCGGAGACTCGGAGACACGGCGATTTTTCCCGTGGTTCGGTAAGATCACAAAGATCTACCTACGTCCACGTTGTGGCACCCACCAAAGGGTATAGCCACTCCCAAGTCACCAAGACAAGGGAATCCACTATCTTTCTCCGTTCGCCATCTCCGGCAAGGTGGAGCTCAAGCCTTGTACAATGGTGATCCTCCGGGCTTCCACAAACGCCTTGGTAAGCTCCGGAGCGATCTCTTCTTCCTCCAACTTTTACAAGGTGAGAGAAGTCACCAAGACACTCTCTCTCACTAGCCTAGAGATTCCAATCACCAAGAATGGACGCACACAAGCTTCTCTCTAGCTAGATCTAGCCTATAGTTGGAGTACAAGTGGTTTTGAGGTGTGGAAGTGGTAGCTCTTGGTCTTGAATGCTTGAGGATGTGTAGTGAGGCTCTGGTGATCAAGACTTGACGAAATGGCCGGTTGGAGGGGTATTTATAGCCAGCCCACACGAGATAGCCGTTGGAAAAGTAGGCAGACTTTTTCTGTGAACATCGGATCATCCGATGCACCCCTTTATTTGAGCATCGGTCGAATTCCAATTTAGCTGATGTCATGTGTCAGATGTGACCGTTGGATATAACCGTTGGATCTGACTGTTTAATCGACCGATGTTACTTCAACTTCATCATCGGATGATCCGGTGAGTTGATCTTCAGAATTGGTTCAGAAATAATGTCTCTGTTGAAATTGACCGATGTACACTTACTTCATCATCGGATGATCCGGTGTGTACTTCTTCAGAATAACTCAGAAATCATCCTTCTGTTGAAATCAACCGATGTGCCACTTCCTTCACATCGGATGATCCGGTGTGTACTGGGCTCTGAGGTCTTCTTCTTCTGCCAACTCAAACTTGACCGATGTAGTCATTTTGCAAGACATCGGATGATCCGGTGAGTGCAACTTGTTTGCTTCGAGTTGTTTTGAGTTGATCTTTTGGAATCTTCTTGAGTGACTTCTTTGACACTTGTTTGAAATGATATTTTGATGAAGTGTAAGCTTCTTGTGTTGCCAATTTTGATAGAATAGAGTCGTTGTATGAGTTCTTCATTTAGTCTTCATGAGTATCGAATAACCCCTTAGAATAGATCGTTGAGGGGTCTCCATTTGTATCCAATGAGCAGTAGATGGTGTGAATAGATAGTTCATTAACGTTTGATGTGATATACGTGAAACCTCGCATCCACAAACTCATTAGTAATAACAAACGGTTGTCATTAATCACCGAAACCATACCTCATGGGGGCCTAGATGCTTTCAAGCAGCCAGACCTCCCCCCCTCCGTGGGGAGAGCTCCGAAGGTGCCACATGTCCCGCGGGACCGGACCTCCCCCTCCTCAGAGGAGAGCTCCGGACTCGCCACGTGGCCGACAGAAGCCGGACCTCCCCCCTCCGCGGGGGAGAGGTCCGAAGGCTCCACATGTCCTGCGGGGCCGGACCTCCCTCTCCTCAGAGGAGAGCTCCGGGCCCGCCATGTGTCCAGCAGAACAGCGCTGCCTGCCCCCGAGCGATAGGCAGCGGGCATAAAGACGCTCCATACCTTGCCCGTACAAGGTATTCAAGGCCCGCGCCTTCCCAAGACGCGGAGACGCGGAGCACGCCTCTGTCAGGTGCCGTTGCGCCCAGTCGCATCACAGACTGACGCAACGGTGTCAGAACCTACGAGCCAATAAACATAGCGACAAGACATCCCCTGCCGCCCCCGCCGTCATCGACCACTACGACTAGCATGCAGCATGGGCGGGGCGGCAAGACGAAGGCTCGGAAGCCTTCGCCAGAGACAACTACCGGCATAACTGTGGATACGATGGTCGGCAGAAAATCTCCCTGGGACCACTTGTCGGGTCCCGGGCCCCCCTTGTAAGACACACGAGCCTTGGACTATAAAAGGCTCGGGTAGGCAACGTTAGCGAGGGTTCGCACTCTAGCCATTCGCACCCTAGGCATAACTCATCCCCAAGCTTAGGACTCCGGTTCAGAGCAACAAGCAATACAACGAGCACCTCTGCTCACCGTGGACGTAGGGTTTTACGCTCCGGCGGCCCGAACCACGTAAAACTCGCCGTGTAAAGCTCCTCCCTCACTCGTCCCTACGCTTAAGTTCTCCGCAAGCGACTAGCCCCTTCGAAAAAGAACCTCCGTGGGCTGCCCAGAGCAGGTCCGGGGGAAGTTTCGACCACACACTTCGACATTTGGCGCGCCAGGTAGGGGGCTTTTCCCTTGCGCGACGAGTTTCTGCTGACGAAGATGACCAAGCTTCCTTCAGCGGCAAGCTCTCCTCCCCCGCGTTCACGACGGACCGTGACTAGCGGGGAATACGTGTCGACACACTCAGGACGGAGTGTGTCGGCGCAAGCTGGAAGCCAGCAGCCGACTCCGGCAACGCAGGCTCCAACTAGCGTGAGATCTTCTGCAGCGCTGAGCGTTCCCCACGGGGATGCGCTAGCTGCAGCAAGAGCGCTACTGCGCAATCCGCCTGCTGGTGACGCGCCTCAGGCAGCGACCCAACAGTGGATTCGCGAGGTAGACCGTCTCGTCGTTGCCGCCGCAAACCCTCGACTTCGGTGGGGACGACGCTCCGGCCAACCGGCTGTGTCGCTGACGCGCACGCCAACGGTTGACGGGCAGACGGCGGATTTCAGCTCCACCAGGCTTCAGTCGACAGACCTGAGGACAGAGCTGGAACGGTGCCACTTGGGCCAGGATACCCGGGTGTACCTCGAGCGACGTCGAGAAAGGCGTTGCAACCAAGAGGCTGGCGACAGCATGACGTCAGCCTCGACCCAGCCTGAGGCGCAGACCTTCGCCACGCGATCTCTGCCCCAGGCATACGCCGCGCAGCATATGCCACAGCCATATGCCCTGCAAACGGCCCCCCCCGGTCTATGGCGCAGCCTTGCCCATACCGGGGTACAGTGTGCCAGCGCCGAACCAAGCGTTCGCGGCACCAACGCCTGCAGCAACAGGAGCAGGATGTGCGGCCCTGGCGCCCCACCTTCGCTTTGCGAGGTGGCCGCGCAAGTTTTGGCCGCACCTGCCCGAGAAGTACGACGGCAGCGTCAACCCGGCAGAGTTCCTCCAAATCTACTCCACCGCCGTACTTGCCGCAGGAGGGGATGAGGCCATCATGGCCAACTACTTCCCCGTCGCCTTGACCGACCCAACCTGGTCTTGGCTCATGAACCTCCCCCAGTGTTCCATAACTTCCTGGGGAGAGCTCTGCCGGCAGTTCACTGTCAACTTCGGTAGTTCTTACACCCGGCCTGGCACAGAGCTCGACCTCCACGCCATCCAACAACAACCTGGGGAGTCGCTGCGCTCCTTCATCCAGCGGTTCTCCCAGGTACGGAACACCATCCCACACATCCAAAATGTTTCTGTGGTGGTGGCGTTCCGGCAAGGCGTTCGAGACAAGAAGATGCTCGAGAAGCTCGCGACCAGAGAGGTTTGCGACGTCTTCGAGCTCTTCAGCCTGGCGGACAAGTGCGCCAGAGCAGCCGAAGGGCGGAATTGGCACTCACTGCCAGCCTCCGAGTCAGGAGGGCAGCCCGGGTCCGGCGCTGCATCCTATGGAGGCGGCAAGAAGGCCAAGAACCGGGGCAGCGGCAAGATGAAGTCACCGGCCGCGGTTCCCGTTGCTGCAGCAGCGGCACCCAGCGGAGCTCGGGGGCCGCGCCCCGACAAGAGGCAGCGACAATCACCAGCCCCAGAAGGTGACCAAGACAAGCTATGCCCCGTACACGGCAGCTATCGCCATACTACTGCCGAGTGCCGGGAGATTCAGAAGCTCGCGGAGCGCTTCCGCAAAGGGAAGTAGCAGCGGACTGATGCTCCACCCTTCCGCCAAAGGGAGGGCAAGCAGAAGGTCGACGCCCCAGACAGCGTCGACCACCAAGTGGGGTTCCAGGAGCCTCAGCGCGCCGTGAAGGCGGTCCGCAACCATGAGGACTCCAGCTCCAGTGATGATGAGCGTCGAAAGAAGCTCTACGTCATATACGGCGGGTCCGCCGACCCCTCGTCCCGAAGCGCGGTTAAGACTCTGCGCCGAGCGATAGCGTCGGTGGCTCCACTCCCAGGTGCCGCACCGCACCTCAAGTGGATGGGAACCCCATCAGCTTTGATGCCACCGACTGCCCCACGAACATGGCTGGGGCCGGCCAACTACCGCTCTTGGTAGCGCCCACCATCGCCAATGTGAGGATGTATCACGTTTTGGTATATGGCGGAGCTGGGCTGAAGCTCATCAGCCGTGTAGCTTTCCAGAAGCTGCAGATCCCGATGGCCAAGCTCACCCCGTCGAGCCCGTTCTCAGGGGTAGGGCCGGGACACGTCGTTCCCTACGGCAACATCAGCCTCCCGGTGACCTTTGGAGCTCCGTACAGCTACCGGACAGAATACATTCTGTTCGACGTGGCGGAGATCGACCTCCCCTTCAACACCATAATTGGCAGGCTGGCCCTGTACCGATTCATGGCAGTAGCCCACTACGGCTACCTCGTCTTGAAGATGCCTACACCAACAGGCGTCCTCAGGATTCGTGGAGACCGCACTGCTGCAGTGTCGGCCTTGGAAAAGCTCCAAGCGCTTGCAACAGCTAGAGCACCAGCCCCTGGCAGTGCAGAACCAGACCAGCTTCACCTGAGTGCACGCCACCGTGCCTCCACCGCAACACCCCGTGTGCAACCCCTCGACGAGGGCGACGTCCCCTTAAAGGTCGTACAAATCGGTGTCGATGCCACCCAGACCACCTGGGTAGCCGGGGGCCTGGATAGCAAATAGGAAGGCGCGCTCGTCACCTTCCTCTGGCACAACGTCGACGTGTTTGCATGGCAGCCGTCGCAGATGCCGGGGATCCCTAGGGAGGTGATCGAGCACCACTTAAAGGTCTTCCTCGACGCCCGGCCAGTTCAACAGAAGCCCCACAAGCAGTCCATCGAGCGGCAAAACTTCATCCGCGAAGAAATCAAGAAGCTGCTGGACGCTGGTTTCATACGGGAAGTCCACCACCCTCGGTGGTTGGCGAACCCCGTCGTTGTCCCGAAGGCCGGTGGGAAGCTCCGGATGTGCATCGACTACACCAGTCTCAATAAGGCATGTCCCAAAGATCCATTCCCTCTCCCTAGAATAGATCAAATAGTAGACTCGACATCAGACTGCGATATGCTGTGCTTCCTAGACGCCTACTCGGGTTTCCATCAGATCCCCATGTCTAGAGAAGATGAAGAGCACACCTCCTTCATCATAGTAGATGGCCTGTATTGTTATGTCTCTATGCCTTATGGCCTAAAGAATGCTCTCCCCACCTTTGTACGTGCAATGCACAAAACCTTTGGAGAGTTAATAAGAGACTTAGTTGAGGTGTATGTCGATGACATCGTTGTCAAGGTCAGGCAGAGTTCATCCTTGTTAGATAACCTAGCCTTAGTTTTTGACAAATTGCGCTCTACGCGCACCAAGCTGAACCCCGACAAATGTGTGTTCGGTGTATCCTCTGGGAAACTCTTAGGATTCCTAGTCTCACACCGGGGAATTGAGGCCAACCCATAGAAGATCAAGGCCATCGACTTGATGCGGCCTCCTTCCCGCATCAAAGAAGTCCTGAAGCTCACGGGATGCCTAGCCGCGCTGAGTCGGTTTATACCGAGATTAGCAGAGCGAGCGCTCCCCTTCTTTAAGCTCCTGCGCAGATCCGATCCATTTGCTTGGACTGGCGAAGCAGAAGAAGCTTTCCAGGAGTTGAAGCGACTCCTGACGACCCTACCTATCATGGTAGCCCCTGAGCCCGGAGAGCATCTGTTGCTCTACATCGCGGCGACGACTGAAGTGGTGAGTATGGTCCTCATCGCAGAGCGGCCGGACCTCTCATCTTCACAGCCTGCTTCGGCAGCAGAAGACGGACGCCAGGAAACCCCGCAGGTCCAAGACGGCCTCCCGGACCTCCAAGACAACCTCCCGGAGGTCCAGGGCGGCCTCCCAGACTTCCAAGACAACCTCCCGGGGGCCCAACGGGACCTCCCGGAGGTCCAGCAGGACCTCCCGGAGCTCTCGGAGAACCAGCGGGCCCCCCCGGAGAGCCAAGATGGCTTAAGAACCTTCGAGTTCCAACTCCCAGAAGCCCCCCTGGACCCACTCACCTCCAGCGGGCCAGGGCCAATGGATGAAGACCTCTCAGACCTAAGAGAGAGGGTTCGAACCATCCAGAGGCCTGTCTACTACATCAGCGAAGTCCTTCACGATGCCAAGACAAGGTACCTAGAAGTCCACAAGCTGCTGTATGCAGTGCTCCTGGCGTCTAGGAAGCTCCGCCACTACTTTCAGGCCCACCGGGTCTCAGTAGTCACCTCCTATCCACTGAAGACGATCCTTCACAGCCCCCATGCGAATGGCAACGTCGCTAAATGGGCAGCGGAGCTAGCGGAGTTCGAGCTGGACTTCCTTCCTCGCCATGCAGTCAAAAGCCAAGCGCTGGCTGACTTCGTGGCAGAGTGGATACCGACGAAGGCTGACCCAGGGGGCCACGAAGACGGTGAACCAGAACACCGAGCTCCGGTCTTCACCGAGCCCCACTAGACGCTCTTCTTCGACGGCTCCTCGCGAAAGCAGGGGGCCGGTGCCGGCGTACTGCTTCTCATGCCATCGAGGGAGCAGTTTGGGTACATGGTGCGTCTCAATTTCAAGGCAACCAACAACATGGCAGAGTATGAAGCACTCATCTTTGGCCTACAGACAGCCCTGTCTCTGGGCGCTCGCCAGTTGTTGGCACAGGGCGACTCCCAGCTGGTTATCGAGCAAGTTAAGGGTGAATGCTCCTGCAATGACCCACAGCTAGCTGCTTATCTGCTTCACGTGCAAATGTTGGAGAAAGACTTCCTCGCCTTGGACCTGCGCCACGTACCGCGCGCTGGCAATGCTGCAGCTGACGACCTTTCAACAATGGCTTCCACCGGAGCTCCTGTGCCCGAATGAGTCTTTGAGAGGACGTTGCTGCGGCCCACAGCCCGGCCCGGCGAGCCGAGCAAAGGGGGCTGGACCAGCACCTCGAAGCTGGCGGTCCCGACGGCCCTGCAGCCATGGATGCCGCCAAGGATCGTAAGCGTCACTGGGGACTCCGTGCAACCCATCGCTCAAGATCCAGAAGCTCAAGTCAGACCCGATGCATGGATCACGCAGACCCGGGACTACTTGAAAGACAACATCCTCCCTGATGAACATGCAACCGCTGAACGGATCGTGCGTATGGCTAAGAGATACGCGCTGGTAGAAGGGGATCTCTACCGGCGTGGCGCCAACCACGTCCTATTGCGGTGCATAACCCAGGGGGAAGGCTGCGACTTGCTCGCTGAGATCCATGGGGGCGAATGTGGGAGTCACTCTTCCTCACGCACGCTTGTTGGTAAAGCCTTCCGGCATGGCTTCTACTGGCCGACAGCACTCTAGGATGCCGTCAAGCTGGTCGAGAGCTGCAAGGCGTGCCAGTTCAACGCCATGCAGATCCATACACCGGCTCAGGCGGTACAGATGATTCCACCCTCATGGCCATTTGCCGTATGGGGGTTGGACATCCTGGGACCATTCCCCAGAGCCGTTGGGGGATTCCGGTACCTCTATGTCGCCATCGACAAGTTCACCAAGTGGCCGTAACCCACACCAGTTGTCACCATCAGCAAGCAATCTGCAGTAAAGTTCGTCAAGTCGATTGTCTGCCGGTTTGGGGTCCCGAACAGAATCATCACTGACAACAGGACCCAGTTCACCAGCGCAGCCTTCCAAGACTACTGCGAAGACCTCGGCATCCAGGTGTGCTATGCCTCTGTTGCTCACCCAAAGAGCAATGGGCAAGTCGAGAGGGCCAACACCGAGATTCTCCGCGGCCTCACGACCTGCACCTATGCCATCCTGAAGAAACATGGTGCCAATTGGGTGGATGAGCTTCCGAGCACACTATGGGCTAACCGGACATCCCAGAGCCGGGCCACCGGAGAGACACCCTTCTTCATGGTGTATGGGGCCGAAGCTGTGCTTCCCCCAGAAATCACCATGAAGTCTCACTGCGTCCGAGCTTATGACGAAGCCGCGCAGGACAACCTCCGGCGCGGAGACATCGACCTCGTCGACGAGGTCCGATTGCATGCAGCACTCCGTAACGCACAGTACAGACAAGCGCTCCGCCGCTACCATCAGAGGTCTGTGCGTGCCCGGGAGCTGCAGGAAGGTGACCTGGTGCTGCGGCGCATACTTTCTCACGAAGGGACCCACAAACTCTCCCTTAGTTGGGAAGGTCCCTTCCGAGTCACGAAAGTATGCCGCCCCGGGTGCGTACGCCTTTCCACCGAGGATGGGGATCCGCTCCCGAACCCCTGGAACATCGAACACCTCCGTAAGTTCTACCCCTAGAACAGTAGCAGGACAATTTTTTCTTTCTAATAGATTCCATAGAGTGCCGGAACAGCGCTCGGAGCAGCTAAGTCTCAGGGGACGATCCAGGACTACGTTCAGCTTTGCCTGGTTCCGACTCCAAGCGCGTAGAGTCTTACTTCCCTTTTCAATGGGACGGGTCGTGGCCTCCATGTTTAGCCTGTTTTCCGCCTATGGAAATTTATAGGGAAAGAACCTGTCCTGCTTTGCTCTTCCTTTATGCTTATCCAAATTATGTATTAATTTTTATGACCGCACTTCCTGGGTATGTTCACCATACACCCAGTCCCCTTTTTCCCATTCTCAACTCTAGTCGGCATTTGCTATCCTGCCTGGGGCGGTCGCGCTTGGGGACCTACCGATGGCCAGGGAGCCCCGAGCCCCTGGCACGTCGTGCACCGAAATTCCCAAGCACAGTGCACCGAATCGGGATTGTAAGCCAAATAAGACTATGAGATCGGAAAGGGGGGAGCCCCAAGGAGAATTACGTTTCCCTTGTTTGTGTGCAGGACCCTCCGGCCTTGGCTTCCCGCAGGAGTATGGTAGGAGTACCCAAACAGTTGGCCACGCCTACCAGGGGGCCGCTACGGACCGTGCAAAAATGGGAGATCCGGACCCCGCCCCCTCCGCAGAGACGGGCCCTGGAAGCCCCACGTGTCCGGCGGGGCCGGGGCTCCCGTCTCCTCAGGAGGGGCTCTAGACCCGCCACGTGGCCGGCAGAAGCCGGACCTCCCCCTCTGGGAGGGGAGCTCCGAAGGCCCCACGTGTCCAGCGGAGCCGGAGCTCCCGCCTCCTCAGGAGGGGAGCCCGGACCCGCCACGTGGCCGGTAGAAGACGGACCTTCCCCCTCCGCGGGGAGAGGTCCGAAGGCTCCACGTGTCCTGCGGGGCCGGACCTCCCTCTCCTCGGAGGAGAGCTCCGGGCCCGCCACGTGTCCAGCAGATCCGGACCTCCCCGTCCTCATGGGGCGGGCTCCGGAGACCTCCGGAGCCCTTAATACAGTAAGGACCCGGGGAAGGTGTCTGTGCAGACCTTCGAGATTGGTGAAGGCCTATGAGTACCTTGCGGAGCTGAGGGCTCGGCCAAGCGAAACCAAGAAGAAGACAAGGGCATCACAGGCACGAAGGGTCATAAGACTCTATGTATTCATGGCTCCATGAGCTGGACTACAGACTCGATAAAAAAGAAAGAAACAAGCCCTAGGGTTCCCCTGGCACGTCCAGAACCTAGAAGCTGCGAGAACGGCCATGTCTCCAACTTCAGCCCTGGCGGCGTTCTCCTGCTCCGTGACCCGAGCATAGGGATCATCTCGGCCATCACCAGCACAAGGGCCGGTGTCATCAAGGATGCTTCTGAAGCCCCCTCCGCCGCTTGAGAAGTTTCCTTGGAGACTCTGCCACCTGGAGTCCTCCTTGGTGCTTCAGCAGCTTCCTTGGAGACTCCTCCGCCTGAAGCCTCCTCGACGTGTCAGCAGTTTCTTTGGAGACTCCACCACTTGAGGAGAAAGGACGCAACGCCTGGGAACCCTCAGCCAGTCACCGCTCAAGAAGAGTCCAGTCGGGATGATAAACCCGATGCCTCTTGGAGGCGTCACCTCCAGAGACAAGGCATGCAGGCTCCCTGGATCCCTGACTTGGTACAGAAGCCGCCGCCGGAGGAAATCGAGAGCGATCCCCCCCGAAAGGCGGGTTAGAAGCCATGGGAGAAGACAAGGTCGCAGGAACTCAACGAAGGTGCAAGTGCTGGAAGCCTTATAAAGGGAACCAACCCTCGTTGTGGCTTCGCTTCACACTTCCCAGGTGCGATTCCAAGCGATTCGAAACTCTTCGAATACGCCGCATTGGCAACCGCTTCGGCTCCAAGCCCGAGTGCCGATTACAGGTGGACCCAAGACGCCCAGCTGAAGCGGTGGGTCAAGGAGTCAGTCTCCCATAAATACGAGCCGGCAAGGCGCTTCGGTGGTTCCCGAAGAAAGCGCCGCGACGTGCAGAAGTGGCAACCTTGGGAACCGCCGCAGTAAAAGCAACCATCAAGTGGGCGCACGCTCCCACGATCCCGCGACTGTTCGTGCTCCGGCAGCGGTCAATGCGGGACTTAGAGAAAGTGCGTGGAACAGAAGAGACGGAGGTCCCACCTCGGGTTCGCTATCTCCCCCGAGATGGGCCCGGGGCCACTGTCGGTACCCGCGATATGGGGTACCCTCGCGCACAGGGGAAAATGCCTAAGGATCTCGCCCTTCTCCACAGGGAAAGCTCTGAAGGCGCCACGTGTCCAGCGGGGCCGGACCTCCCTCTCCTCAGAGGAGAGCTCCGGGCTCGCCACGTGGCCAACAGCAGCCAGACCTCCCCCCTCCGTGGGGAGAGCTCCGAAGGTGCCACGTGTCCCGCAGGGTCGGACCTCCCCCTCCTCAGAGGAGAGCTCCGGACCCACCACGTGGCCGACAGAAGCCGGACCTCCCCCCTCCGCGGGGGAGAGGTCCGAAGGCTCCACGTGTCCTGCGGGGCCGGACCTCCCTCTCCTCAGAGGAGAGCTCCGGGCCCGCCACGTGTCTAGCAGAACAGCGCTGCCTGCCCCCGAGCGGTAGGCAGCGGGCGTAAAGACGCTCCATACCTTGCCCGTACAAGGTATTCAAGGCCCCCGCCTTCCCAAGACGCGGAGACGCGGAGCACGCCTCTGTCAGGTGCTGTTGCGCCCAGTCGCATCATAGACTGGCGCAACGGTGTCAGAACCTGCCAGCCAATAAACATAGCGACAAGATATCCCCTGCCGCCCCCGCCGTCATCGACCACTACGACTAGCATGCGGCATGGGCAGGGCGGCAAGACGAAGGCTCGGAAGCCTTCGCCAGAGACAACTACCGGCATAACTGCAGATACGATGGTTGGCAGGAAATCTCCCCGGGACCACCTGTCGGGTCCCGGGTCCCCCTTGTAAGCCACACGAGCCTTGGACTATAAAAGGCTCGGGTAGGCACCGTTAGCGAGGGTTCGCACTCTAGCCATTCGCACCCTAGGCATAACTCATCCCCAAGCTCAGGACTCCGGTTCAGAGCAACAAGCAATACAGCGAGCACCTCTGCTCACCGTGGATGTAGGGTTTTACGCTCCGGTGGCCTGAACCACGTAAAACTCGCCGTGTCAAGCTCCTCCCTCACTCGTCCCTACGCTTAAGCTCTCCGCAAGCGACTAGCCCCTCCGAAAAAGAACCTCCGCAGGCTGCCCAGAGCAGGTCCGGGGGAAGTGTCGACCACACACTTCGACAGAATGCAAATTCAAATTTCAGCTACTTTAATCACTTGGATTCAAAAGTTGACTTCATATTCAAACTCAACACATTTTTATGAGTTAGTCCACCAATTTTAATCCTCATTGGAGTTCATCTTGCCGGGAGCTAAATTTGCATTAATTCAAAATTGAATTTGAATTTCAAATTCAAATGTGAACCAAATTTAGCCAAACCAACTTCAATTGGAGGAAATCAAATTCAACTCATGACTTGGTGGCTAAATCTATCATTGAAGACTGAGTAGCTGGGATATTTGCAGCAAGAAATGGCAAAGAATTAGAGGGGAGAGTGTGGGACCAACTGGTCAGTGAGTGACAGAAGAGAGAACCGACTCCAACCGAGTGCAGCTCGTGGGCGACCGTCGACCGAGCCTAGAGGCCGCCAGCACACTCGGTTAATTCCACATCACGGTGAAAACCTCGGCTCAAAGTCAACCACATGAGCTGCTCAGCCCGTTCTCTTCATCCCCGAGTGAAACCAGCTCACCCCGTGCCGTGCGTTGCTCCCGCTCGCGAGTCTTTTTCCGCCGTTCTCTGATCACCGGCGACTGGCTGATACCGGCTGTTTCACGCACCGCCACCAGAGAAGAAAAGGTGTGCTTGCTTGTGCTGAAGTTGTAGGAGAAAGTCGTGCTCCATTTCATGAGGTGTAGAGCGAGAATTTTTAGTTTCTTTACTCGGAGTGTGTTAGGGTTAGAATCCGGTCGACGACGAAATTCGTTGCACAGAGTCAACCGCCGGTCGAGCTGCAGCTCACACACGCTCTAGAACACCTAGTGCACCTCCTCGATCAAGTAGCAAGTAGTTCCATGCAGTAGGACCCTACTTCCGCGGGATTTTCGTGCCGGCGGCCGAAAACAGGGCACCTCTCCGGTGTGGTCCTAGTTGCGGCCGTTTTCACGAGGATCAGTGCTCATATTCGTGATCAGCAAGTCTCAGCGGAGCTATCCGAGCAAACTGCATTGAAAAAGGTGTAGAGAACACCGAGTTCGACGTCGCCGATGAGCTCCCAGCCCTTGTCATCGTCGCGAGCACTGTTTTGGCCGTCGCCGAGCTCCGGCGAGTGCACCAACGTGTTCCTCGGGCGAAGATGTGCACAGGCGACGAGTTTTGTCGAAGGTCGGGCAGTAGAACGACCGGGGGCGAGCTCCCCGGCGAGGCACCACCGCGGTTATTGCAGGTGGCGTGAGGGAGACAAAAGGGTGCGGGCCCCATGTAGCAGTGAGAGGAAACTGGGCCCGGGATCCGCTGTGGCGCCGGTATCTCATGCGGCTACGTGGGAAATTAAGCGGACCCACATGTGGCTTCGTTGTCGGGCCGACACGTAGCTCTGGGGCCCACGTGCAGGGTTTAAACATTTCTAAGATTTTCAGATTTTTATTTAAACTTCAACTAGCCATAACTTTTGCTAGGGAGCTCCAAATTGAGTGAACCAAATTTTTTTGCATTCAGCTCTTCGAATACTATCCAGCGAAACAAGTTTCAGCTCAGGAAACTTATTCTTTTTTTTTCAGAATTAATTCCCTAAAATTTAAACTGTTGAGAATTTTATCTAGAGAATTCTTTTATGTAAAATTCTGAAATTTAGCTAGGATGTTCATGTGAAAATCCTGGAGTCACAGAAAAAATTTCAAATCCATCCAAGTTCATTTAGTCCCCTAATTTCTATATAGAAAGAATGACTGTACCGTGAATGAGAGTAAAGAAAGAAGGTTATTTAGCCGGGAGTGGGATCAAGTGTGATTAAGTGACCTGCCCTGGGAAAATAGAAAAATATACAGAAACATTTTTCAGATTTTCTCAAATCTTGATTAGGCCATAACTTCCTCTAGGATCCCTCAAATTACATGAGACCAACTCCATTAGAACCATCTCAAACTCTAGTTTTCAGAAAGTAATGGTTGGGTCCATGAAAATCCCCGGAAATCCATAGAAGCTCTAGTAATGACTATTTAGACTTTTATTTGTGCAGAGCTCAAACGAGCTTTGATTCAAATGAAATTTGGTCAAGTCTCTGAGTATGTTCTCACCAAGCCACAGTAAAAATTTTAGAGCCAAAGGGGATGTCTAGATAGAGTTATGGTATTTTATGTACTAAATTCCACACATTACATTTAAATTGACATATTGATTAAATTGCTTACGTGTAGTCGTTAAAGGCGAAGAGACCCCGAAGGTTCTGGACTTTATACTTCCGGAGGAAACACTAACACCTGACCAGTAGCAACAAGGCAAGCCTCGGTTTGCATTGAACAAGTTTTTAAAGTTTTGCTTTATATACACTTAGTGTGAAGTATATGTGTGCATTAGGAGTAGGATGGATGAAAACCCCAAATGCATAACCAGATCATGCCAACAAGAGTGAGGGTAGTGTCTAAATCCTTGAGTAGTTTATGCTCTGCTTAATGTGTATAGACTTCGGTACAAGTCGAGTAGTTGGAATCTACTCGTGAGTATGGGATTCGGGACACACGTGAGTGGTTCGAGTTGTGAGAAAATTTTTAGCAAGAGGAAGTCTTGTGTGCGTAGCCTTGTCTGTGTCGATTGAGGACCGATCCGTGTGTGACCCCGCTGAACAAGTTTGAATGTACCGAAGGCATATCAGATATATGGGCTCCGATAAACTGATGTAACCTATACCTCCGGGCGTCGAGGCATAACACACCAATTTATAGGTGTATGTTGAGGGCAGCAAGGTGGAAATCCGCTAACGGGCATAGAGAGATGCTCCGTGTAGGGAACCTCCTGTCCGTTTGGGTGCGACCGGTTTGACGTTTGGGATGTTTGGTGAAAGGTTGTCCCGTACGATATCGAGTGGGCATGCTGTGCAACTCCACGGGTGGGCGCACGTGACGTGCTCTTCGGGTATCCCTGCAGGTGTATATCGAGTTGATTCACCGTCCCTCGTGGTTATGAGTACCGCTTGTTCACTGCGTTGTGACGTAGGTTAATATATGACATGTTGTGATTCAATATTGCTGATATGAATAAGTTGTATTGCTACATGTGTGCCACCAAATATTGCTCACTAAATTTCAGATTCATGAACCGTTAACTTGTGGCTAAAGCATGAACTAAGGATGAACTTGTAGGCATGTCCTTTGCTGCAATTTACCATCCTATATTGGTTATGATCTGCATGTAGAGTTTCATCTATAGGGAGTCGGTTAAGACTTGCTGAGCCATCGTGCTCACAGTTGCTGCTATGAGTGTCTGCAGGTGAGGACTACTCCACGCACTGTGGGTACGAGTCCACCAGCGAGGGCTACCCTCCGTCGGGGACTACAACTGTGGGAGTCGTACACGCCACGTTGATGCTGAGTTAAGCTAGTGTGGGTTGTCCGTAGGGCTGGACAACCGGCTTTTGCTAGTTAGGTGGGTGTGAGTTGTATAAATTATCTTCCGCTCTAGTATACTCTATAAATAGTTGTAAACTGAAGGTTTGTACGACTTTTTGTACATATTCAGTTGTTTCCAATGTAATATCATGTTTCCTTATGATGTGTGCTGTCGGGTGTCGCATCGAGCGGCACCATCCTTTGAGATCCTGGATGTACGGGCTTTGGTCCGTTACACCGGCGGCCGGCTGGGGAGGGAAAACACCCCCACCGAAGGATCCAGGCTGGGCGATCCAAATTAAAAGGGGGCGTACCCCCTTCGCTTGATTAGATCAGGACCATATGTCTAGGATCCGACCGTCCGTGTTAGGCCACGTGTACCCCTTTGTCATTTAAAATCAGATCCGTTGATGCTAGATTCGATGGCTGAGATTAGAACAGGCGCATACCCCTGCATTTTTTAAATCAGAGCCACCTGAAATCAGATCTGACGGCTGAGATTTAGAAGGGTGATACCCCTTCGCGTTTTAGCAGCCAGCCCCTGGGGTTTTGGCAAAATTATGCAGAGGCCCCTGATTTCACAAATTAAGCCCTGTACTCTATTTTAATTACAGTTTTTGCTGTAGTTTAGCTCTTAGGCCCCTGTAGATAGCTGATTTAGCAGTTTAACCCCTGCAGTCGCCTGAATTTTGTAGAAAACCCCTGCATAGTGCTGTTTTCATCAAATTGGCCCCCACAACATGCTGATTTTATGCATAGGCCCCTAGTAAGTGCTGTTTTTACAAAGAATGCCTCCGTAAGTGTTTATAAATATACTTTTAATGCTTATTTTAAATCATAAATGTATTCTAGCCCATTAAAAAATAGTTACCACTTAAAAATGATTAATTAAAATGCACATGACAACGTAAAAGCGTAGGTTTTGTTGTATGTTTATGTATTTAATTATGTTTGGTCATTTGTACCGTGTCTTATTACTTTCTTGTTATTTGGCTATGCGTACCACGGATTGAATAGACCAAGTACCGGAACCAACCTTTAATTTGCAAGATCAAAACCTTGACGTCGGCGAGCAGCAGCTACTTTTCGAAGGCGAGTGCCCTTGTGCCTACTTTAGAATTCTAGTTAGATTATATGCATGCATGTCTTTAAATATGAATCCCATTGCTAGGTAGTTTTCTAGTTTTCCGGATTATTCCTTGTAACCTGGTTGGGTGTTATGGATGGGTTGGGAGTACTTGTTATATGCTTAGCCATGCTTGGTGGGTAGGAATAATGACACCATGAATAGGTGCTTGTATTTACTTTAGATGTTAATGATGATGGAAACGTAGAGTTTAGGAATCTAGCAGGCTGGTCGGTTTAGGTTGGTGCGGTGTGCACGAGACTCGGGTTTTGTCGTTGTGCCTGCGTAGATTTTAAGGACCGGTTCGTGATACCCTGTGGTCTAGCTTATGTCGTGCCACCACAAGACCGATATGGAACCGTTTGGCCAATTATGTTGACTTCTATCTTACCTTGTGTACACCATTGAGACGTTTGTGTGGCGCAAGAGGGGGCTTCTGCAGCGGAGATAAAATAGACTCTAGGTTTGCTATTAGCAGTGAAACCTTAGCTGATGTATAAGGGTTTGGTAGTGCAATGTAAAGGCCTCATAATGATCTCCTAGTCACGCACCATAGGAAGTGTTGGATGTGATTCACGATCACGGGCAATAGGGAGACTCCAGTCCACTTGGTGACAAGGGATGTAATTATGACTTGTGGGTAAAGTGGTGTAAACTCTGCATAGTGATAAACTGTCTAGACAGTCGTGCTCACGGTTAAGAGCGGGCTAGTAACTCTTTCATGATTAGCATTGGTATGGATGAGGTTGGTGGTGTTTGGTTGGCAGTCGGTTGTACTTGGAGACACTCGATGGGGTACTCACTTAGTAAATAGGATGCTAATACAACTTAGGGATAGGGTGTTGCATAGTGCTTATAGCCGAGTTGACCTTCCTTGATTATTGCCTACATGTTATATATTTCTCTCACTCGCTGAGTACTCTAAGTACTCATGCGTGTCTATTGCCTCTTTTTGTTGGACATAACTGTTGCTTAGGCTATGGAGACGAAGTGGAGTACAATGAAGACGATGACTTCGACCCCGGTGTGTAGTACTAGGCGGACGTGTCCCCGGACAACGCCTGTGATGGAGCTCTACGCTTAGTTATCCGCTACTTATTATCTTCCCTTTTAGTCCATGAGTTCTCATGCTTGAGTTTTATAATAAGATACATCATTTCTGTTGGCACATGTACGAACTAACATATTCTGTCATACATGTGCAGCGTGTCTGGTTTTGTTTTACAGGAACCATGACCGCCGTGTGAAGCCGACGATGCGGCGCTCGGCCTCGTGGAATGCTTGAATAATGTCAGGATGGGTGTTTTTGAAGAAGGAAAAAAATCGGTGTCGAGGGTTACGGAAATGATGTCTCGAGGCCACAAAAGTCTGCCATTTGTGTTTGTGCAATTTCGGTTAGGGAAAGAAGCGTATCATAGATGATTATAGGAGTTTACACGAGGTTCTGTCACTCGTTTTAGTTTCTTGCTTTCCGTTCTCGACACAACGGTGGAGCTGCTGTTCAAGTCGTTAATTTTGGAATAAAAATCACTATTCCCAATTATGATTGTATGCATGTGCTTCTCGTACTCTTGTATATGTAAATTCCATGAGGAATTATCATATGCTCCCTCATTTTCATTTGTACTTGTACATTTTCCAGGAAGTTTTATACTTTGGAGAAGTTATTTTCGCACCGTCCGTGGAAGTTGGGCTCCAGAACACGTTGTTTACATCCGGCCCATTTTTTTATAGGGGCATTTCGGAGGCCCATTTGTCGAAGCTAAGCAACCCGTTGAATTTTTTTATTTTTAACACTGTTGATAAAGAATTTAATATTAATAACATCTAATTTTTTTGCAAAACTAATCACCCTCTCGTCCACGGCGTGGATGATTTGTCCACGTGGACATCCTGTCGTCCATGCCGTGGACGATTGGGCCACGTAGGCAGCTTTGTTGGACGACACAGCCACGTGGACCCTCCTACAGGTAACGAACGCAGGATTCTTCCCTGCAGCCAATATTACAAGATTAGGTTTTTAGCACCCATTTAAAAATGCTTAAAGATATTTTACAAAATTTTTTATAGAATTTAATTTAGTATATTGTGTTATAATTTTATTTAAGTTGGTTAATATGACTTTTGTTTAATCAATTTTGTGTTACGTAATTTTGAATTATGTAATACGATCACAAATTTGATTATGACTTGTTATGGAAGTAAATATAACTAAATTTAGCAAAATAACACCAGCACTTGATTAAAAACATTCGTCATTGGATACGTTACGAAGTTTATTAAATAGAAAATATAGATTCTACTGAGTGCAACGGGGATATTTTCCCTTGCACAATGCATCCGGCCCGGCATCCCTTGCGCGACGTGCTCTCTCGCGTAAGCGCTCTCGTTCATCCTCTCTCGCCTGACGAGCAACGCGTTCTTCCTTCTGAGTTTAGTGACGATACTTTTCCTCGATTCTTTGAAGTTCTTCCTGATGTTTGCGCCGACGTTCCGCCTGTTCAGCCGCCTCCTTCCTCTCCTGCTCATCTCGCTTTTCATACTCCATCTCGTAGTGGAACTTGTCCCACTCAGCTCTATGCATCGCGTGTACATACTCGACGTTTTCCGATGTTTGTTCGTTGTCGATGTACTGTGTGAACTCACGAAGGAGCGATGGGGACTGCATGATTGATTATGTGTTGTTATTAAGATTTGAGATAAAATGCGAATACGATATTCATAGATCTGTGAAGTAAATATGTTACCTGACGTTTATCATTCGGGAAAAATGGTGTGATCCTATGCGGGGGGGGGGGGGGTCATATTCATAGTTGTTGCACATCCATAGCCTCAAACCATAGGTGACCCCGAGTCTTAAATCTTTTACGAACCGATAAATTAGTGCCACATAGACACATTGGTGGTTGTAATCCCTATGGAACGTGAACTCTCTCTTTTTGATTTGGTGGTGAGTACAGTGAGTCCATGTCCGCGAGAGTTGGTCTGTGAAGTGTGGTTGTGGAGGAGTGCTCTTAAATAGACAATCGAAGCTAGGCGATTCATCCACCAAGTGAATGATTCATCTAGTAGGTAGACGAGTCGTCCAGTACGTGGACAACTAGTCTATCAGTTGTATGATTCGTCCATCAGTTGTACGACTCGTCCACCAGGTGGACGAGTCGTCCAGTACATGGACGACTAGTCCATCAGCTGTACGGCTAGTCCATCAGTTGTACGACTCGTCCATCAGTTGTACGACTCGTCCATCAGGTGCATGAGTCGTCCACCAGGTGGACGAGTTGTCCAGTAGGCGGATGACTAGTCCATCACTTGTATGACTAGTCCATTAGTTGTACTACTCGTTCATCAGTTGTACGACTCGTCTATCAGTTGTACGAGTCGTCTAGTAGGTGGACGGGTCGTCAAGTTAGAAGTCCCTAGTGATTTTTGGCAAAATAGATAATTTGTATTTTGAACCACAAATAACGGTTCATTTCACTTTAGTGCGAACATCGTAAAACGCTAGTAGTTACTCTCGTCTATATTTATTAAAAATTTAAAGTAGAACATCGTACATTACAAGGATACATTGCGATTGCTGCACATTAGTGAAATCTAGTTTTAACGGTTAGGGTTTGGCTTGTGGTGAGGACATTCGCAATCCCTGTACTCGAATAGCTGTGACTCCATTTCCGCAAGTTCAGCAACCATCTCTCGGTTTCAATCTTGTAAATATTTAATGTAATATTCAGTTGGCTTGATTGGTGGTGGGTCAACACAGAGTGTGTATTCGTAGTTATTATCATCGAAGTAGCACCAGTTAAATGGCAAAAAGCTCAAAAAATGACAATATTGCAGCTACAAAATAATATGTATTTTGAACTTACTCCACCATTAGGACAACGAAAGAATCGACGTCCGCTGCCCTCCCTTCCATCCTTCATTTGCACAACACAATCAAGGTCACAACGGTATTTGGGCCACTCTTCTTTCGTGCTATCATATGGAAGAAGAGGATTGAACGCACCAAAATCAGTCTTGCTTAGAACAGGGAACCTGTCTACCGGTGGTTCATACCAATCAGGATCACCCACCAAGTAGTCGGGACGTACCTATCTAATATTTTCCACTCCTATCCTACCATGAACTCTGCTCGCCATTATTTTAGTACTCTCTTCGCTCACTCTCAGTTCGTAATGGCGACTCTTGAAGGCGCTACGACTTTTATAGGGCTAATGTCGTCCACCCCGTGGACGACTCGTTTACTATATGGACGAGTCATCCACGACGTGGACGACTCGTCCCGCTCGTGGACGATTTGAATCCATTATCAAGAACACTTTGCTTATTTGTAGTTGGGTCTTTTGGTATTAAAAAAGTTATTATTTACGACAGAAAGTAACGCACAAAAAGTAGAGATATAAATTAATTATCTTAAAAAATATGATACATAGAGTGAAACAAAAAGTAAAAATAAATTACACAATATATCAATGCCTAGCACGCGTTCCACGTCCACCCCTATCAGCCCTACGCGCCGCTCGTACGTGGTCTACATCATAAGTTAGCAGATCAGGCGGGTTCCTAGGCCTAGGAGATGCTGGCGGGGTCGCGTCCTGCACCGGCTGCGTCGGCTCCGGAGCTCCTTGCGTCTGAGGAAGCGTGTCTGCCATAGCATTAGCGACCTACGCTTCCCAGTCGAAGGAGACTCCCAAATTCTACTACGTCACATCGGAACCGTAAGACGGGTCCTCAAAACCTACAAAAAATATCATTTGTCAGATTTATAAATAGCTATTAACAATAATAATATGAATTAAACTGACACGTACCACTGCACGAGTTGGATGTTCCAACAATGTCACCGTGACACGTAGGACGAACGTAGGACGTCGAAGGCACCACATAGAAAATAGTCTTAATTACTCCATTGAACTATTTGTATAAATGAGTAGTCTATCTATGTTGTACCTCGTGTATGAACGGAAGCTGGCGGTGGAACGATCATTGTCGGTGCGAAGAATGTGCGGCGGACCGGAATCCGCTCATCTAGGATCGCAGAGGGTGGTTCCTCACGATACGATACCTGACAGCACACATCATAAGGATACATTGCATTACATAGAAAACAACTGAAACTGTACAAAGTAGTACACTGCTCAGTTACAAACAAGGTATACATTACACAGCGGAAGTTTTTATTTGTACAACTCACGCCCGCCTATCTAGCAAAAGTCGGTTGCCCAGCCCTAGGGCAACCCACACTAGCTGCACTGCTCAGCTCAGCGCGGCGTGTACGGCACTCAGCCGTGGTCCCCGACGGAGGGTAACCCTCGCCGGTGGACTCGTAACCCGAGTCCGTGGGTGGCTCCTCACCTGAAAAACACTTAAGCAGCAACCGTGAGCACGATGGCCCAACAAGACTTAACCGACTCGCCTAGGCATGAACCTCTATATGTAGTGTACAATGAACATGGGGTGGCAAAATTGCAGCAAATGGATACGCCTATAGTTTATTCTTAGTTTATATTTTAGCCACAAGTTAACAGTTTATGAATCTGAAATTTAGTAAGCAATATTTAGTGACACACATGTAACAATACGTTTATATCATAACAGCAGCATTTAACCATCACAATTCATATATTAGCCTACGTCATGACTCAGTGAACAAGCGGTACTCGTCACCGCGAGGAACGGTGAATCGACTCGATATACACCTGCAGGGATACCCAAAGAGCACGTCACGTATGCCCACCCGTGGAGCTGCACAGCACGCTCACTCGATGTCGTACGGGACAACCTTTCACCCAACAACCCAAACGTCGAACCGGTCGCACCGAAACGAGCAGGAGGTTCCTTACACGGAGCATCTCTCTATGCCCATTAGCAGATTTCCACCTTGCTGCCCTCAGCCTACACCTATAAATTGGTGCATTATGCCTCGACGCCCGGAGGTATAGGTTACATCGGTTTATCGGGGCCCATATATCCGATATGCCTTCGGTACGTTCAATACTTGCTCAGCAGGGCCGCACACGGATCGGTCCTCAATCGACACGGACAGGGCTGCGCACACAAGACTTTCTCTTGCTGCGCCCTAGCCCCTGCCTAGTCTAATTTTCATTACTAAAGTGATCTCACATCACTCGAACCAATCCCGTGTGTCCCAAGCCTAAACTCGCGAGTAGCTTCCAACTACTCGACTTGTACCGAAGTCCTATGAATCATTAAGCATAGCCTGTCTACTCGAGGCCTTAGACACTACCCTCACTCGTATGGGAAAATTCTGATTATGCAATTGGGGTTTCATACATCCTACACCTAATGCACATACATACTTCAAACTACACATGTAAACAAAGCAAAACTTTATAAAAAAAGGTTAGTGCAAACCGGGGCTTGCCTTGTTGCTGCTGGTCAGTGGTTAGGTCTTCGTCCGGAAGAAGGGAGTCGAGCACTTCCGGAGTCTCCTCGCCTTCAGCGACTACATGTTAACCATATGCTATATGTCAATTTAAATGTAAAGTGTAAACTTGAATAAGTAATTACTAGAACTCTAGATAGCCCTCCCCCTTTGGCTCTGAAATTTTTATGGTGGCTTGGTATGGTCCTAACCATAGTCTTGACCAAGTTTCATTTGAAACAAAGTTCATTTGAGCTTTGTACAAATAAAAGCTTATTTGGTCAATAATTGAACCTCTAAGTAATTCCAGGGGTTTTCATGGCTCCAACCATTACTTTATGGAAATTAGAATTTAAGATGGTGCTAATGGAATTGGTTTCATGTAATTTGAAGAATTCTAGAGAAAGTTGTGCCCTCAACAAGATTTGAGAAAATCTGAAAAATGTTTCTGTACATTTTTCTATTTTCTCTGGGCAGTTCACTTAATCACACCATTAGAGGGACTAAATGAACTTCAATGAGTCTGAAAATTTTACTGTGACTCAAGGATTTTCCAATGAACCTCTCAGCCAAATTTCAGAATTTTCCATAAGGTAATTCTCCAGATAAAATTCCTAACAGTTTGAAATTTAGGGATTTAATTCTGGAAAACTATTAAATTTCATGAGCTGAAATTTGTATTGCTGGAAAGTACTCAAAATTCCGAGTTCAGCAAAATTTGGTTCACTGAATTTGGAGCTTCCTAGCAAAAGTTATGTGCATTTGAAGTTTGCACTAAAACTGGAAATTCTCAAAATGTTTAAACTCTGCGGGTGGGGCCCACTCTTTAAACCGGCCCACTGAGAATGCGGCCGCACCGTGGCCCACAAGGTTTTACCTGCGCTGCCGCACCGAATCCTGGCCGGAAATGGATCCCCGTGCGAGAACAGAGGCTGGCCGGTGGACCCGCCCCCCCCCCCCCCCCCTTCGTCTACCTCGCGCCACCCCGTGACTCCCGCGGCGGTGCCTCGCTGGAGTTCTCGCTGCCGGCCGTTTCGCTGCATGACCTTCGACGGTTCTCGCCGCCTGGGCCCAACTTGGCTCGAGGAACACGCTGGAGCTCTCACCGAAGCTCGGCAATGGCCGGAACCATGCCCGCGACGGTGACCGCGGCTCTCTCTACTCCGGCGATGTCGCCCGGGCTACTCAGGGCCTTATTCTTCACACGGTTTGCTCCTACAGCTCCGCTGTGGCATGCTGAGCACGAATATGAGCTCGGTTGGCCATGGAAACGGCCGGAGCTACATGCTCACCGTCGACCTAGGCCCGATATCGACTGTGAGCTGAAAAACTCGATAACCAGATCTATACTCAACGGTTCTTCGTACTTTTTGATCCTAAATGGTCGTGGCAGGGTGTAGATCATGTTTGTAGCTCGGTATACCTGGTGATGATCTGATACCCGCGAATTTCTGGATTTGGTATGGCTCGTCCCTAAGAACACAGAAACATTCCCTGGAAAAATTCTCCCACGACAGTGCATGAAATGATGAACGGTTTGGACGAGCCGGACCAGCACCTTAGGGCGGTTGTTTCTTGTGTTGATCGTCGGGCACGAGGGAGCCTGTGTTGTCCGGGCGCCAGCGATCAGAGGGCGGCAAACACCGAGCGCGTCGCTGCGGTTGTGTGTGGTGGAACAGAGAGGACGAGGGAAAGTTCACGCAGACCAGCGGTGCAAGCGCGTGTTTTGTAGCCGGCACCCTCATCCCTCAAGCAGGAGGTGGCACGGCGACCGCGTTGGGGCGGGGTTTCGCCCTTGCGCTGGCGATCGCAGAGATGTTCGACCGAGGGCCTGAGTCGGTTCAGTCTCTGTGAGGCTGACCAGTGGGTCCCTTCCCCCTAATTCATTTTCTGATTTTTCCTTTCTGTTTTTGCTGAAAATATCCCCAGCTACTCACAATTGAATGTGAGACTTAATCACCAAGTCACAGTTTGAATTTGGTTTTCCCGAATTTGAAATTTGTTTGACTAAATTTACTTCACATTTGAACTGAACTTCAAATTCAGTTTTGAATTATTGTAAATTTAGCTCCCGACAAGATGAACTCCAATGGGTACGAAAATTGGTGGACTAACTCAGAAAAATGTGCTGAGTTTGAATATGAATCCAACTTTTGAATTTACATTCAAATTGGCCTCTTTTTCAAATGCCTCCAAAAGTGCCTCAAAAAGTGTGGGATTTGCATGAAATTTGGCCTGAACCTTCCCAAGACTTTTTAAGTCCAAGGGGTGAGCTCAACCTCTCATGTTCATGTGTAGAAATCCCACTTTGTGAAAGTTAGGGCTTTCCCGTCTAATCACCCTTTTGATGGAGGTTACTTGCTCTTCACAAATCTTCACAAAATACCCACAACAAAAACTGTGGTGTTGTGAGGTGATGAAAAGTTTTTGTAAGTCCCTTTTCTTGGGCTTTTACATCCCCCCCTTAAAAGAATCTTGTCCCGAGATTACAAAAGAAGAGACAGCAATGTAATAGGAACTCACCCGTGTTGAGATGCCATGAACTCTGGGTAATTTGAGCGAAGGAATTCCTCGCTCTCCCACGTCGCTTCTTCAGCGGTGTGGTTGCTCCAGAGTATCTTGTAGAACCACAACATTCGGCTACGTGTGGTCCGAGCTTTCTCATCAATAATTGCCACCGGATATTCTTTATACGTCAAATCCGGTTGCAACTCGCCGATGTCTCCGGTAGGAACAGCAGTTGTATGCTTCAGACATTTTCGCAGTTGTGAGACATGGAAAACGTCATGGACACCAGCAAGAGATGCTGGTAACTCCAGTCTATACGCCGCTGGTCCACACTTCTCGGTGATAGCATAGGGTCCAATGAAACGGGGAGCGAGTTTCCCCTTCACGCCGAACCGGTGCACGCCCTTCATCGGAGACACACGGAGATACACGTTTTCTCCGACGGCAAAGTGCAGCGGTCTACGCCTCTTATCGGCGTAGCTCTTCTGCCGGGATTGAGCGGCCTTCAAGTTGGCTTGAATCATCCAAACGCGCTCTTCAGCGTCGTTCACCACGTCAACCCCGAATGTGACTCTTTCACCGGACTCGCACCAGTTTAATAGGGTGCGGCATTTGCGACCGTAGAGAGCTTCGTAGGGTGCCATCTTGATACTCGCCTGGTAGCCGTTGTTGTACGAGAATTCCGCCAACGGTAGGTGAGCATCCCAGTTCCTACCGTGGTGGATGGCACACGCCCTCAACATGTCTTCTAGTACTTGATTCACCCTCTCTGTTTGCCCATCTGTCTGAGGGTGATAGGCAGAGCTCCTAATTAGCTTGGTGCCCAATGCAGCGTGTAACTGCTCCCAAAAGCGAGATACAAATAATGTACCTTGATCAGAGACGATGGTCTTGGGTACACCATATAAGCACAAAATCTTCGCTATGTACAGCTCCGCGTATTTGCCGGCATTGTAATGTGTATGCACCAGGATGAAGTGAGCCGTCTTGGTCGACTGGTCAATGATTAGCCAAATGGAATCATGCTTGTTGGACGTCAGGGGTAATCTGACAATGAAATCCATGCTCACATCTTCCCATTTCCATGCCGGTATCTTCAGGGGTTGCAACAGCCCTGATTTTCTCATATGATCAGCCTTCACTCGTCTACACGTATCACACTCGGATACGTACTGCGCTACCTCCCGCTTCATCCGCGTCCACCAAAATTTCTTTTTCAAATCTTGGTACATTTTGTTGCTGCCCGGATGAATGGAGTATTTAGACAAGTGAGCTTCATCGAGGATCTTTCTCCTCAGCTCCATAACCCGGGGTACGACTATGCGGTCATTGAACCATAGCGTCCCCTCATCATCTTTCCAGAAACACTTGATCTCCCCGTTGTCTATCCGTCTCCGGAGATGTGCCATGCCCTTATCAACTTTCTGAGCTGCAATGATGTCCTCCCTAATAGTAGGGATGAGGGCAAGGTTGTAGAGCGATCCATAAGAAACCAAGTATAAACTTGGCTCTTCCTCCTCCACTGGTGTAAGTGTGAGGTTATGGACATGTGATTTCTGACTCAGCGCGTCGGCAACCACATTCGCCTTGCCGGGGTGGTAATGAATCTCAATCTCATAGTATTTGATTAGTTCTAACCACCTCCTTTGCCTCATATTCAGCTCCTTCTGGGTGAAAACGTACTTCAAGCTCTTGTGGTCGGTGTAGAGATGCACCAAATTCCCCAGGAGATAGTGCCTCCACATTTTCAGCGCCAACACCACAGCAGCAAGCCCAAGATCATGAGTAGGATAGTGCTGCTCATGGTTCCAAAGTTGGCGTGAGCAATATGCAACCACACGTCCTTCCTGCATCAACACGCATACGAGCCCAATACCGGACGCGTCACAATACACGTCGAAGGGCTTGGTTGTATCCGGTTGAGCTAAGACCGGGGTTGTTGTGAGATGCTTCACCAATGCTTGGAATGCTCCTTCACACGCTGTGTTCCAAACATATTTTGTTCCCTTCTTTAGCAATTCTGTCATCGGCTTAGCAAGCTTGGAGAAGCTTGGAATGAATCTCCGATAGTATCCCGCTAAACCGAGGAAACTTCTGACTTCATGGACTGAAGTGGGCGCTTTTCATTTCAGCACTTGTTCGATTTTGCTTGGGTCAACCGCAATGCCTTCCGCTGAGATGATATGTCCAAAAAATGCCACTTGACTGATCCAAAACTCACATTTGCTGAACTTGGTGTAGAGCTTGTGGTCTCGCAATCGTTGAAGAACGATCCTCAAGTGTTTGGCGTGTTCTGCTTCTGTCTTGGAATAAACCAAGATATCATCAATGAACACCACCACAAACTTATCCAACTCTGGCATGAACACCGAGTTCATGAGATACATGAAATGTGCTGGAGCATTTGTGAGACCAAAAGACATGACGAGATATTTGTATAAGCCATATCTCGTCGAGAAAGCCGTCTTTGAGATATCCTCCGCCCGGATCTTTATCTGATGATATCCAGAGCGAAGGTCCATCTCGGAGAAGACACTTTCACCCACAAGTTGATCAAACAAAATGTCAATGCGGGGCAGGGGGTACTTATTCTTTATGGTGACGGTGTTGAGCGGCTGGTAGTCCACACACAGCCTCATGGTTTCATCCTTCTTCTTCACGAACAGCGCCGAGCATCCCCAAGGCGAGGAACTCGGCCTAATGAAACCCTTGCTCAACAGATCATTGAGCTGTTCTTTCAGTTCAGCCAGCTCGTTCGGAGCCATTTTATATGGTCTCTGTGATATGGGCGTAGTCCCGGGTGCAAGCTCAATCTTGAACTCGACATCCTGCTCAGGTGGCATGCCCGGAAGATCATCCGGGAACACGTCGGGGTACTCCCGGACTACGGGGATGTCCTCTAACTTGAGAGCTTCAGTATTATTAATTGCTGAAACTTCCCGGACTGGACTGTCTAATAGGAGGGACTGCGGACGGTGTAATGGGGAGTTGAGGTGAACCGTCCGTGATAATGTTTCTAGGACAGCGCCATGGTAACTTAGCCATGACATCCCTAAGATTGCATCAATCTTCTGCCCCTCAATAATAATCATAGTGGTGGGGTATATCTTCCCACCTAAGCACAGGGGTGCTTTTGGAATCATCATAGTTGCTGAAATCTTTCCTCCCGGTGAGCAGATCATATAAGAACACTCGGTTGGAAAGGCTTCCAGCTGATGCTTAACCACATATGATGCACTTATGAAGTTGTGGGTTGCACCAGAATCAAATAATATGATGACGGATTGGTCGTTGAGAGTAAACGTACCCGCCAGCACGTTGTCTCCTTCTGGGGCGACCTCATTGTCGAGGTTGCGAACGCCCCCAGTCCGCTGACCAACCTTCTTGACCGGAGGTCATCCTTGAGCACCGCACTGGAACTGGGCTTGCCCGCTGCTCTGCTGCCCTTGGGGACAGTCCTTCGTGAAATGGCCCGCCTGGCCACACGTGAAACAAGTGTAGCGGGGCGGTCCTCCACTGATCGGCGGATGGAAACCCGGGGCGCGTTGTGGCGGTGGAAATTCCCGGGTGCCATCCGCTGCTGCTGCTGTTGTTGCGGTCGCGGTGGTGGCATCGGAGGTTGGAACGGGGGTGCCTGGAAAGAACGACCCCCGAACTGTTAAGGTCGCGCCGGTGGATGCCACTGCTGTCCGGATGGTGTCCGATACACCATGCGGTACTTCTGGGGAGCGCCGCCCCCACTGCTGGGTGGAGTGCTGCGCTTCCGCTGCTCAGCTGCCAACTCCCGCTAAGCGTCCTCTTGCATTATCGCGGCATTGACGAGGTCGTTGAAGGTGCCGCGATTGCTTTGGGCGAGATGTGTCTTCATCTCGGGGTGTAACCCCCGATAGAAATACTCCCGCTTCTTCTCCTCGGTGGAGATGTAATCCGACGCATATTGCGCCAGATGGTTGAAGGCACAGGAGTAGTCATGAGCACTCCTCCCGCCCTGCTTCAGCTCCAAGAATTCTTGGAACTTCCTCTTCATTATCCCGGGAGGAATATGATAGGCGCGGAACGCCTCCCGGAACTCTTCCCACTCCACGGCATGGCCAGCCGGACGTGAGGCGACATAGTTCGCCCACCACGCACCAGCGGCACCGTGAAGCTGCTGCGCCGCAAACAGAGTCTTCTGCCACTCCGTACATTGGAGCAGCCCGAACTTGGACTCGATTGTCCGCAGCCAGTTGTCGGCCTCCAGTGGTTCTTCCGCTTCAGTGAACACTAGAGGGTGCGTACTCATGAAGTCCGAGTACGTGACATCACGGGGCTCACGAGGACCCCTCTCTTGATGCCCCCCGCCTGGGACGTATTATGCACAATTGTGTGGAGCAGGTCGGTCTGCTCCTCACGATTCCCCACCAGTGCCGCTATCACATCCGCTAGGGTAAGCGGAGGCGGCGGTGGTGGTTGTTTCTGCGGGGTGCTGTCGTAGGTAGGTGGCTGGGAGTCATCGCCTCCCTACTGGCTAGAGCCACCAATCTCGTGCGTGGTCCGAGTGCCAACCATCTGCAACCATACGACAATAAACATCAGTCCCGCAACATATTGCATTCAGACTATAATATAGGCGTAAAACATAATGACATTAAAAACATGCGATACATCTCGTATGCAGATAATGTAATAACTTTGCACAAGCTACACCATTACCAGACCAAATACAAGCTAGTTAAATCCAACTTGATGAACCTCCTCTTTGGAAGCTCACCACAACTAGGTTTGGTCACTACGAGACGTTACTATCGCTTGGTCATCACGTATACCACCCTTTTATCTTTAATACGACACAAACATGGTCTCTAGCAAAAGAAACTTGAGTAAAGCATATACTCAAGCTTTCACTGGTTGAAGATAATCACTCATGAGTATGTTCTACCCCATTGGACGTACTTAAACCCCCTAGGGTACAACAATTTCTCAATTGAGTTCAACTGTCATTCCTCTGTCAGAATGACCAGTTTCTGCAAATCCCAGATTTTGATCTGGTTCTGGGCATCTTCATGACTCAAGTTGAATACCAAAGTTAAGGTTAACTTCAGTATCTTTCCAACGAGTATTCATTTGCTCCCAGATCAGCTCTGGTTAAAACGTTATGGTAATTCAAAGTCAACAGAATTTCCGGAAGAATTTCAACAGCACCTCCCTTGGAAGTTGCTGTTTTCAACCCTGGTTTCCACTGAATTTCGTGCTGAAAATACAGAAACTTTGAATTACAAAGATGTAACACATCTCCTACCCTTTCCAAAGATGTATCATATGATAATTTCAGATTTTTCTACAGGAAATTACGCTTGAAAAACAGAACAGTCCAGAGAGTGTTTTAAATCTGTCCTGGTTCTGGACAGTTTACACTCCTCTGGGATTTAAGCCACCTTAAGGTGTGATTCAGCCCTGGAAGTCTATAACAAAGTTGTAGAGTGCTTAAACAGATTTCCAGAACTATCTCCCACACCTCCATTGGCTAAATAATCTGCGAGTTATGCCCTGTCAAAGTTCAGCAAACTTGCTGCCCAAAACAGAGCACTCTGTTTTTCAATCCTTTGGAACTACACTGATCCACTATTACATCTTTCTACCCGACCAGGATCCTAATTGTTGAAACTTAGTGATTTTAATTCTTTGTTATCATTATCTTCCATGCATATGCCTATGATATGTCGGTACTACGTTCCTCACAAAAATAAAATCCTAACCGGATTATACCGGCATATACGTCTCAGTTGTGGCACTAAACGGGCTCTCGCACACGTTTACTGCACGTATACATACGTGATCAGTACCTGCAGAAGACCACATAATAATGATGCACTCAATGATTGTTTCCATTTCAGGCAGGACCATATTTAAAAGTAAATACAAACACCCGTATCATTGTCATACGACCGTCCTTGAGTTAAGCCACGTCTCAAGGTACGTGATTGTGTTTCAACACCACATGACGGGGAACCCGAGTAGATCATGAACGGGTCGTCACGGTTGGGAATGTTATCAACCCAACAGATACCACCTACTGCCCTGCAGGGCACGCCGATGGCAAGCGCTGCATATGTCCTCCTGGGCTACTTCCAGAGGAACACACTCTCGCGTTACTGACCACGCGATGGGGTCTCCACTTACTTGCCTAATGCACGCTAGGGACCAGAGTTTCATATGAACTCAGGAACATGAAGAGTCCAAGAGTTTTATATTGACGTCTCACACCAAGCTGTGAGACCTATCCCTGAACCACGTTCCTTGTCAGGGGAGCTAACCGAAATTGAACCGCTTTCGGTGGCGTTCCTTACCATTCTTACCAGAGCGTAGGTGCGTCTTTACATAATTTAAAATTCAAAATTATAACACATAGGTTAGTCTTGCCACTTTAAGTAACTATGCTAATATAGTCCTTACTTGGGCAAACTACCGAATCCTCACTGTAAACCTAAGTTTTCTCATAATACCGTTCTTAAGTACTGTGCTATCCCCAATGCGGCTCTGATACCAGACTGTGGCGGACCGGAATCCGCTCATCTAGGATCGCAGAGGGTGGTGCCGCACGATGCGACACCCGACAGCACACATCATAAGGATACATTTCATTACATAGAAAACAACTGAAACTGTACAAAGTAGTACACTGCTCAGTTACAAACTAAGGTATACATTACACAACGGAAGTTTTTATTTGTACAACTCACGCCCGCCTATCTAGCAAAAGTCGGTTGCCCAGCCCTAGGGCAACCCACACTAGCTGCACTCCTCAGCTCAGCGCGGCGTGTACGGCTCCCACTCAGCCGTGGTCCCCGACGGAGGGTAACCCTCGCCGGTGGACTCATAACCCGAGTCCGTGGGTGGCTCCTCACCTAAAAAACACTTAAGCAGCAACCGTGAGCACGATGGCCCAACAAGACTTAACCGACTCGCCTAGGCATGAAACTCTATATGTAGTGTACAATGAACATGGGGTGGTAAAATTGCAGCAAACGGACACGCCTATAGTTTATCCTTAGTTCATCTTTTAGCCACAAGTTAACAGTTTATGAATCTGAAATTTAGTAAGCAATATTTGGTGGCACACATGTAACAATACGGTTATATCATAACAGCAGTATTTAACCATCACAATTCATATATTAGCATACGTCACGACTCAGTGAACAAGCAGTACTCGTCACCGCGAGGGACGGCGAATCGACTCGATATACACCTGCAGGGATACCCAAAGAGCACGTCACGTACGCCCACCCGTGGAGCTGCACAGCACACTCACTCGATGTCGTACGGGACAACCTTTCACCCAACAGCCCAAACGTCGAACCGGTCGCACCGAAACGAGCAGGAGGTTCCCTACACGGAGCATCTCTCTATGCCCGTTAGCAGATTTCCACCTTGCTGCCCTCAGCCTACACCTATAAATCGGTGCATTATGTCTCGATGCCCGTAGGTATAGGTTACATCGGTTTATCAGGGCCCATATATCCGATATGCCTTCGGTACGTTCAATACTTGCTCAGCAGGGCCACACACGGATCGGTCCTCAATCGACATGGACAGGGCTGCGCACACAAGACTTTCTCTTGCTGCGCCCTAGCACCTGCCTAGTCTCATTTTCATTACTAAAGTGATCTCACATCACTCGAACCAATCCCGTGTGTCCCAAGCCTAAACTCGTGAGTAGATTCCAACTACTCGACTTGTACCGAAGTCCTATGAATCATTAAGCATAGCCTGTCTACTCGAGGCCTTAGACACTACCCTCACTCTTATGGGAAAATTCTGGTTATGCAATTGGGGTTTCATACATCCTACACCTAATGCACATACATACTTCACACTACACATGTAAACAAAGCAAAACTTTATAAAAAAAGGGTTAGTGCAAACCGGGGCTTGCCTTGTTGCTGCTGGTCAGTGGTTAGGTCTTCGTCCGGAAGAAGGAAGTCGAGCACTTCCGGAGTCTACTCGCCTTCAGCGACTACATGTTAACCATATGCTATATGTCAATTTAAATGCGAAGTGTAAACTTGAATAAGTAATTACTAGAACTCTAACTAGCCCTCCCCCTTTGGCTCTGAAATTTTTATGGTGGCTTGGTATGGTCCTAACCAGAGTCTTGACTAAGTTTCATTTGAAACAAAGTTCATTTGAGCTTTGTACAAATAAAAGCTTATTTGGTCAATAATTGAACCTCTAAGTAATTCCAGGGGTTTTCATGGCTCCAACCATTACTTTCTGGAAACTAGAATTTAATATGGTGCTAATGGAATTGGTTTCATGTAATTTGAAGAATTCTAGAGAAAGTTGTGTCCTCAACAAGATTTGAGAAAATCAGAAAAATGTTTGTGTACATTTCCAGTTCACTTAATCACACCATTAGAGTGAATAATAAACTTGGATGAGTCTGAAAATTTTACTGTGACTCAAGGATTTTCCAATGAACCTCTCAGCCAAATTTCAGAATTTTCCATAAGGTAATTCTCCAGATAAAATTTCTAACAGTTTGAATTTAGGGATTTAATTCTGGAGAACTATTAACTTTCATAAGCTGAAATTTGTATTGCTGGAAAGTACTCAAAATTCTGAGTTCAGCAAAATTTGGTTCACTGAATTTGGAGCTTCCTAGCAAAAGTTATGTGCATTTGAAGTTTGCACTAAAACTGGAAATTCCCAAAATGTTTAAACTCTGCGGGTGGGGCCCACTATTTAAACCGGCCCACTGAGAATGCAACCACACCGCGGCCCACGGGGTTTTACCCGCGCTGCCGCACCGAATCCTGGCCGCAAATGGATCCCCGCGCGAGAACAGAGGTTGACCGGTGGACCCGGCCCCCCCTCGTCTACCTCGTGCCACCCCGCGACTCCCGCGGCGGTGCCTCGCCGGAGTTCTCGCCGCCGGCCGTTTCGCTGCACGACCTTCGACGGTTCTCGCCGCCTGGGCCCAACTTGGCTCGAGGAACACGCTGGTGCCCTCACCGAAGCTCGGCAATGGCCGGAACCATGCCCGCGACGGTGACCGCGGCTCTCTCTACTCCGGGCTACTCAGGGCCTTATTCTTCACATGGTTTGCTCCTACAGCTCCGCTGTGGCATGCTGAGCACGAATATGAGCTCGGTTGGCCATGGAAACGGCCGGAGCTATGTGCTCACCGTCGACCTAGGCCCGATATCGGCTGTGAGCTGAAAAACTCGATAACCAGAGTCTATACTCAACGGTTCTTCGTACTTTTTGATCATAAATGGTCGTGGCAGGGTGTAGATCATGTGTGTAGCTCGGTATACCCGGTGATGAGCTAATATATGGGAATTTCTGGATTTGGTAGGGCTCGGCCCTAAGAACACATAAACATTCCCTGGGAAAATTCTCCCACGACAGTGCATGAAATGATGAACGGTTTGGACGAGCCGGAACAGCACCTTAGGGCGGTTGTTTCTTGTGTTGATCGTCGGGCACGAGGGAGCCTGTGTTGTCCGGGCGCCGGCGATCAGAGGGCGGCAAACACCGAGCGCGTCGCTGCGGTTGTGTGCGATGGAACAGAGAGGACGAGGGAAAGTTCACGCAGACCAGCGGTGCAAGCGCGTGTTTTGTAGCCGGCGCCCTCATCCCTCGAGCAGGAGGTGGCGCGGCGACCGCGTTGGGGCGGGGTTTCGCCCGCGCGCTGGCGATCGCAGAGATGTTCGACCGAGGGCCTGAGTCGGTTCGGTCTCTGTGAGGCTGACCAGTGGGTCCCTTCCCCCTAATTCATTTTCTGATTTTTTCCTTTCTGTTTTTGCTGAAAATATCCCCAGCTACCCACAATTGAATGTGAGACTTAATCACCAAGTCACAGTTTGAATTTGGTTTTCCCAAATTTAAAATTTGTCTGACTAAATTTACTTCACATTTGAACTGAACTTCAAATTCAGTTTTGAATTATTGTAAATTTAGCTCCCGACAAGATGAACTCCAATGGGGATGAAAATTGGTGGACTAACTCAGAAAAATGTGATGAGTTTGAATATGAAGCCGACTTTTGAATTTAAGTGATGAAAGTTGCTGCAATTTGAATTTACATTCAAATTGGCCTCTTTTTCAAATGCCTCCAAAAGTGCCCCAAAAAGTGTGGGATTTGCATGAAATTTGGCCTGAACCTTCCCAAGACTTTTTAAGTCCAAGGGGTGAGCTCAACCTCTCATGTTCATGTGTAGAAATCCCACTTTGTGAAAGTTAGGGCTTTCCCCTCTAATCACCCTTTTGATGGAGGTTACTTGCTCTTCACAAATCTTCACAAAATACCCACAACAAAAACTGTGGTGTTGTGAGGTGATGAAAAGTTTTTGTAAGTCCCTTTTCTTGGGCTTTTACAGAATGGCTGCTTTACGGAGGAGTCTTTATGATAAGACTCCATGCACGACAAAGACATATGCTTCATAGCGTCGGCGATGTACTTATGCATTTTCTTCCAAGTCGTTGTGTGCTCTTGTGCCAGGATGTGCAAGCCCTGCTCCGCCCTTTGTACCATCGCCCTCACATCAATCTCGCCACTCCTAAGCATCTGAAACTGCAAACGAAAAAAATTTAAGTAATACAAAATATAAGAAAACTTACGCAACTCTAAAAATAGTAATATAAAACTTACTGCAAGTAAAGTGTTACAATCTCTGTGTCGAGGGTACATGTCTGTAGTCGACGCGATGTGTGCCTCCGGCTCTGCTGGGACGTATGATACTCGCGTACGTGTACTAGAGACGTACCGACGTAGGTACTCCTCGTAGGATTCCGCGGTGAATGGGAACGCATTCACGATTACGTCCTGAGGTGTCTCTGCTCACTGCTGTACCCAAGCCTCCACGCGAGGCCAGAAAACGGGCGTAGAGAAACCCTTTCATGTGTGACTACGAGTAAAATATAACATTTCTCAGCGATTAAAACTTATGTAAGTTAAATATACAAATAAAGGAAACTACTTACGTCTCTGCAATAGGCGGAACTGGGAGGCCCTTAGAAACTTGGAAGACATGCTGCCGCCCGAATTGCCACATAACTCTGTGAGGAGAGTACTCCTCCACGCAGATGTCATACACGAGAGCCTTCCGTGTCCACCACACATCCGCATCTCTCGTGCACAACAAAGACAACCCAACGGGTGCGCGACACTCGACAGCCTCGTACGAAAACGGAGTCCATACGACGTCGATGTCCGCCTGTAGGCAGTCAAACGACATCGTATACTCCGGGTAGCATCTGTGCACCGTGTCGTCACCCCTAGTACGCTGCAAAACAAAAAATATTGTCGGTACCCTCAATATGGGGTACCACCGCGCACAGGGGAAACTGCCTAAGGACCTCGTCCCTCTCCGCGGGGAGAGCTCCGAGGGTGCCACGTGTTCCCCGGGGCCGGACCTCCCTCTCCACAGAGGACAGCCTCGGGCCCGCCACATGGCCAGCAGAGGCGTACCTCCCCCCTCCGCGGGGAGAGCTCCGAAGGCTCCACGTGCCCAGCGGGGCCGGACCTCCCTCTCCTCAGAGGAGAGCTCCGGGCCCGCCACGTGGCCAGCAGAGCCGGACCTCCCCCCTCCGCGGGGAGAGCTCCGAAGACTCCACGTGCCCAGTGGGGCCGGACCTCCCTCTCCTCAGAGGAGAGCTCCGGGCCCGCCACGTGGCCAGCAGAGCCGGACCTCCCCCCTCCGCGGGGAGAGCTCCGAAGGCTCCACGTGTCCAGCGGGGCCGGACCTCCCTCTCCTCAGAGGAGAGCTCCGGGGAGAGCTCCGAAGGCTCCACGTGTCCGGTGGGGCCGGACCTCCCTCTCCTCAGAGGAGAGCTCCGGGCTTGCCACGTGGCCAGCAGAGCCGCGCTACCTGCCCCCGTGCGGTAGGCAGCAAGAGTAAAGACGCACCATACCTTGTCCGTACAAGGTATTTAAGACCCGCGCCTTCCCAAGACGCGGAGGTGCGGAGCACGCCTCTGTCAGGTGTCGTTGCGCCTCATCACATCGCAGTGAAGACCAGCACGCCGCGTCAGAGGCTGTACGCCAATAAACACAGCGACAAGACATCCCCTGCCGCCCCTGCCATCATCAACCACTACGCCTAGCTTGCGGCGTGGGCAGGGTGGCAAGACGAAGACTCAGAAGCCTTCGCCAGAGATAACTACTGGCGTAACTGCAGTATACGGTAGATGGCAGGCAATCTCCCCGAGACCACCTGTCGGGTCCCGGGCCCACCTTGTAAGCCGCTCGAGCCTTGGACTATAAAAGGCTCGGGTAGGCGACGTTAGCAAGGGTTCGGCTCCTTACACACTTACGCTCTAGGCATTCTAGCACTCAGGTCATCCTCAAGCTCAGAACTCCGGTTCTGAGCACCAAGCAATATAACGAGCGCCTCTGCTCACCGTGGACATAGCGTTTTACGCTCCGGCGGCCTGAACCACGTAAAAATCTCTGTGTCAAGCTTTCTCCTTCCATCGTCCCCAACGCGTAAGCTCTCCCCGAGTGACTAACCCCTCCAAAAAAGAACCTCCGCAGGCTGCCCAGAGCGGGCCCGGGGGAAGTGTCGACGGCACACTTTGACATTTGGCGCATCAGGAAGGGGGTTTTTCCTTGCGCGACGAGCTTTCACCGACGAAGATGACGAAGCTTCCTTCAGCGGCTAGGTCTCCACGCCCACGTTCACGATGAACGATGACCAGCGGGGACTACGTCTCGACACACTCAGGATGGAGTGTGTCGGTGCAAGCTGGAAGCCAGCAGCTGACTCCGGCAGCGCAGACTCCGGCAAGCCCAAGATCTACCACATCGGTGAGTGTCTCCCATGGGAGTGCACTAGCCGCAGCACGAGCGCTTCTGCGCAATCCACCCGCTGGGGATGCGCCTCAAGCAGTGACCCAGCAGTGGATTCATGACGTTGACCGTCTCGTCGTCGCCGCCGGCCAACCCTAACTTCGGCGGGGACGACGTCTCAGTCAACCAGGTGTGTCGTTGATGCACACGCCAACGATTGACGGGCAGACGGCAGACTCCTGCTCCACCAGGCTCCCATCTGCAGACCTGAGGTCGGAGCTAGAGCGATGTTATCTGGGCGAAGACGCCCGTGTGACCATCGAGCGACGCCGAGAGAGGCGTCGCAACCGCGAGGTCGGCGACAGCATGTCGACCGCCTCGACTCAGCCTGGCCTGCAGACGTTCGCTACGCGATCTTTGCCCCAGGCATACGCCACGCAGCATATGCTTCAGCCATATGCCCTGCAAGTGGCGCCCCCGGTCTATGGCGTAGCCTTTCCCATACCGGGGTACACGGTGCCAACAGCGAGCCAAGCGTTCGCGGCACCAACACCTGCAGCAACAGGAGCAGGATGTGTGGCCCTGGCGCCACACCTTCGCTTCGTAAAGCGGCCGTGCAAGTTCCGGCTGCACCTGCCCGAGAAGTACGATGGCAGCGTCAACCCGACGGAGTTCCTCCAAATCTACTCAATCGCCATCCTTGCCACAGGAGGGGATGAGGCCGTCATGGCCAACTACTTCCCCGTTGCCTTGACCGGCCCAGCTCGGTCTTGGCTTATGAATCTCCCCCAGGGTTCCATAACCTCCTGGGGAGAGCTTTGCCGACAGTTTACTGCAAACTTCGGCAGCTCCTACACCCGGCCTGGCACGGAGCTCGACCTCCACGCCATCCAACAACAACCTGGAGAGTCGCTGCGCTCCTTCAGCCAGCGGTTCTCTCAGGTGAGGAACATCATCCCACATATCCAAAATGCTTCTGTGGTGGTGGCGTTCCGGAAGCGTGTACGGGACACGAATATGCTTGAGAAGCTCGCGACCAGAGAAGTGCGCGATGTCTCAGAGCTCTTCAGCCTGGCGGACAAGTGTGCCAGGGCAGCAGAAGGGCGGAACTGGCACTCACAGCCAGCCTCCGAAGCCGGAGGACAGCCCGGATCTGGCGCTGTTTCCCATGGGAGCAGCAAGAAAATCAAGAACCGGGGTGGTGGCAGGATGAAGCCGCCGACCGCAGCTCTCGTTGCTGCAGCTGCAGCACCCACTGGAGCTTGGGGGCCACGCCCCGACAAGAGGCCGCGACAATCACCAGCTCCAGAGGGTGACCAAGGCGAGCCGTGCCCCGTGCACAACACCAGCAGCCATACTGCTGCTGAGTGCCGGGAGATCCAGAAGCTCGCGGAGCGCTTCCGCAGGGGGAAGCAGCTGCGTGCTGACGCCCCTCCCTTCCGTCAAAGGGAGGGCAAGCAGAAGGTCGACGCCCAAGACAACTTCGACCACCAGACGGAGCTCCAGGAGCCTCAGCGCGCTGTGAAGGCGGTGCACAACCGTGAGGACTCTAGCTCCAGCGGCGACGAGCGCCGGAAGGCGCTCTACGTCATCTACGGCAGGTCCTCTGACCCCTCGTCCTGAAGTGCAGTCAAGACTCTGCGCAGAGCAGTAGCATCGGTGGCCCCTCTCCCAAGTGCCGTGCTGCACCTCAAGTGGATGGGAACCCCCATCACCTTCGACGCCACCAACTGCCCCAGGAACATGGCTGGGGCCGGCTAGCTACCACTCTTGGTAGCGCCCACCATCGCCAACGTGAAGATGTACCACGTTCTGGTAGATGGCCGGGCTGGGCTGAACCTCATCAGTCGCGCAGCTTTCCAGAAGCTGCAGATCCCGATGGCCAAGCTCACTCCATCGAGCCCGTTCTCAGTGGTAGGGCCGGGACAAGTCGTCCCCTACGGCAACATCAGCCTTTCGGTGACCTTTGGGGCACCGGACAGCTATCGAACAGAGTACATTCTATTCGACGTGGCGGAGATCGACCTTCCCTTCAACGCCATCATCGGCAGGCCAGCCCTGTATCGGTTCATGGCAGTAGGCCACTACAGCTACCTCGTCTTGAAGATGCCTACACCAACAGGCATTCTCAAGATTCGTGGAGACCACACTGCTGCAGTATCAGCCTTGGAGAAGCTCCAAGCACTTGCAGCAGCCCGAGCACCAGCCCCTGGCGGTGCAGAACCGGGCCAACTCTACCCGAGTGCACGCCACCGTGCCTCGACCTCAGCACCCCGCGTGCAACCTCTCGACGAGGGCGACGTCCCCCTGAAGGTCGTCCAAGTCGGCGCCGATGCTGCTGAGACCACCTGGGTAGCCGGGGGCCTGGACAGCAAATAGGAAGGCGCGCTCATCACCTTCCTCCGGCACAACGTCGACGTGTTTGGATGGCAACCGTCGCAGATGTCGGGGATCCCTAGGGAGGTGATCGAGCACCATCTGAAGATCTTCCCTGACGCCCGGCCAGTCCAACAGAAGCCCCGCAAGCAGCCCATCGAGCGGCAGAACTTCATCCGTAAAGAAATCAAGAAGCTGTTGGACGTTGGCTTCATACGGGAAGTCCACCACCCCCGATGGTTGGCGAACCCCGTCGTCATCCTGAAGGCCGGCGGAAAGCTCCGGATGTGCATCGACTACACCAGTCTCAATAAGGCATGTCCCAAAGATCCATTCCCTCACCCTAGAATAGATCAAATAGTAGACTCTACATCAGGTTGTGATATGCTATGCATCCTAGATGCCTACTCGGGTTTTCAACAAATCCCTATGTCTAGAGAAGATGAAGAACACACTTCCTTCATCACAGTAGACAGCCTGTATTGTTATGTCTCTATGCCTTATGGTCTAAAGAATGCTCTCCCCACTTTGTACGTGCTATGCACAAAACTTTTGGAGAACTAATAAGAGACTTAGTTGAGGTGTATGTCGATGACATCGTTGTTAAAGTCAGGCAGAGCTCATCCTTGTTGGATAACCTAGCTCTAGTCTTTGACAAACTGCGCTCCACGCGCACTAAGCTGAACCCCGAGAAATGTGTGTTCGGCGTACCTAAGGGAAGCTCCTTGGATTCCTGGTCTCACACCAAGGGATTGAAGCCAACCTAGAGAAGATCAAGGCCATCGACCTGATGCGGCCCCCCGCCTGCATCAAGGATGTCCAGAAACTCACGGGATGCCTAGTCGCGCTGAGTCGGTTTATACACTACAGGATTCCCGTCAGCATACGACAGCTAAAACCGTCGTATATAAAGCAGAAGCTGTCGTATATAAACTATATACGACGACAGTTGTTTATATACGACGGTTTGTGGCCGTCGTATATATTTTGTTGTATATATAGTTATATACGACGGGGCCGTCGTTTATAACAATATATATACGATGGCCACTTATATACAACGGACCGTTTCGTATACTTGGCCCAGTGGGCCGGGGCCTTTATATACGACGGCTGGGTCAAGGCTGTCGTATATAAGCTCTTATATACAACAGCGCGTCGGCCCTGGCTGTCGTATATAAGAGCTTATATACGATAGCCGCTGGACCATGGCTGTCGTATATAAGATCTTATATACGACATCCTGTCCCAGCCGTCGTATATAATTTAGGCTTATTTACGACGGCCCTGTATAGCGACCGTTGTATATAAACTATACAGACCGTCGTATATAAGCTTTTCCATTTTTTTTAAAAACAAAACATGGCTAACCTGGCTCGATGGCCAGCTACACATCCAAATCAATAGACAACAACAAAACAGTTTGATATATAAATTCACAACAAAGTGCAATAGTACACATCGACAATCACGAAGTCTGACATCCACACAATCAAAAACAAAATCACAAATCTATTGATTACTAGCCCCTCCACTACCTCCGGGAGCGAAGCAGTCATCCTGCCGCGGCGAACCTGGCGCACTTAGCTGTGGCGATGGAGTCTGAGCCTCCGTCCCTGATCCCTGCGAAACACAGTGACATATGTACAAGTTTACAATTGTTTTTCTAGGTTCATTAGGATTCTTAGAGGTTGGGGCTTCCTCTTAATGTAACTTTCTTTTTATACCTGTACTCCAGGAAAATGCTCCTATGGTGGCGACGACTCCGGCACGAACGGAGGTGGCTGCCACAACGGTATCTGGATTTGCTGCCCTTGTTGTCGAGCTAGCGCCTGTCATTTCAAACATTACAATTTACAAAACTAATTGAAATGCAATGTAATTAAATTATAATTGTATGTTTCTTACTTCCATTGCCGCTTGCATCTGTGCCATATAGGACGCATGGTACGCCATGGCAGCCCTGTTGTTCTCTCGCTCTCTCGCCAAGGCCTCCTCTTGCCGAGCCAAGCTCTCCCGAAGCGCCATGACTTCGAGATCTCTCTCGGTGACACGGCGGCTGGAGGAGCCTGCGCCAGCAGCCGAAGACTGCGAGGAGCTGCCTCTCGCAGGTCGTGCCTCCCTAGAGTTGACGACTCCAGAGAATATGGCAAGCCTAAAAAAGCAAATCAATTCAAGGTAAAATTAAATAATCTTGAATTGAAAATAATTAAAATAAATGAATTCACCTTCCGTGTGCTTTTCCACCTCCACTTGCATACGCGGCTTGAGGGTCGATGTTCGGGGAGTTTTCCCAATCGAACCCTTCGTCGTGTATCCTCACAGCCTCTTGCCCATACCTAGTCTGAAAAATAATGAAATTGTGTAAGTTCAACAACGTATATAGTGTCAAATAATTTCAGAGGTCATGAAACTTACCAGGCGCTCCGCTGCGTACTGACTACACTGCTCCGGTTGAGAAGGATCAGCGTGACCTCTCCTATAGACCACAGTAGCACTCGGTCGCACGCCGGTCTCCTTTTCCTATGAACATATGTTAGTACGAACAATACTACATTATGAATATAATAAAAACTACCAAGAAACTTACCATCCGTTTAGTCATTCGCACAAAACCTTGGACGCCCATACCGTGCTTCCCTGAGCTCCCTTTGGCATCTCGAGCCTTCTTGGACTTAGCGATGAACTCATCGCTAGCCCAATACCTGCAAAGGGCTCGGTAATCTTCAGTTCGTCCCTGTAACCAAGGGACACTAACCTGCACACATGCGTAGTTCATTAGATGTTACTTAGCAAAATTAATATGAACAATTTAAAGATTACGCAACTTACCTCTGCGTATTGCTCCTCCTTCAAGTACGTGTCGGAGGCGTCTCTGAACGACCCAACCTCGTGGTCGTGGAGCTTTAAGTAGTCGTTAACTACTTGACTCCGAGTGTTCGAAAGCATTTGCATAAAAAGCTTCCGAGCGTTCACTTCGAACACGGAGCGGGCGTGATCCATCTGCTCAGCCGGGTCCTCAAGGCGGTACCTGAGCTGTAGGAAGCCAACACAGTTTGACATATACGCACATTAATATTTGAAGGAACATAAAGAATTGAAACTTCAAATATTTATGAAAGTTACCTAAAAATCTGCCCACACGACTCCCTGTAGGTTGTCGTTCTCCGGGTGAGGAACGCGCGCGTAGTCGTCCCACAACGTAGCTGCACGTCCATCGATCGCACCGGGGTAGTGCAGACGCACTAAGTTCCCGATGCAACCGTTCACCGTCCTGTGGTATTTCTTCCCGTCGTACGAGAGGTCCTCCCAAGAACTAAAAAGACGTTTGTTAAGTCATTAAGTAAGATCATAGTCTTTGAGAACAAATAGAAATGAATATTTTATTAATGTGTTACCTGTCTCCAACCGGACGAATAATTACCGGCTCTCTAGGAATAGGTGGAGGACCAACAAAGTTACTCCTCCTTGTACGTCTCCTCCGCTGCGGCACCACGTCTGGTGACCCAGAAGGCTGGTCACCGGACGTGTCCTCAGGCTGGGTGCCCTCGGGCTCGCTGGGCAGACTACCCTGGGGGTGGCTGCCGGAGGGCTAGCTACCAGAGGGCTCGCTCCACGAGGGCACGCTGTGTTGCGTACCCGTCTCCTGAGGTGCCGCTCTGGCCTCGGACTCATAGTCCGAATCAGACTACAATGGTAAAGTAAGTAAGTTAAATTGAAAAAGTGATTTTAATAATTTTGTGCATTGTAGAAAAAATTACCTCTGTACGCTGCAAACTGACAACCCTGTCCCGCAACTCTGGACACGCACTTAACAGCTGAGTGCGTCTGCTCCCGCTGTAAGTGGAACCGTAGAAGTAGTCGCCTCTCTCCTGCGAGGGGAGAAAACCCCTCACACTCGGTGCCTTCTTCCCCTTCGAACCCTTTGAACCCTTGCTTGACGACATCCTAATCAGTTTAAAAAAACATTACTCATAATCAGTTTCAAAAGAAATGTAAGCGATAATTAATGTCACTTTCATTTAAAAGAACATTACTCATAATCAGTTTCAAAATTCATCAACATCATGATCATCAACATCACGATCATCAACATCGCGATCTGTCGTCTTGAGCTGTTTACGTTTCCGCTTTCGCATTGTAGATGTCTCTACATCTGCAACATCTCCTACTAAGTTATCGAGTCCTGCACCAGGCTCGACGATAGAAGAGTCTGGCAACTCTTCATCTTGGTAAACTTCTTCAGTGTCTCCACTATCATGATAACCATCATCTCCAGGAGTATACAAGCGCTCACGAGGATTCACTTTATATACCACCCACCAAGTGCTAAGCTTCTTATATGGATAAGGTAGATAATAAACTTGTTCCACTTGATGTGCAAGAACGTATGTATCTAAACCTCGTAAGCATTCGTTGTGATTCACTTCCACCATGCCAAATTGATTTTCTTGAGTTCCATGATTGTTATCAAACCAATCACAATCAAAGAACACCACTCGAAGTTCTTTATTGCCAGCGAAAGTAAATTCCAGAATTTTGTTAATGATTCCATAGTAATTGGTTTCTTTCCCTTGTGAGTCGGTTGCTCTCGTCACAACTCCGCAATTTGATGTTGCTGCGAGAGGACGAAGAGTTTCGAATTGAGTTGTACGGAATCGGAAGCCATTTACGTCATATCGACCATAGCTTCTAACTTTCACTAATCCATAATATAGTTGTCATAAATCTTGATGGATGTCTGTGTTCGCTAATACATAAGCTCGAAACCAGGATAAGAAATTAGGACCTCCATTAATTCCAGCCCGTCGCATCGTTTCTACTTGCTTTCTCATTGGTTGATGCTTATGTTTCCAGTTTTAGTTGTGGAACTCACTGTACACACAAAACATATGTGATCGACATTAGCATACATGTATTGGTAAATACAATAATCATCATAAATGTAAGAGAAACACTTACTCGAAATATTTCTCCATGCCATCGATATTAGCATACATGTAGAGTAAAGCAGCAGTCCTTTCTCCTTCAGTAAAATCGTATGATGTGCTGCTGCCAACAGTAGTTCCCCTCGATTTAAAAATAGAGAGATCACTAACTGGTGGTTCTTCATCTACATTGTATCGCATTGCCAAAGTATTGACATTGTTTTCCTCTGCAAAGTAGAAACTAGAAAAGTAACCTACTTCCTTTAGAGTAAATGCTTCGGCAATGCACCCTTCAACCCTTGCTCTGTTGCCAACCATAGTTTTCAAATATCTCAATGCTCTTTCAATATGGTACATCCATCTATATTGCACAGGACCACCAACTTTTGCTTCGAATGGAAGATGTATAAGAAGATCCTGCATTGGATTGAAGAAACCAGGAGGAAATATTTTTTCCATCTTACATAAAAGTACAGGTATCTCCTTCTCTAACTTCTCCATCATGTCTTTTGTTATTTCTTTGGCACATAACTGCCTATAGAATAATGAGAGCTCAGCTAACACCTTCCATACCGCATCATCCAGATATCCCCGAAACATAACAGGTAAGAGTCTTTCCATTATTATATGATAGTCATGACTCTTCAACCCAGTGAGCTTTCCCGTTTTAACATTCACGGCTCGTCTCAGACTAGCAGCATAACCATATGGGAATTTCAAAGTTTTCAACCATTCCATAACTTATTTCTTTTCATTAGGTCGAAGCACGAAAGAAGCACGTGGCTTACCACCGCTTTCAGAGAGCTCAAGAGTAGGTCGATTACAAATCTCGGCCAAATCCTTTCGAGACTTTAAGTTGTCTTTTGTTTTGCCCGTGATATCCATGCACGTGCTTATGATACATTCAGCCATGTTACGCTCCTGATGCATTACATCAATATTATGCATCAGTATCAATGACTTCACATATGGTAGCTCCCAAACTCCACATACATGAGTCCAGTTGTGAACATTTCCGTAACCTACAAAGAATCCAGGGCGAGCTTCATCAGGGACTAGTGAGTCCAACACATCGGATACATCACACCCGCTTAGACGTTTAGGTGGTTCCTTAGTGACAACAGTATCTTTTCTGAAGACATTCCTCTGTTGCCTGAATGGGTGGTTTCGAGGAAGCCAACGCCTATGACAATCAAAGTAGCTTATCTTGCCACCGTATGTAAGTCGAAAACACTCTGTGTCAGACGCACATTTGGGACACGACAAACGACCATGTGTGCTCCATCCAGAAAACATGTCGTGCGCAGGGAAATCATGGACAGACCACAAATAAGTAGCTCGAAGGTTGAATTTCTGCTTCTTGTAACAGTCATACGCTTCAACTCCAATCCACAACGTTTTCAATTCTTCAATCAATGGTTTCAACATCACATTGATACGTGATCCCGGATGATCTGGTCCTGGTATAATGAGGCTAAGAAACATAAACTCGTACTTCATACAAAGAGAAGGTGGTAGGTTGTACGAAATAACAAAGACGGGCCAACAGGAGTATGGTGTGGCATTTATACTGAAAGGTGAAAAACCATCCGTCGCTAACCCGATGCGAACATTTCTCGCATCACTAGCAAAAGCAGGATCAAAAGAGTCCAAAGACTTCCATGCATCACCGTCCGACAGATGAGTCAACACATCTTTGTTCTCACGCACACCTTCTTTGTGCCATCTCATGTGTCTAGCAGATCTTTTAGAAAGAAACAGCCGCTTCAACCAAGGTGTCACAGGCAAGTAACACAATTGTTTATGTACAACTTCTGTCATTACTTTATCACCATCGTCATTGACAACTTCGACAAACCTCGATTTTCCACACTTTAAACAATTCTTCTCTTTGTCATGCTCTTTCTAGAATAGCATGCAGTTATCTGAACACACATCAATTTTTTCATATTTCATACCCAGTCCAGATAGTAATTTATTTGAGTGATACATATCTTTGGGCAGTTTATGAAGTCGTGGAAGAGCATCGCTGATAAGTTTCATCATATCATTGTAGCAATTATTAGAGAAGAAATACTTAGATTTGATTGAAATTTGGTCATGAAAGTAAGAAGAGTCATTTCAGTATGATCATGCAACACCTCTTCAGAAGCTTTCAAGAGATTAAAGAATGCGTCTGCCTTATTTGTGGGCGGATCCTCCGTTTGTATATATTGTAACATCTCATCAATCCTATCAACACCCGGACAATCATCATCATCTTCCACTACATGAACGGCTCGAGGAGCAGACTCGCCGTGGAAACTCCAGACCTCATAATATGGCATGTAACCGTTTCTGCACAAGTGTAATGACAATGTCGTTTTGTCCAAAAACTTAGTATTTCGGCATTTCGCACATGGACAACGAACTTTATCGATCGTAGACAACGAGAACACTCGATCAATAAAGTCGTCTGTCCCGGCATACCACTCATCTGAGTGACCAGTTGCCTTGTTCCAACCGGTATACATCCAACTACGGTCTTCACTCATGTTTAACTCTGCAGTTTTAAGTCAAAGAATTTATAGTTAGTTTATTATTTATTTATATCACGGACCTATATCTATTGGAAAGGATAGGTCCTAAACCCACCCAAGAGTGACCGAGACGAACATGCTTATGACAAGACACGAGGTCTAGATTTAGACGAAATTTTGGCAGCATAACCCCGCTGTTCTCCAACTGCACGTACAAAAATTGAGCAGCGGAGAACATTAGGGTTACGCTGTCGAAACTACATCCAAATATAGACCCCGCGTCTCATTATAAGCACGCCCTCTCGGTCACTCCTAGTCTGTCCAAAAAGGGACAATTCTGAACCTACACGCCTCACATGCATAACACGTGTGAGACGGGCCGGTTCGAAACGGGTGATGCATATTGTAAAGGTTTACGTCAATCTTTCATTTTTGAGTCATTTCAAAGAGAGAGAGGAAAGAACAATTGAGAGAAGGAAAGAACCATAGTTGTTAAGGCGTCTCTTAAGTGTTGCTTAAGCGGTAAGGCACCTGGGGATCGTAAGGCGTCCCATCGCCTTAGATCCCGGCGTAAGGCAGGTGAATACGGTGGCGGCGCTTGCACACAGGGGAGGCGGCGGCGGCGCCCGTGCACAGGAGGTGATACATCTTCCGGGAAAGGAAGGGGCGGGGGTGGCACCGTCGACGGAGGAAACCAATGTGGGGGGATGGGAGAGGGGGAGCAGACTGGCCTGCGTTCGTGTGAGGTTGAGCGCCGGTAGATCCGCTGCAGCCGGTCAATGGAGGCCGACGAGTGCCGGCAGATTGACAGTCCCACGGCGGAGGAGGCCGAGCGTCGAAGGATTGGCAGTTCCGCGGCAGAGTGTCTGAGGCCGAGCGCTGGCTAAGCCGCGGGGGGGGGGGGGGGGGATGGGGGATCGGAGGCCGAACGCCGTGGGGGGTAGGGCGAGGCGGCCTAGGTTGTTCACATCGTGCTTTTGTAGACGTATATGTTACCACTAAATGGGTCGTATCGGGCCCTAAGCCCATTTATGTACATATAGTACTTTTAAACACTCAAATAATCGAAACAATAATCAATTAAACTATTAACTCATAAGCATTAATCATCTAAGCAATTAACAACTCATCTAAACAAATATAATTACCGTAGTTAACAAGCTTATCAATTCTAAGCAATTAAAAAAACACCTAGCTAGCAATTCAAATAAACATGGGCAATAATTAAACCTAAGCATATCAATTCATCTAAATCTAAGGAATTAGCCACTAAACAATCAAAAACAAACAAGCATAATCTAAACAATTGGTAATTAAAAAACCAAACTTTCTAGATTGGGAGGGAGGCGGGCGACTTACCTCACGGTGGAGGCGGCGCGGCGAGCGGCACACGGTGAGGCGGGCAGCGGACGGCGTGGAGGCGGACCGGCACGGCGCGGCGGCGCACAGCGCGACGGGCGCAGGTCCGGGCGGTGCGGCGACGTGGCAGCGCGGTGGGGGCGGTGCGGCGAGGCTGCGGCGGCCGGGGCGGGGTGGAGGCTGGGGCGCGGACCTTCGGGGCGGCGGCGGCGGCTGGCGGCCGGGCGGCGGCGGCTGGCAGCGTGGTGGGGGCGGTGCGGCGAGGCTGCGGTGGCCGGGGCGGGGTGGAGGCTGGGGCGGGGACCTCTGGGGCGGCGGCTAGCTGGCGGCGGTGGCGGCTGGGCGGCGGCGGCGGGTGGCGGGCGGGTGGCGGCCGGGGCGCCGGCTGGCGGGGGCGGCTGGGGCGGCGGGTGGCGGCGGCGGCCGGGCGGCAGCGGGCGGCGGCCGGGGCGTTTAGGGCTGCGGGGGCTCGGGTTGGCGCGGGCGTGAATGCCCGCGCCGACCCGGGCCCGCGGCTATATAAGCCTTATTTACGACGGCCCATGGTGTGGCCGTCGTACATAAGGTTATTTACGACAGCCTTGGATGGGCTGTCGTATATAACTGCTATATACGACAGCCTAGGGTTGGCTGTCGTATATAACCACTATATACGACAGCCATATACTAAACGACGGCTGTACTATCGTATATAAACTTATATGCGACAGCCTCTGCTGACCGTCGTATGTAAGTTTATATACGACAGCTAGCCGTCGTATGTTATACAGGCTGTCGTATGTTGCCCTGTTTCCTGTAGTGATACCAAGGCTAGCAGAGCAGGCACTTCCCTTCTTTAAGCTCCTGCGCAAATCCGGTCCTTTTGCTTGGACCGACAAAGCAGAGGAAGCATTCCAGGAGTTGAAGCAGCTCCTGACGACCCTACCCATCATGGTAGCCCCCGAGCCCGAAGAGCACTTGCTGCTCTACATCGCGGCAACAACAGAGGTGGTGAGCATGGTCCTCGTCACAGAGCGACCGGACCCCTCATCACCGCAGCACCAGGAGACCCCGGAGCCTCAATACGGCCTACCGGAGCTCCAAGGTGACCTCCCGGAGGTCCAACGGGACCTCCCGGAGTCCCAAGATAACTCATCGGAGGTCCAAAGGGACCTCCCAGGAGAACAAGGCGACCTCCCGAAGGTCCAGGACGACCACCCGGAAGTCCAACGGGACCACCCGGAGGTCCAAGACGGCCTAGAAGCCCCCGGATCCCAGCTCCCGGAGGCTCCCCCGGACCCGTCTACCTCCTGTCGGCCTGAGCCAATGGAGGAGGACATCTCAGGCCCAGGGGGAGGGTCCGGACCATCCAGAGGCCTGTATACTACATCAGCAAAGTCCTCCATGACGCCAATACAAGGTACCTGGAGGTCCACAAGATGATGTATGCAGTACTTGTGGCATCCAGGAAGCTCCGCCACTACTTCCAAGCCCACCGGATCTCGGTGGTCACCTCCTACCAGCTGAAGGCCATCCTTCACAGCCCCAACGTGACCGGCAATGTCGCTAAATGGGCAGCGGAGTTGGCGGAGTTCGAGCTGGATTTCCTACCTCGACACGCGGTCAAGAGCCAAGCACTGGCTGACTTCGTGGCCGAATGGACGCCATCGCCAACCAACCCAGGGGGCCACGAAGACGGTGAACCAAAGCTTCGAGCTCCGGTCTTCACCAGGCCTCACTGGACGCTATTCTTCGACGGCTCCTCGTGGAAGCAGGGGGCCGGTGCCGGCGTACTACTTCTCATGCCATCGGGGGAGCGGTTTGGGTACATGGTGCATCTCAATTTCAAGGCAACCAACAACATGGCAGAGTATGAAGCACTCATCTTTGGCCTAAAGACAGCCCTGTCTCTGGGCGCTTGCCAGTTGTTAGCATAGGGCAACTCCCAGCTAGTCATCAAGCAAGTTAAGGGTGAATGCTCCTGCAATGACCCGCAGCTAGCTGCTTATCTGCTCCACGTGCAGATGCTGGAGAAAGACTTCCTCGCCTTGGACCTGCGCCATGTACCGCGCGATGGCAATGCCGCGTCTGACGACCTCTCAATGAAGGCCTCCACCGAAGCTCCCGTGCCCGAAGGAGTCTTCGAGAGGACGTTGTTGTGGCCCACAACCCGGCCTGCCGAGCCGGGCGAAGGGGGCTGGACCAGCACCTCGAAGCTGGCAGTCCCGGCGGCCCTGCTACCATGGACGCCGCCAAGGATCGTAAGCGTCACTGGGGACTCCGTACTACCCAGCGCTCAAGATCCAGAAGCTCAAGTCAGACCCGATGCATGGATCACGGAGATCCTGGACTACTTGAAAGACAATATCCTCCCTGATGAACGTGTATCCGCTGAACGGATCGTGCGCATGGCTAAAAGATACGCGCTGGTAGAAGAGAATCTCTACCGGCGTGGCGCCAACCACGTCCTATTGCGGTGCATAACCCAGGGGGAAGGCTGCGACTTGCTCGCTGAGATCCATGGAGGCGAATGTGGGAGTCACTCTTCCTCACGCACGCTTGTCGGTAAAGCCTTCTGGCATGGCTTCTACTGACTGACAACACTTCGGGATGCCGTCAAGCTGGTCAAGAGCTGCAAGGCGTGCCAGTTCCACGCCAAGCAGATCCACACACCGACTCAGGCGGTACAGATGATCCCGCCCTCGTGGCCGTTCGCGGTGTGGGGGTTGGACATCCTGGGGACATTCCCCAAAGCCATTGAGGGATTCTGATACCTCTACGTCGCCATCGACAAGTTCATCAAGTGGCCGGAAGCTACACCCGTCATCACCATCAACAAGCAATCTGCAGTCAAGTTCATCAAGTCAATCGTCTACCGGTTCGGGGTCCCGAACAGAATCATCACTGACAACGGGACCCAGTTCACCAGCGTAGCATTCCAAGACTACTGCAAAGACCTTGGCATACAAGTGTGCTATGCCTCCGTTGCTCACCCAAAGAGCAATGGGCAAGTCGAGAGGGCCAACACTGAGATCCTTCGGGGCCTCAAGACTAGCACCTATTACGGCTCGAAGAAACATGGTACCAAGTGGGTGGATGAGCTTCCGAGCACACTGTGGGCTAACCGGACATCCCAAAGCCGGGCCACCGGGGAGACACCCTTATTCATGGTGTACGGGGCCGAAGCTGTGCTTCCCCTAGAGATCACCATGGGGTCTCTCCGTGTCCGAGCTTACGACGAAGCCGCGCAGGACAACCTCCGGCATGAAGACATCGACCTCGTCGACGAGGCTTGATTACACGCAGCGCTCCGCAACGCATGGTACCGACAGACGCTCCGGCGCTACCACCAAAGGTCCTTGCGTGTCCAGGAGCTACAAGAAGGCGACCTGGTACTGCGGCGCATACTTTCTCGCGAAGGGGCCAACAAACTCTCCCCCAGCTGAGAAGGTCCCTACCGGGTCACGAAAGTTTGCCACCCCGGGTGCGTACGCCTTTCCACCGAGGATGGGAATCCGCTCCTGATCCCTTGGAACATAGAACACCTCCGTAAGTTCTATCCCTAGAGCAGTAGTAGGACAGTTCTTTTTCTTTCTGTAATAAATCCCATAGAGTCCAAGAACAGCGCTCGGAGCGGCTAAATCCCAGGGGACGGTCCAGGACTACGTTTCAACTAGGCCTGGATCCGACCCTAAGCGCGTAGAGTCTTGCTTCCCTTCTTAATGGGGCGTGTCGAAGTGTGTGGTCGACACTTCCCCCGGACCTGCTCTGGGCAGCCCGCGGAGGTTCTTTTTCGGAGGGGCTAGTCGCTTGCGGAGAGCTTAAGCGTAGGGACGAGTGAGGGAGGAGCTTGACACGGTGAGTTTTACGTGGTTCAGGCCACCGGAGCGTAAAACCCTACGTCCACGGTGAGCAGAGGTGCTCGCTGTATTGCTTTTTGCTCAGAACCGGAGTCCTGAGCTTGAGCGTGAGTTATGTCTAGGGTGCGAATGGCTAGAGTGCGAACCCTTGCTATCGTTGCCTACCCGAGCCTTTTATAGTCCAAGGCTCGTGTGGCTTACAAGGGGGGCCCGGGACCCGACAGGTGGTCCCGGGGAGATTTCCTGCCGACTATCGTATCCGCAGTTATGCCAGTAGTTGTCTCTGGCGAAGGCTTCCGAGCATTCGTCTTGCCGCCCTGCCCATGCCGCATGCTAGCCTTAGTGGTTGATGACGGCGGTGGTGGCAGGGGATGTCTTGTCACTGTGTTTATTGGCTGGCAGGTTCTGACACTGTGCGCCAGTCTGTGATGCGACTGGGCGTAACGGCACCTGACAGAGGCGTGCTCCGCGTCTCCGCGTCTTGGGAAGGCGCGGGCCTTGAATACCTTGTACGGGAAAGGTATGGAGCGTCGGCAGGCCCGGGGCTCTCCTCCCAGGAGAGGGAGGTCCGGCCCCTCAGGACACGTGGAGCCTTCGGACCTCTCCCCCGAGGGGGGAGGTCCGGCTTCTGTCGGCCATGTGGCGGGTCCGGAGCTCTCCTCTGAGGAGGGGGAGGTCCGGCCCCGCGGGACACATGGCACCTTCGGAGCTCTCCCCACGGAGTGGGGAGGTCTGGCTGCTATAGGCCACGTAGCGAGCCCGGAGCTCTCCTCTGAGGAGAGGGAGGTCCGGCCCCGCTGGACACGTGGCGCCTTCGGAGCTCTCCCTGCGGAGAAGGGCGAGATCCTTGGGCATTTTCCCCTGTCCGCGGGGGTACCCCGTATCGCGGGTACCGACAGTGGCCCCCGGGCCCATCTCGGGGGAGATAGCGAGCCCGAGGTGGGACCTCTGTCTCTTCTGTTCCGCGCACTTTCTCTAAGTCCCGCATCGACCGCTGCCGGAGCACGAACAGTCGCGGGATCGTGGGAGCGTGCGCCCACTTGATGGTTGCTTTTACTGCGGTGGTTCCCAAGGCTGCCACTTCTGCACATCGCGGCGCTTTCTTCCGGAACCGCCGAAGCGCCTTGTCGGCTCGTCTTCTTGGGAGACTGACTCCTTGACCCACCGCTTCAACTAGGCGGTGTGGGTCCACCTGTCATCGGTGCTCGGTCTTGGAGACGAAGCGGTTGCCGATGCGGCGTATTCGAAGAGTTTTGAATCGCTTGGAATCACATTTGGGGAGTTTTAAAAGGGGATCTTACCCGCATTGCGGCTTCCCTTCGCACTTCCCAGCGCCTTTCCTTGGACTCTTGTGCCTTTGTCTTCTTGTCTTTGAGCCCTACCTCGCCATGGCTTCCAACCCGTCCGCAGAGAAGAAACGCGCTCGATCTTCTCCAGTTGCGGCATCTGTGCCAAGTCGGGGATCCAGGGTGCCTGCACCTCCTTCTTCTAGAGATGGCACTCCTTCTAGTGGCGACACGAAGAGGTCTCAGGCTGATCATTCCGACGGGACCCCTCTTAAGCGACAACAGGCCGGAGGTTCCCAGACGTCGCGTCCTCCTTCCTTAAGCGGTGGAGTCTCTGGGAACCTGCTGATGCGCCGAGGGAAGCTTCTGGAGCGTCCCCTGCTCCGTCAGTCCAGGCGACTGCGGAGCGGCCGTCAGTGACGACGGCTGGCTCTGGGGATCCTACCCTGGCTCGGAAGCCAGGGTTCAGGGCCCGCTGGAGTGTTCGCACTTCTCGGCCGTCCCCGGATGGTGGGGAGCATGCGCCGTTACGCTCGGAAACCGGGACAGCTGCCGCGGCCCCCAAGCCAGCGCGAGTTTCTCCCGTTCCGGTGTGCCCGGATCCCACGGCAGCGTCATCTCTTCCTACGAGACTGCTGCCGCGGCCCCCAAGCCAGCGCAGGTCGACCCTTTACTAGGCGGCCCGGCTTCTATTTCAGCGTCGACTTCCCCCGCTCGTCCCTCTCCACGGGCCGAGGAGCCAGAAGTTAGTGAGAGTTCAGCGGGTCCGGCTGTCGAAGTCCCGGCGCCGGCTTCTCCTGACCGGCGTCTCATCCCGGTCCCTGGCGCATCACCTTTTCTTGAGGATGATGTGATGGAGGAGGTTGGGGGTGTTGCTCCGGCCTCTGCTGCCCCACTGCCCCTAGCGGATGCCTTCGTGCTCGCCCAAGCGAGCGTCCGGCAGGTCTTGGCCGCGCTTGGTCGTGAGCGAGAGGAGCATACGGTTGAAAGGGATCGCCTCCTCATCTGGGGGAACCTTTTGCGGGAGCGGACCGCGAAGGTCAAGGGCGAGCTCGATTCCAGGCAGGAGTCGCTTGACTTCAGGGAAGCGCTCCTCGACCGGCTGAAGCGGTATGTCGACCGTTTGGATGCCGAAACGCGGCGGCTCCACAGGGAGGCTCTTGAGGCACATGCCCAGGCCGAGGAGAGCCTCTCTGCCGTGGAGGAGATACGCCAGAGGCTGGAGCGCTGCAAGCTTGCCGTTGAGGATCAGGAGCGTTCTACGGCAGCCGAGGCGGAGAGGGTCGCTGCGCGGCTGGCAGCGGGCGAGGACGACCTGCGAACTCGGGCTAGGGAGCTAGAGGCCCGGAAGGCAGACCTAGCCACGAGGGAGGAACAGGTCTCCCGCGAACGCCAGGCGATCCTGGATCGGGAGTTGGCTGCCGACTTCCGGGCTTCTGAGTTGGAGCGGCTTGCCCAGTCTCTTCGCCTTCAGGAAAGCTCCCTGGCGGCCAAGGAGAAGGAATCCTCCGAGGGAAGCCGCGATGCCCTGCGAGCAGCCCGCCGCGAGGTAGAGGAGCTCTTGGCTTCGCGGTCCTCCGAGGCCCGTGCAGTATCGAGCTTCGTCGACCAGGCAGGGTCCGCCTTGATCCCTCTTGGCTTCAGCCCGGTGAAGGCGGTGGCTCCTGCGCTGAAGGTGGCTGATGTGATCCCCGCACTGGAGTTACTTGGCGCCAAGCTGAGCAGGCTAGACTCGGTGGTTGCCAGCGAGCTTGAGGCAGAGGGACGGGGCCTGGCCTTGGAGGTTGCCACACATGTGTTGGCCTGCTTCAAGAGCCGGGACCTTTCCTTCTCACTGGAGCCAGTGAAAGACGGTCCTACCGCGGAGCGGGAGGAGATGGCCAGGGCCGAAGTCAGGTATGTGGCCGCCCTTGTAGCCTCTAGGTTCCGGCGTGAGCCAGGAGGCCCCTAGGACTCGCTTCTTTCTTTTTATCGAGTCTGTAGACCAGCTCATGGAGCCATGAATAAATAGACTCTCTTGAATGTTTATGCCTGTGATGCTTTTTGTCTTCTTATTGGTTTTGCCTGGCCGAGCCCTTATCTCCGCAAGGTACTCAGAGGCCTTCACCAATCTCGAAGCTCTGCACAAACACCTTCCCCGGGTCCTAGCTGTATTTAGGGCCCCGGAGGTCTCCGGAGCTCGCCCCATGAGGATGGGGAGGTCCGGATCTGCCGGCCACGTGGCGGGCCTGGAGCTCCCTTCTAAGGAGTAGGAGGTCCGGCCCCGCGGGACACGTGGAGCCTTCTGAGCTCCTCCCCCGGAGGGGGAGGTCCGGCTTCCGCCGGCCACGCGGCGGGTCCGGAGCCCCTCCTGAGGAGGCGGGAGCTCCGGCCCCGCTGGACACGTGGGGCCTTCGGAGCCCCCCCCCCCCCCCCCCGGAGGAGGAGGTCTGGCTTCTGCCAGCCACGTGGCGGGTCCGGAGCCCCCCCTGGGGAGGCGGGAGCTCCGGCCCCGCTGGACACGTGGGGCCTTCGGGCGTCGCCCCTGTTGAAGGGGCGGAACCCGGACCTTTCGGTCCTGTGCTGGAGTAATCGGTAGCTCCTTGCCCCCCGCTTCATGCAGCCCCCGTTGCTGTAACCTGGAGGTCCTGCACACAGATAGAGGAAACGTAATTCTCCTCGGGGGGTCCTCCCCTCTCCGTCTCTTAGTCTTATTCGGCTTATGGTCCTAGTCTGGTATACGGGGCTTGGGCAATTCTGTGCGCGAGGCACCGGGGCTCCGGCTCCCTCCAAGGTCCGGGTACGACCGTCCGATCTCTAGTACCGGGCCGTGCGTCGAGGAAGCAGAGTGCACAGGCTTTGGGTACGGAACCAGGCAAAGCGGTTGTACTCCCCTGGACCTCCGGAGGACAGGGTGCGCACGCTTTGGGTACAGAGCCGGGTAAACAGGATACGCACCCTGGACCCCCCATGCACGGCGCAGGCCTTTCCTGGAGGTGACCAACTGGCACCGCAACACCTGACTGGGGGAGGCCCGAGAGGCCCACCTGGCCATCGGCAGGTGCCTCAAGCGCAACCGCCTTCGGTAGGATAGCAAATGCTGACTATGGATGAGCGCGGGAGAGAGGGAGCTAGATGTACGGTGAGCATACATAGAGAGTGCGATCATAAAAATTAATTCGTAATTTAAATGAGCACATGAGAGAGAGAGCAAAGTAGAACAGGTTTCTGTGTTAATGCCCATAGGTGGAAGTCAGGTTGTACATGGAGGCAACGACCCGCCTCGTCAACAAGGGAAGAAAGACTCTACGCGCTTAGGGTCGGAACCAGGCCAAGCTGGACTTAGTCCTGGACCGGCCCCTGAGACTTAGCTGCCCCAAGCGTTGTTCCTAGACTCTATGGGATTAATTACAGAAGAGTATGGCCCTGTTCTACTAACGCTAGGGGGTAGGACTTACAGTGTTGTTCCATGCCAAGGGTTTGGGAACGGATCCCATACTCGGTTGAAAGGCATGTGTACGTGGGATGGCAACTTTCGTGACTCGGAAGGGACCTTCCCGGCTGGGGGAGAGTTTATAGGTCCTTCGCGGGAAAGTGTGTGCCGCAGCACCAGGTTGCCTTCCTGTAGGTCCCTGACGCGTTTGGTCCTTTGGCAGTAGCGCTAGAGCACCAGCCGAGACCGTGCGTTGTGGGGTGTCACCTGCAGCCGAGCCTCGTCGACGAGGTCGTCATCTTCACGCTGGATCAGGTCCTGCGCGGCTTCTCCTGGGCGCCCCGGCGTTCCCTCCCCTTCTTGCTAAGGCCTTCAAGCGGTAGGAGAACCCGGACTCTTCTTGGGAGACCCAAGGCGTCTTTCCCCTTCTGGCTAAGGCCTTCAAGAGGTTGACAGACCCTGGGCGGCCCCCAGGAGGTACGGCCGAGGCACAGAGGCGTGCTCTCGGGTGGAGCTGGCCCGGTTCTGCACCGTAGGGGCCGGTGCTTGGGCTGCTGCGACTACTTGGAGCTTCTCCAAGGTTGACGCCGCAGCAGTGCAGCCTCCACTGACTTTTCGGGGTAGCCGCAGTCGGCTACCGCCCCAGCTCGTCACCATCAGAGCTGGAGTCCTCACCGTTGTGCACCGTCTTTATGACGCGTTGAGGCTCCTGAAACCCCACCTGGTGGCCGACGCTGACTGAGGCGTCGCCCTTCTGCTTGCCCTCCCTCTGAAGGAGGGGCGGGGCATCAGCTCTCTGCTGTCTCCCTTTGCGTAAGCGCTCTGCGAGCCTCTGGATATCCCAGCACTCGGCAGCAGTATGATTGCTGGTGCCATGCACGGGGCATAGCTTGTCTTGGTCACCATCTGGGGCTGGTGACTGTCGCTGCCTCTTGTCGGGGCGCGGCCCCCGAGCTCCGCTGGGTGTCGCTGCTGCTGCAACGGGAACCGCGGTCGGTGACTTCATCTTTCCACTACCCCGGTTCTTGGCCTTCTTGACGCCTCCATAGGAAGCAGCGCTAGACCCGGGCTGCCCTCCTGACTCGGAGGCTGGCAGTGAGTGCCAGTTCCGCCCTTCGGCTGCTCTGGAGCACTTGTCTGCCAGGCTGAAGAGCTCGGAGACATCGCGGACCTCTCTGGTCGCGAGCTTCTCGAGCATCTTTTTGTCCCGAACGCCTTGCCGGAACGCCACCACCACAGAAGCATTTTGAATGTGTGGGATGGTGTTCCGTACTTGGGAGAACCGCTGGATGAAGGAGCACAGTGATTCCCCAGGTTATTGCTTGATGGCGTGGAGGTCAAGCTCCGTGCCAGGACGGGTGTAGGAACTGCCGAAGTTGACGATGAACTGCCGGCAGAGCTCTCCCCAGGAAGTTATGGAACCCTGGGGGAGGTTTATGAGCCAAGACCGGGCTGGGCCGGTCAAGGCGACGGGGAAGTAGTTGGCCATGACGACCTCATCCCCTCCTGCGGCAAGTACGGCGGTGGAGTAGATCTGGAGGAACTCCGCCGGGTTGACGCTGCCGTCGTACTTCTCGGGCAGGTGCGGGCGAAACATGCGCGGCCACCTCGCGAAGCGAAGGTGGGGCGCCAGGGCCGCACATCCTGCTCCTGTTGCTGCAGGCATTGGTGCCACGAACGCTTGGTTCGCCACCGGCACAGTGTACCCCGGTATGAGCAAGGCTGCGCCATAGACCGGGGGCGCCTTTTGCAGGGCATATGGTTGTGGCATATGCTGCACGGCATATGCCTGGGGCAGAGATCGCGTGGCAAAGGTCTGCGCCTCAGGCTGGGTCGAGGCTGACGTCATGCTGTCGCCAGCCTCTTGGTTGTGACGCCTTTATCGACGTCGCTCGAGGTACACCTGGGCATCCTGGCCCAAGTGGCACCGTTCCAGCTCTGTCCTCAGGTCCATCGACTGAAGCCTGGTGGAGCTGGAATCCGCCGTCTGCCCGTCAACCGTTGGCGTGCGCATCAGCGACACAGCCGGTTGGCCGGAGCGTCGTCCCTGCTGAAGTCGAGGGTTTGCGGCGGCGACGACGAGACGGTCTACTTCACGAATCCACTGCTGGGTCGCTGCCTGAGGCGCGTCCCCAGCAGACGGATTGTGAAGTAGCGCTCTTGCTGCAGCTAGCGCATCCCCGTGGGGAACGCTCAGCGCTGCGGAAGATCTCACGCTAGTTGGAGCCTGCATTGCCGGAGTTGGCTGCTGGCTTCCAGCTTGCGCCGACACACTCCGTCCTGAGTGTGTCGACACGTATTCCCCGCTGGTCACGGCCCGCCGTGAACGCAGGGGAGGAGAGCTTGCCGCTGAAGGAAGCTTGGTCATCTTTGTCGAAGAAACTCGTCGCGCAAGGGAAAAGCCCCCTACCTGTGCACCAAATGTCAAAGTGTGTGGTCGACACTTCCCCCTGACCTGCTCTGGGCAGCCCGCGGAGGTTCTTTTTCGGAGGGGCTAGTCGCTTGCGGAGAGCTTAAGCGTATGGACGAGTGAGGGAGGAGCTTGACACGGCGAGTTTTACGTAGTTTGGGCCGCCGGAGCGTAAAACCCTACGTCCACGGTGAGCAGAGGTGCTCCCTGTATTGCTTGTTGCTCAGAACCGGAGTCCTGAGCTCTAGGGTGAGTTATGTCTAGGGTGCGAATGGCTAGAGTGCGAACCCTTGCTATCGTTGCCTACCCGAGCCTTTTATAGTATAAGGCTCGTGTGGCTTACAAGGGGGCCCGGGACCCGACAGGTGGTCCCGGGGAGATTTCCTGCCGACTATAGTGTCCGCAGTTATGCCAGTAGTTGTCTCTGGCAAAGGCTTCCGAGCCTTCGTCTTGCCGCCCTGCCCATGCCGCATGCTAGCCGTAGTGGTTGATGACGGCGAGGGCGGCAGGGGATGTCTTGTCGCTGTGTTTATTGGCTGGCAGGTTCTAACACTGTGCGCCAGTGTGTGATGCGACTGGGCGCAACGGCACCTGACAGAGGCATGTTCCGCATCTCCGCATCTTGGGAAGGCACGGGCCTTGAATACCTTGTACGGGCAAGGTATGGAGCGTCTTTACGCCCGCTGCCTACCGCCCGGGGCAGGCAGCGCTGTTCTGCTGGACACGTGGCGGGCCCAGAGCTCTCCTCTGGGGAGAGGGAGGTCCGGCCCCGCAGGACACGTGGATCCTTCGGACCTCTCCCTCGCGGAGGGGGGAGGTCCGGCTTCTGTCGGCCACGTGGCGGGTCCGGAGCTCTCCTCTGAGGAGGGGGAGGTCCGGCCCCGCGGGACACTTGGCACCTTCGGAGCTCTCCCCACGGAGGGGGTAGGTCTGGCTGCTGTAGGCCACGTAGCGTGCCCGGAGCTCTCCTCTGAGGAGAGGGAGGTTCGGCCCCGCTGGACACGTGGCGCCTTCGGAGCTCTCCCTGCGGAGAAGGGCGAGATCCTTAGGCATTTTCCCCTGTGCGCGGGTGTACCCCATATCGCGGGTACCGACAGGGCGGGTCGTTGTCTCCATGTTTAGCCTGCCTTCCTCCTATGGATATTTATATGGAAAGAAACATGTCCTGCCACGCTCTTACCCTTGTGCTCATTTAAATTACGCATTAATTTTTATGACCGCACTTTCCATGTATGCTCACCGTACATTTAGCTCTTCGTTCCCACTCTCATCCCTAGTCAGCATTTGCTATCCTACCGAAGACGGTCACACTTGAGGTACCTGCCGATGGCCAGGGGGCCTTTCGGGCCTCCCCTGGAGGGAGTCGGACCTCCCGCGTCGGGCGCACTGAACTGCCCAAGCCCCGTATACCAGATCAGGACCGTAAGCCAAATACGACTATGAGAAAGAGAAGGGAGAGCCCCAGGGAGAATTACGGTTCCCTTACTTGTGTGCAGGACCTCCTGGCCTTAGCTCCCCCGCAGGAGTATGGTAGGTGTGCCCAAGCCATTGACCACGCCTACCAAGGGGCCACTACGGGGACCGCGCGAAGAAAGACCGGAGCTCCTGACTACTCCAACGCAAAACCGGAGGATCCGAACCTCCCCCCCCCCCGCGGGGCCGAGCTCCGAAGGCTCCACGTGTCCAGTGAGGCCGGGCCTCCCTCTCCTCAGAGGAGGGCTCCGGGCCCGCCACGTGGCCAGCAGAGTCGGACCTCACCCCTACGCGGGGAGAGCTCCGAAGGCTCCACGTGACCAGTATGGGCCGGGCCTCCCTCTCCTCAGAGGAGCTCCGGGCCCGCCACGTGGTCAGCAGAACCGGACCTCCCCCCGTCCTCACGGGGCAAGCTCCGAAGACCCCTTGGGCCATTAGCACAGCAAGGACCCAAGGGAGGTGTCTGTGCAAGACTTCAAGATTGGTGAGGACCTCTGAGCTCCTTGCATAGCTAAGGACTAGGGAAGACCAAGCCAAGAAGAAGACAAAAAACACAGCAACAAAAAACACAATAATAAAGAGTCTATTCATTCATTCAAAGCTCCATGAGCTAGACTATAGACTCAACAAAAGCAAAAAAGAAAAGATACAGGGCCTTCTAGCCGCAGGGGTGACTGCCTAGGAGTCCCCGGACTCCCGCTGGAACCTAGAAGCTACGAGGGCGGCCACGTCCCCGACTTCGGCCCTGGCGGCTTCCTCCCGCTGTACGATGGGGCCCAGTTCCACCGGCTCTAGAGAGAAGGAAGGGTCTTGGCTCCGGAAGCACGCCAGCACGTGCCTGGCGACCTCCTTCGCCACGCCCCGTCCCTCCGCCTCAAGCTCGTCGGCGACCACAGATTCGAGCCTGCCCTGCTTGGCACCGATGGACTCAAGCGCCGAGATTGCCTCAGCCACCTCCTGCGCCGGAGCCTCCGTCCTCACTGGTAGGGATGGCAATGGGTCGGGTTCGGGTCGGGTGGAGCAAAAACCCACCCAAAACAAAAAAGGTTGCGGGTGAAATTTGAGACCCGCACCCCCACCCGCGGGTGAAAATTCGCACCCGCACCCATCGGGTTTCGAGCGGGTTTCGGGTGCCCGTCAGGTTTGACTTTTTTATAAACATACTTGAACATTTAATAAAAGAAGTCTAAAAAATCATCCATTTTAAATGACAATCCAACAAAAAATATGAAGTTACTTATAAAGATTATAAATATAGGTCTTGATAAGTAATATGAAACAATTAAATAATATAACACAATCGAATTTGACTTTAAAATTATAAACATTAATCATTTCGGGTGCCCGTCAGGTACCCGCGAGTGCAAAATAAAACCCGCACCCGCGACAAGTCGGGTCGGGTGCGGGTTAGACCACCAGGTGGAAAATGCCACCCGTGCCCGCACCCGTGGGGTGCAAAACCCGTCGGGTACCCACACCCGCGGGTGCAATTGCCATCCCTACTCACTAGGCTGAAACCGAGGGGAACCAGGGCAGACCCCGCCTGGCCGATAAAGCTCCAAATCGCTCGGGCCTCGACGGACCGCGAAGCCTGGAGCTTCTCCACCTCCTCGCGGGCTGCCAGCAGGGCATCGAGCCCCTCCTCAGAGAATCTCTTCTCCTTGGCTGCCAGGGAGCTCTCCCGAAGCTGGAGGTCTTGGGTAAGTCGCTCCAGCTCCGACGCCCGGACGTCAGCCGCCAGCTCACTATCCAGCGCCGCCTGGTGATCCCGGGAGGCCTGCTCCTCCGTCGCGGCAAGAGCTGACTCCTGAAGCCCCAGCTCCTCGGTCCGGGCCTTCAGCTCGCCCTTGCTGGCCTCCAGCCGTGCGACGACCTTCTTCTCCTCGGCCGCCATAGCGCACTCCCGATCCGCGACGGCGCACTCGCGGCGTGCCACCTGCAGCCGCAGCACCTCCATGGCAGTGTAGCGCGCCTCGGCCCTGGTGTAAGCCTCGCGGGTCTCCTGGTGGAGTCGCCGGGTCTTGGAGTCCAGGCGATCGGCGGCCCTCTTCTGAGCGTTGAGCATCGCCTCCATGGCATCAAGCCTCGACCGCCTCGAGTCGAGCTCCGCCCTAACCTCCTGAGTCCGCTGCTTCAGGAGATGCCCCCACAGCTGAGGAGGCGGTCCCTCTCCCCGGCCAGCACCTCCCGCTCTCGCTCCAGGGCGGCCTGGACCTGCCGGACGCCCGCCTAAGCAAGCTCCAAGGCATCCGCCAGGGGCAGCGGGGCGGCAGAGGCCGAAGCCACGCCCCCGACCTCCTCCATCACGTTATCCGGTGGAGATGTTGGCATCTCGGTAACCGAGATGAGGCACTGATCTGGAGAAGCCGGAAGACCTACCGCTGCTCCTGCAACTGCCCCTCCAGCCTCAGCACCGGAGGGTCGGGCCGCCGCCGCTCGAGTGGAGTCCCGTCGGAATGGAAGGCCCGAGGTCTCTTGGGGTCGCCACCTGATGAACCGACATCTCCAGGACGAGGACGCGAAGGTTCCCCGGTTTCCTGGCTTGGCGTGAATGACGCCGCTGGAGGGTACCTGGCACGTTTCTTCTCTGGAGGCAGGTTGGAAGCCATGGCCGACGGAAGCTCAAGAACTTGGAAGACAAGGGCGCAAGAGCTCGAAGGAACGAGGAAGGTTCAAGCGTAGGGAAGTGCGAAGGGGAGCCACGATGTGGGTGAGATCCCCTTTTAAACTTCCCAGGCGCGATTCAAAGCGATTCAAAACTCTTCGAATACGCAACTTGGGATGACCGCTTCAGCTCCAAGACCAAGCGTCGATGACAAGTGGACCCAAATTGTCCAGCAGAAGCGGTGGACCAAGGAGTCAGTCTCCCAAGAAGTCGAGCCGGCGGGACGCTTCGGCGGTTCCCGAAAAGGCGCTGCGACGTGCAGAAGTGGCAGCCTTGGGAACCGCCGTAGTAAAAGCAGCCATCAAGAAGGGCACACGCTCCCATGATCCCACGACTGTTCGTGCTTCGGCAACGGTCAAATCGGGTCTTCGAGAAGGTGTGCGGAGTGGAAGAGATGGGGGCCCCACCTCGGGCTCGTTATCTCCCTCGAGATGGGCCCGGGGGCCACTGTCGGTACCCTCAATATGGGGTATCCCCGCGCACAGGGGAAACTGCCTAAGGACCTCGCCCCTCTCCGCGGGGAGAGCTCTGAGCGCGCCACGTGTTCCACAGGGCCGGACCTCCCTCTCCACATAGGAGAGCCCCGGGCCCGCCACGTGGCTAGGAGAGTCGGACCTCCCCCCTCCGCGGGGAGAGCTTCGAAGGCTCTACGTGCCCAACGGGACCGGACCTCCCTCTCCTCAGAGGAGAGCTCCGGGCCCGCCACGTGGCCAGCAGAGCCGGACCTCCCCCCTCCGCGGGGAGAGCTCTGAAGGCTCCACGTGTCCAGCGGGGCCGGACCTCCCTCTCCTCAGTGGAGAGCTCTGGGCCCACCACTTGGCCAGCAGAGCCGGACCTCCCCCCTCCGCGGGGAGAGCTCCGAAGGCTCCACGTGTCCGGCCGGGCCAGACCTCCCTCTCCTCAGAGGAGAGCTCCGGGCCTGCCACGTGGCCAGCAGAGCCGCGCTACCTGTCCCCGCGCGGTAGGCAGCAAGAGTAAAGACACGCCATACCTTGTCCGTACAAGGTATTAAAGACTCGCGCCTTCCCAAGATGCGGAGGCGCGGAGCACGCCTCTGTCAGGTGCCGTTGCGCCTCGTCACATCACAGTGAAGACTAGCACGCCGCGTCAGAGGCTGTACGCCAATAAACACAGTGATAAGACATCCCCTGCCGCCCCTGCCATCATCAACCACTTTGCCTAGCTTGTGGCGTAGGCAGGGCGGCAAGACGAAGACTCAGAAGCCTTCGCCAGAGACAACTACCGGCGTAACTGCAGTATAGGGTAGATGGCAGGCAATCTCTCCGGGACCACCTGTCGGATCCCAGGCCCACCTTGTAAGCCGCCCGAGCGTTGGACTATAAAAGGCTCGGGTAGGCGACGTTAGCAAGGGTTCGACTCCTTACACACTTACGCTCTAGGAATTCTAGCACTCAGGTCATCCTCAAGCTCAGAACTCTGGTTCTGAGCACCAAGCAATACAACGAGCGCCTCTACTCACCGTGGACGTAGGGTTTTACGCTCCGGCGGCCTGAACCACGTAAAAATCTTTGTGTCAAGCTTTCTCCTTCCATCGTCCCCAACGCGTAAGCTCTCCGCGAGTGACTAACCCCTCCAAAAAAGAACCTCCGCGGGCTGCCCAGAGCAGGCCCGGGGAAGTGTCGACGGCAAATATTATAACGAAACAAATAGTTATGTTAATAATGAATATACATGTTTTACAAGTTTACATACCATGCGTCGAGTCCACAATGTGCCCATCGTTGGCCTGTCCTCCTCGGAGTTCCCGTACAAGGCATCGCCGTAGGGGGTCACGTCCACACTAGGCCGACCTATCGAGAACCGCTCGTACGCCTAGAGGATCAGCAACAACGGACACCCAGACAGTATGTCATCCACCGCCACTTATGAACAATAAAAATATTAAATGTCATTTGATTAAGACATGGAAATTTTTGAACAATGTGTTTATAGTAACTTACCTTTGTACATGTCGTACAAAGACCTCGATACGTAGCCGCTAGCACAGCTGAACCCCAACTGTACTGCGGAACTACGTGAGGGGGGCTGTCCGCTATCTCTTTGGCGAAGTAGATCACGCGCTTGTCGACCGTGTCCCCGTGTGAGTCCATGAATAGGATCCACCCAAAAAGCCACAAAAGGTACGCCTCCAAGTGTCTGGAGATCGTGTACTCATTCACGTTCGGGTGAATGTTCTCGGACTGAAAGGAACAAACAATTATATTTTGTTACAATTATTACTAATGAAGACATATTCTATAGAAAATCCAACTAAACTTACCTCGTACTGCTGCAACCAAGTCTTCGGCGGAACGTGGTCTTGTCTGTCTGTGATCGGTCTCACCGGTTCGTGCCTCTGAGTGTACCTCGGGTGTAGTACGACGCTAGAGAAACGGTCCTCTAGGTCCTCGCGCCATCCGTCCGACAAGCCTGGCCTACAAACGGCCTGCCCTACGAGCGGAAGCCCTAACAGGTACAACACGTCCTGGAGTGTTACTGTCATCTCCCCACAAGGCATGTGGAAAGTGTGTGTCTCCAGTCTCCAACGGTCGACCAACGCAGTAAGTAGGGAACGGTCATAGGTTAGTCGCGTGGACTTTTCTTTAGACCGTACCATTACCTGGGGCTTCAACATCCTACATAGTGGTAGCAGCTCTGCTGCACTCAAACTGCAATACATGATATCAAATTACTACCAAACAATCTAACATTTTTTGAACTATTTAATTATAAAAATTTGTACCGGTCAATCCACCTATCGTCCAGGTGTAACAGCGTCTTCGGCACCCTAGGCCGCAACGTGGTAAGTTCTACTCCTCGAACACTGCTCAAGTACGAGTGGTGTCAAGCGTCGAACTGAGCATCCAAGAGCTCATAAGTGGCACTGTCACTCGCAGCCATGTCCGCAAATTTAAAATATATTAAATTGTTAGTCATTATGAACTTATGTAAATTCTTAACGAACAATATTGTTCTTAAACAACAAAATCCATAATACATGATGACGTTACATCGAAAAGATTACAAACCAAATCATTGATCATCCCGCCGTGAGCGATGAGCACGAGGATGCCGCCCGTCATATGGATTTTCTGAAGGTCCCGCTTCTGCTGCTCCCGGAACATTACGCCGAACGCAATTCTTGTAACTATGGCCAACTTCGTTATAGTTGCTACATCTCACTTGTTACGACGATGAGCACTCGTTCATATCATTTCTTATACGCCGAGTCTTACGCCGGCCATGAGTCTGTTTCAGCCTCAGATAATCAGGGCCTCTTTCGAATTATGGTCCAGGATCGTTGGTCAATGCACCAAAAGTCCGGTAACCAAATATCTCTGCGTGCCAAATTGTGTGCAAAGTGTGACACCCTAATTTTTTGTTTCTGCATGTATTCATGTTTCATGTAGAGAAAACATTTTAAAAGAAGTGGGAACAGAGAAAATATCAAAAACATAACCAAAAAGAGCTAAATCCAGTTCATAGAGAGCGCCGAAGACAACTCACGTGGCCCGCTGGCTACGTGGCGTGTTCGGAGCTCATCCCTGCGAAGTGGGGAAAGGTCCGCCACTAAACTAGCTACGTGGCAAGATCGGGGCTCATTCCCGCAAAGGGGGAGAGGTCCGACGCCGTGGGACACGTGTTGCCCCGAAGCTAGCCTCTACGGAGAAGCGAGGCCAGTCCTGCAGGACACGTGTTGCCTTAGGAGCTAGTTACCGTGGAAATCAGAGGACCAGTCGCGCGGGATACGTGTCGATCTCGGAGCTCACCTCCGAGAGGTCCAGTTCTATTGGACACACGTCGCCACCAGAGCTTACCTCCGAGAGGTCCGTCACTGTTGGACATGTGTCAACCTCGGAGCTCGTCTCTGAGAAGAAAGGAAGTCTGACGCTGTTAGGACACGTGGCACACCCTTAGCCACCTCCGAAGAGAGGGAAGGTCTGACACTGACACGTGGCATGCACGGAGCCACCTCTGAAGCGGTTTTAGCTTCTGTACGCGTGGAAATACCGGTACGGAGAGGAAACCGACACGAATTCCACAATGTTACCGCACCGAATCAATCTAAGATAAAGTTGTTGAAAGTCTAGGAAACAATTTGAATAGGACTCTTATTCGAGATCCAATCAGATTAGGACTCTTCTTCTCCCGATTATAAATAGAACCCAGAACCTTTGGCCGCAACCACGAACTTCTTTTCCAACTCCTGAACTGACGACTTAGAGCCCTAGCCCCAACTCGCCGAGTAAACCCATCACCGAAGTTCAGCCGAGAGAGAGATCGCTGGAAGAGAGCCCCTACGATCTGTCTGATAGGAGAAGGACCTCGAGACCTAAAAGTACGTAAGGTAGGTCTTCAATACTGCCTTACGATATCATCGTGTTTTCTTTGCATCTGTTCTTCGACTCCTTTCGAATAAAAGCTTTCTCGTGGACAGATCACTTGCTGATCGGTTTGATCTAGATCTAAACACGAGGTCATCACCACGTCCACAATTGATCTCTACAACTCTGTTCATCATAAAACCCATGCAAGCCATGCAAGAACACATACAAACTAAACCGCATCATAGGATTAACATGCATAAGCATCATCGCATCTAGTTAATGTTTGTGCATGATATTGATTGTTGTAAATCTTGTATGTGCGTGATCATGTATAGAAGGACAAGCTCATGGAGCTACCTACGATGGACTACAACAACAAGATTTTGAGCAACAAGAGCCGCAAGAACAAGGCAAGTGCCCCTTGACAATATTGATCCTATGTTTTGGGAAACTGTTTTGTTTTGCGAAAAGGAGTGTGTGTTGAGTCAAAACATGATGGGAAACCCTTTTATAGGAGTTTACTAGTTTTGGTTAAACCACCCTTGTCGCCAGGGATGTTTATGAGTCGGGTATGGTTTTTGCTTTATGCTTCGCTGAGTCCATGGGGTTGGGAAGCGAGATAGATGTGTCTAGCTAACTGCACTCGTAACAATAATGAGAAACTGATGTTGTTAATGAACATGGATCGGAGGGAGATCTAGGCAAGACTGGGTTTGTGAATGAGGTAGCATGAGATGGTGGTTTACTTGCCGTAGATCTAAGGACCGGTTCATGCGAGCACATGCCAGGATAACAGTGCCACTACAAGGTCAAGTATGGGTGCGGCTTAGCTGACTAATTAGGTAAGTTGCTAGATTGTTATGGACCATGGAAGGCGCGGGGAATGGGAGTCGAGTGAGGACTTCCCTGGGAACTGCATGGCACAAGAGGGGGCCCATGGGTGGGAGAATTGGAGATTCTAGCCTGCCGGTGAAACCTTAGTGAGTCCATACATCTAGTAACCCCTTTGTAAAGGCTATTTTGTGATCTCTTGGCCATACACCGACGGTTGTGTACTGGTATAATGGAGGTTCTGCAGTCGCCGACGGGTGATGAAATCACAAACTTGTGGGTAAAGAGGTGCAAACTCTGCAGAGTCTAAAACTATCATGATAGCCGAGCTTACGGTCACGAGCGCCTAGCCAACTTCCATGATTAGTTGGGATGGTTATTGGATATGGTTATTGGTCATGGTTTTGGATGGTTTGGTTTTGGTTTTGTTTTCGGGACTATTGAGTCCGGGTGATAAGATGGGTTGCATGACTGATGAGTCATGGCAACGAGGTTGGTCTCGGCGGGAGATGAAGTTGTTTATGAGATAAAATGGTAGCGAATATGAGATGGTATTCGTGAGATGGTAGCGAATACGAGAAGGTATTCGTGAGCAAGAATGAGTTTGATTAATGTCTGGTTAGAACATGGAAGGTAATGAACATAATGGAGGTATGTTGGTATTTTAATACATGTTTGGATTACATTCACTTAAAGTTAAGTTGCTGTTTTATTGTGGTTTTGATAAATAACTTTGCTTTCCGCAATGAGCCTTTTTATAACTACCCTCTTGTGAGCTACATATCATATTTTCCCGCACTTGCTGAGTACATCATTGTACTCAAACTTGCATCATTACTTCAACATCAGAAACAGGAGAAGATTACTATGAAGATTAGGTGGAACATTAAGGCGTGTAAATCTGTACTCAACCTTGCCTGTTGGGATGAAGTAGAGATGGAGCTGTTGTTGCTTAGATTGCTTCCGCATTAGTTAGAAAACTTCCGCTGCATAGAAATAAAGGCTTCCGCTGTTATATTAAGACTTCCGCTGTGAGCATGAGTCCAAGACTCATGAGGCATTATAATAAACTATGTTATTCATGGTCATATATATTCTGAAATTCAGTTTGTGGATGATGTGTATATGTGTGATGAACATCCTGGGCACACATATGCATCAGTTCTCGGTTCCGTGATTTTCCACAGAATTGAGGGCGTCACAGATTGGTATCAGAGCCACGGTTGAGGGTAGATTACACACCTATATACAGCCGCAGATTTGTATCAGACACAAATTGGTAGCTAAGCCACGCTGACTACAGGATGCAAGCCTAGGATGCATAGATTGGACTTGAAACTACCTTGACAAAGGAAACCAGCCTTGAATAGGAGTTGTGTGAGCCCTTGTGATGATTGTTTGTGATTGTGTGCTTAGTGTGAGTTGTGGGACGTCTCAAAGCGTTGTCCATATCCACACATAAGTAGAAAGAGGTGTGAGATGCCTCGGCACTTGTTCACATCCTCATATGGGCTAATATATATAGTCCAATCCACCTTTATGCATATAGTTGAGGGGATTCATCTAACCTTCTAATCTTCTATTCTATTTCGTTCTCTCTCACAGATGGTGAGAGGAAACGCCGGCCGAAGGAACGTCCGTGACAACCAAGAGGATGGCCACGATGAAGTTCCTGTTAACCCCGGAGCTCGTGAGAACAACTTGGAACGGTTGATGGCCATGCAGAATCAACTTCTGCAAACCATGATCCAAACTTTGGGTCAGTTGCAAGCCAACAACAACAACCCTGTTCCGGCACCACCGCCACCACCACCGCCGGCTCATAACAGACTGGGTGAGATCATGAGGACTCGACCACCCACCTTTGCTCAAGCTAACGACCCCATGGAGGCCGACGACTGGTTGAAATCCATGGAGAAGAAGCTTGCCATAGTGCAGTGCAATGACCGAGAGAAGGTTCTTTTTGCGTCGCACCAACTCATGGGAGCTGCCGCTGACTGGTGGGATGCCCTATGTAACGCTCATGTCGACCCGGAGGCGATCACTTGGACTGCGTTCAAGGAGAGTTTCCGCTCTCATTACATCCCTGCTGATGTAATGATGCTCAAGCGACAGAAGTTTGAAGGTCTCCGCCAAGGACAGAGAAGCGTGAATGAGTATCTCAACAAGTTCACACAACTGTCCCGGTATGCCCCCGAAGATGTCAACTCAGACCAGAGGAAACAATACCTGTTCATGAGAGGGTTGAACAATGAGATCCAGGTTCAGCTCCTCAACAATGACTACGCGAGCTTCCAGAAGCTGGTTGACAAGGCTATAGTGGTTGAAAGCAAGATCCGAGAGATCGAGCGAGAGTGTAAGAGGAGGATGTCATACCAGCCCTAAGGTGGCAACGTACGACCTCGGTACATGCCCCCAGCCGCACCACAGTATGGATCGACCGCTCCTGCATACCACCCTAGTCAGCCACCACAGCAACGACCCGTTGCACAAGCACCCCGTGTGCCCTTACCTTCTGTGCCCCGACCCAACATGGGCGCTCCTATTCAAAACCCCCGCCCCAACGTACCTGCTGCCGTAGGCAACAGGGCATGCTTTGCATGTGGAGAAACAGGACACTTCGCGAGCCAGTGCCCGAGGAGAGGCCCTGGACAGCAAGGCAACGTACCCAAGCAGAACCCACGACCGAACGGAGGGGACAATCAAGGAAACCGTGGACAGCAGAACTATGCTCGCGGCAACGTGAACCATGTCTCTGCTGAGGAAGCACAACAGGCTGAGGATGTCGTAATTGGTATGTTCCTTGCCAATTCCAAACTAGTCACCATTTTATTTGATTCCGGAGCATCGCATTCCTTCATATCATCCAAGTATGTTGCCAAGCATAATCTACCCATATCACACTTAAAATGTGCTATGTTAGTTAATTCTACCCGGTGGATAGATGATGACTAATATAGTATGTCCGAAAGTAAGCCTTAAAATAAGGGGGATAGACTTCCTTGCCAACCTCATTGTCTTGGATTCCCAAGGGCTTGACATAATACTCAGGATGGATTGGTTAAGCAAGCACAACGGAGTAATCCAATGTGCTGAAAGGAGTGTGTAGTTGACAAATGAGCACGGTATTCATGTCGAGTTTGAGTCAGCCCAGCAAACAACCGAAAGGGCAATTTTGAACCATGTTGAGGGAACAACATTGGACAGCATTCTAGTGGTTTAGGAGTTTTCGGACGTATTCCCGGAAGAGATTCCAGGTATGCCACCTGACCTGGACATTGAGTTTGCCATTGATTTGGTACCCGGAACTGCACCCATAGCAAAGAGACCCTATAGGATGCCCACCAATGAACTAGTGGAACTCAAGAAGCAAATTCAGGAGCAGTTGGAGAAGGGTTTTATATGTCCAAGCTCGTCACCATGGGGAGCTCCCGTGCTCTTCGTAGACAAGAAGGATGGGACCCAAACGATGTGCGTGGACTATAGGTCTCTCAACGAGGTGACAATCAAGAACAAATACCCTCTGCCCCGTATAGAAGACCTATTCGACCAAATGAAAGGAGCCCCAGTGTTCTCCAAGATTGATCTTTGGTCGGGATATTTCCAGCTGAAGATTAAGCCCTCCGATATACCCAAGACTGCCTTTCGAACACGGTATGGTTCATATGAATATACCGTCATGTCTTTTGGGTTAACAAATGCACCCGCATACTTCATGTACCTTATGAACAAGGTTTTCATTGAGTACTTGGATAAATTCGTCGTGGTTTTCATCGACGACATTATGGTGTATTCAAAAAGTGAGGAGGAGCATGAAGAACATTTGAAATTGACCTTGCAGAAAATGCGTGAGCATCAATTGTATGACAAGCTTAACAAGTGTCAATTTTGGCTAAAGGAGATATCGTTCCTAGGCCACATTATCTCCGAGGAAGGAGTATCGGTTGATCCCGGAAAAGTGGGAGATGTTCTGAAGTGGAACCAACTGCAAAACGTGAGGGATTTTTGGAGTTTCCTTGGGATGGCTGGATACTACCGACGCTTCATCAAGGACTTCTCTAAGATAGCAAGGCCTATGACGGAGTTGCTAACGAAGGGAAAAGCCTTTCAATGGACATCATCGTGCTAAGAGAGCTTTGAGGAACTTAAGAAAAGGCTAACCACAGCACCGGTTTTGGTATTACCGGACGTAAGCAAGAGCTTTGACATATATTGTGACGCATCCAGACAAGGGCTCGGATGTGTGCTCATGCAAGAAGGACAAGTGGTAGCCTATGCCTCATGACAATTAAAGAAGCACGAGCTTAATTATCCTACACATGATTTGGAGCTAGCAGCAGTAGTGCATGCATTGAAGATTTGGAGACATTATATCCTTGGTCATCGATGTGAGACCTATACGGATCATAGAAGCCTCAAGTACATATTTACACAAACGGACTTGAATTTGAGGCAACGTCGATGGTTGGAACTCATCAAGGATTACGATGTTGGAATTAACTACCACCCTGGAAGGGCCAATGTAGTGGCTAATGCATTGAGCCGGAAGGGAGCATGTCACCAACTCACGGTTTGGGAGCTACCACCCGAACTACGTAAGGAGTTCGAACGGTTACATCTCGGATTCTTAAACAAAACGGAAGTGATGGAGATCCACTCTTCATTGGAGCAAGAGATAAGGGATGGCCAAGCAACGGATGAGGAGATCAAGGATATCAAGGAAAGGATCCGACAAGGAATAGAGAAGGATTTTAAAGAAGATAAGAAGGGTACGCTTTGGCTAGGAAAAAGGATTTGCGTGCCTAACATGAAGCACATCCGTGACATGATATTAAAAGAGGCACATGATTCACCCTATTCCATACATCCCGGAAGTACCAAAATGTACAAGAACTTGAAGACTTGTTATTGGTGGGATGGTATGAAAAGGGATATAGCCGAATACGTTGCCCTATGCGACACGTGCCAACGGGTGAAAGCCGAACATCAAAGACCCACTGGATTGTTGCAACCCTTGAAGGTACCCGAGTGGAAGTGGGAGGACATCAGTATGGATTTCATCGTCGGATTGCCATGTACTCAGTCGGGTTATGACTCCATCTAGGTTATTGTGGACCGATTGACGAAAACCGCCCACTTTCTCCCTATAAGGGCCAAGTACAACGTTGCACAATTAGCCGAGTTATACATGGAGCAAATCGTGTGCCACCATGGAGTCCCGAGGAGGATAGTCTCAGATCGAGGTTCTCAGTTTACCTCTAGATTTTGGAGGAAGCTGCAGAAAGCTATGGGTACACGAATGGATTTTAGCTCCGCCTATCACCCACAAACCGATGGACAAATCGAAAGGACAAACCAAATTTTGGAGGACATGTTGAGAGCTTACGCCTTAAAACATGGGCATAGTTGGGATAGGAGTTTACCGTACGCCGAATTCTCCTATAACAACATCTATCAAGCTAGCTTGAAGATGTCGCCTTTCGAAGCATTGTATGGTATACGGTGTAGGACACTGCTGTTTTGGAACGAAGCCGGAGAGAACCAGGTGTTTGGACAAGAAGTGCTACAAAAAGCTAAAAAGCAAGTCCAAACGATACGGGAGAACTTAAAGGCTGCTCAGGCTATGCGGACAATAGGCGAAGGAAGTTGACTTTCAAAGTAGGAGACTTCGTATACCTTAAGGTATCGCCTATCCGTGGCCAACGACGTTTCAACGTCAAAGGCAAGCTAGCACCTCGCTACATCGGACCATTTAAGATTTTGGATAAACGAGGAGAAGTAGCCTATCAACTAGAGCTCCCAACATATCTCTCCGATGTACATGACGTGTTTCATGTATCCCAGCTCAAGAAGTGCTTGAGAGTACCAGAGGAGCAAGTACCAATGGAAGAGCTTGAACTTCAAGAGGACCTGACTTATGCGGAGCACCCTGTCCGAATTTTGGACGTAAGGGAAAGGGTCACAAGGAACAAAGTGATCCGATGGTGCCAGGTACAATGGAGCCATCACACCGAAGCTGAAGCCACATGGGAGCGTGAAGAAGACATCAAGGCAGAATTCCCTCATCTATTTCGTACTAACGAATCTCGAGGGCGAGATTCAATTTAAGGGGGGTAGATTGGTGACACCCTCATTTTTGGTTTCTGCATGTATTCATGTTTCATGTCGAGAAAACATTATAAAAGAAGTGGGAACAGAGAAAATATCAAAAAGATAGCCAAAAAGAGCCGAATCCAGTTCACAGAGAGCGTCGAAGACAACTCTCGCGGCCCGCTGGCTACGTGGCGTGTTTGGAGCTCATCTCTGCGAAGTGGGGAGAGGTCCGCCGCTAAAACTGGCTACGTGGCAAGCTCGGGGCTCATTTCCGCAAAGGGGGAGAGGTCCGACCCCGTGGGACACGTGTTGCCCCGAAGCTAGCCTCTACGGAGAAGCGAGGCTAGTCCCGCAGGACACGTGTCGCCTTAGGAGCTAGTTACCGCGGAAATCAGAGGATCAGTCGCGCGGGATACGTGTCGATCTCGGAGCTCACCTCCGAGAGGTCCGGTTCTATTGGACACACGTCGCCACCAAAGCTTACCTCCGGGAGGTTCGTCACTGTTGGACACGTGTCAACCTCGGAGCTCGTCTCTGAGAAGAAAGGAAGTCTGACGCTGTTAGGACACGTGGCACACCCGGAGCCACCTCCAAAGAGAGGGAAGGTCCGGCACTGACACGTGACATGCGCAGAGCCACCTCTGAATAGAGAGGAGGTCCCGAACGCCAGGATACGTGGCGCACACGGAGCTCACCTCCAAAGAAGAGGGAGGTCTCGCCCGCTTGACATGTGGCACAACCGGAGCTCGTCTCTGCGGAAAAGGGGAGACCAGGCCCCGGTGGACATGTGGAGCTTCCGGAGCTCATCACCGCGGAGGTAACGAGTTCTGGAGCGGTTTTAGCTTCTGTACGCGTGGAAATACCGGTACGCAGAGGAAACCGACACGAATTCTACAATGTTACCGCACCGAATCAATCTAAGATAAAGTTGTTGAAAATCTAGGAAACAATTTGAATAGGACTCTTATTCGAGATCCAATCAGATTAGAACTCTTCTTCTCTCGATTATAAATAGAACCCAGAACTTTTGGCCGCAACCACGAACTTCTTTTCCAACTCCTGAACTGACGACTTAGAGCCCTAGCCCCAACTCATCGACTAAACCCATCACCGGAATTCGGTCGAGAGAGAGATCGCTGGAAGAGAGCCCCTACGATCTGTCTGATAGGAGAAGGACCTCGAGACCCATAAGTACGTAAGGTAGGTCTTCAATACTGCCTTACGATATCATCGTGTTTTCTTTGCATATGTTCTTCAATTCCTTTCGAACAAAAACTTTCTCGTGGACAAATCACTTGCTGATTGGTTTGATCTAGATCTAAAGACGAGGTCATCGCCACGTCCACAATTGATCTCTACAACTCTGTTCATCATAAAACCCATGCAAGCCATGCAAGAACACATACAAACTAAACTGCATCATAGGATTAACATGCATAAGCATCATCGCATCTAGTTAAAGTTTGTGCATGATATTGATTGTTGTAAATCTTGTATGTGTGTGATCATGTATAGAAGGACAAGCTCAGGGAGCTGCCTACGACGGACTACAATAACAAGATTTTGAGCAACAGGAACCGCAAGAACAAGCCAAGTGCCCCTTGACCATATTGATCCTATGTTTTGGGAAACTGTTTTGTTTTGCGAAAAGGTGTGTGTGCTGAGTCAAAACATGATGGGAAACCCTTTTATAGGAGTTTACTAGTTTTGGTTAAACCACCCTTTTCGCCAGGGATGTTTATGAGTCAGGTATGGTTTTTGCTTTATGCTTCGCTGAGTCCATGGGATTGGGAAGCGAGATAGATGTGTCTAGCTAACTGCACTTGTAACGATAATGAGAAACTGATGTTGTTAATGAACATGGATCGGAGGGAGATCTAGGCAAGACTGGGTTTGTGAATGAGGTAGCATGAGATGGTGGTTTACTTGTCGTGGATCTAAGGGTTCATGCGAGCACATGCCTGGATAACAGTGCCACCACAAGGCCAAGTATGGGTGCGGCTTAGTTGACTAATTAGGTAAGTTGCTAGATTGTTATGGATTGTGGAAGACGCGGGGAATGGGAGTCGAGTGAGGACAGCCCTGGAAACTACATGGCACAAGAGGGGGCCCGTGGGTGAGAGAATTGGAGATTCTAGCCTGCCGGTGAAACCTTAGTGAGTCCATACATCTAGTAACCCCTTTGTAAAGGCTATTTTGTGATCTCTTGGCCGTACACCGACGGTTGTGTACTGGTATAATGGAGGTTCTGCAGTCGCCGACGGGTGACAAAATCACAAACTTGTGGGTAAAGAGGTGCAAACTCTGCAGAGTCTAAAACTATCATGATAGCCGAGCTTATGGTCACGAGCGCCTGTCCAACTTCCATGATTAGTTGGGATGGTTATTGGATATGGTTATTGGTCATGGTTTTGGATGGTTTGGTTTTGGTTTTGTTTTCGGGACTGTTGAGTCCGGGTGATAAGATGGGTTGCATGACTGATGACTCATGGCAATGAGGTTGGTCTCGGCGGGAGACGAGTTGTTTATGAGATAAAATGGTAGCGAATATGAGATGGTATTCGTGAGATGGTAGCAAATAAGAGAAGGTATTCGTGAGCAAGAATGAGTTTGATTAATGTCTGGTTGGAACATGGAAGGTAATGAACATAACGGAGGTATGTCGGTATTTTAATACATGTTGGTATTTCGTTCACTTAAAGTTAAGTTGTCATTTTATTGTGGTTTTGATAAATAACTTTGCTTTCCACAATGAGCCTTTTTATAACTACCTTGTTGTGAGCTACATATCATATTTTCCCGCACTTGCTGAGTACATCATTGTACTCAAACTTGCATCATTACTTCGTCATCAGAAACAGGAGAAGATTACTATGAAGATCAGGTGGAGCATTAAGGCGTGTAAATCTGTCCTCAACCTTGCCTGTGGGGATGAAGTAGAGATGGAGCTGTTGTTGCTTAGATTGCTTCCGCATTAGTTAGAAAACTTCCGCTGCATAGAAATAAAGGCTTCCGCTGTTAGATTAAGACTTCCGCTGTGAGCATGAGTCCAAGACTCATGAGGCATTGTAATAAACTCTGTTATTCGTGGTCATATATATTCTGAAATTCAGTTTGTGGATGATGTGTATATGTGTGATGAACATCCTGGGCACATATATGCATCAGTTCTCGGTTCCGTGGTTTTCCACAGAATTGAGGGCATCACACAAAGTCTCCTTGAAAAATACTGTGACACATATATAGTTCAAGATAATTGACTCCGACTGCAGGCAGCAATGACATGAGAACAAGGTCTATGCAGGAGCTTTGGCTTCATACATGTACATATCGCAGAGTTCTCACGAAGAACGCACTCATGCACAGTTCGTTCATTCGTGGCACAACGTCTGCCTCTGTCTCTGCATGTGATCTCAAACCTGTACTGCACAGTTCCAGTTTGTTTGATACTATGCAAGTGAACCTTTTTAATCTTCTCATCCATGTAGTCACAAACAAATTTTGAGAAGACTAAATTTGGATCAGCCATCAATAGAGAAGCTTTTGCAAAACGCTCATGAAAGTATTTCATCGTTCTATTTAAGATTCCTTCAATAGTACCAACCAGTGGTAAAACTCTTGACCCACGTAGGACAAAGTTGTAGACCTATACGAAACTTGCATTAATTTGTACTACTACCATTGTTAAGATAAATTTAAAGTATAACAAATAATTACATACCTCGGCTAAATTAGTTGTCATAATTCCGTACCTAGCACCATGTGTGTCGTACAACGACCATTCCTCTTTCGGGTCATTATGAATCCAATGTGAGAAACATTTGATAGATGATCCAGCCCTACGAGATATAGTATGTTTGGTTGAAGGAACGGTAGAGAGTGGTTCAGAGGCATCTTCATTACTATCTCGTCCAAGTAACTCATCAGTTTGTTTATTTGTGAGCTCATCAACATAATGCCACAAAGCATTGAACTTTCTCTCTTGATTTTGACTACAGAGACGCTTAAACATGTTCATGAGTTGTTTGTTCTTGAAATGACTGTAAAAATTTGCACCCAAGTGCCTCATACACCACCTTGATTCTATATCCGGCCAAACTTGTGGGAGAGAGCTCTTTGCGCAGTCGTATTTAATATTTGTTATTGCCTTCAACAAACCAGCGTGACGGTCGTGTATGACACATACATTTTCTCGGTCTTGAACTACATCAACTCTAACCCGTTTCACAAACTAGTACCAACTGTCAGCATTTTCACTCTCCACAAATGCAAAGGCCATAGGTGAAATTTGATTATCGCCATCAACTCCAATAGCTGTTAGAATTTGACATTTGTATTTTCCGGTTACGAATGTACCATCCATACACAGAATGGGCCTACAATATCGAAATGCGTTTATGCATTGACCTAGTGAAAAGAATGCACGGTGAAAAGTAAGTTTTCTAGGATGCCGGGGGTTTGGAACATCTACGATATCAACAGCTGTGCCAACATTCCGACTTCTGATAGTATTAAGTAACTTTGGAAGATTATTATAAGATGCTTTATAAGTATCAAATCTTGCCTCAATAACCTTCTGTTTCGCCTTCCAAGCTTTAGAGTAACTTATTGTGTACTTAAAATCTTGCCCAATTGTGTTGATAATAGATTTAGACTCGAAAGAAATATTATCAACCACATGAGCATACATGTGATTTGTAACAAACTGTGCTTTAAGAGCGGTATTGCATTTCTCAAGATGTTGTAACTTGCACGCATGATCAATCATAATAACACACTTCCAAAGGACACTCTATTTCTCTACATATCCGGGAACACGAAACGGACAACTGGTTGATAAGCATTCGACATCATAAAGTTTCCTAGTGGATCGAGAAACCTTAAATGATCTTTTCACTGAAAGGGACCAGTATTTAACAGCATCTTGTAAAACTTCTTTATTTTTGAAAAGAGACCCCGCTGTTATCGTATTGTCGTGGTAATCCAACGGCAAATGATACCCTTCGATTACTCTTAGGTTTTCAAATTTTAGATTACTCCAATTGGCACGGACAGGAGGTTGATCTTCCTCGTCAGAGGAATCGTAATCAGAAACATTATTACAATCTCTATCCTCAACAACCATCTAATGAACTATATGTTATAATGCTCTCCTTCATCTGCTTGACCAGTTGCCTCAGTAACAACAGTATGTGACAATTCATTATAATCATCCTCTTCAGCATCACCACCATCATTATCTTCCTCGTTATCATTTTTGTCCTACATCTCATCGACTACTTCCTTGGCTTGAACCCGAATAACAAGTATTAGAGGCCACCCATATTGTAGAGCCCTTGCAACATAAGCACACCACACGGGTGTTCCCTTTAGCGGTAGTAGTTCCAAAAAATGGTCCTCACTTGAACGGCTGATAACTCCGTTTATTTTCAACTCATATTCATCCTCACTCAGTTTAAAAACTTTCAGCAACCATCTGTATATACCCATAAATGTCTGTTCCGTTGGACTAGGTATTCCCGATTTATAAAAGGGAGTCCTAATAGATCTACTCTACTTGAATTATAGCTTTTGGCCATCTCCATAAAATATCTAAAATTCTACTTTATTCGACATACCTAGCATACGTATGTACGTAATTTAATAATTGTAAAAACAATAGTAACAAAAAATTGAATTATGTATAATATAATATAAATTGTGTTAAAACAGAGTATACTTAACTATAAACTAACTATAATTCTTAAATTCAAATCAAAATTATAAACAAAATTAATATAATCGAAATTAACTTAATCAAAATAATAACTAAACTAAACCTAATCAAAATAATAAAAAGTTTTTTTAAAAAAAATATAACTAAGCTAAACATAAATTAGAACTAAGATAAAATCCTAAAAAATAAACTAGACTATAACTAAAAGTATGAAACAAGATCTAAAAAACCAATTTAAAATAACATAAACTAAAATTTAAACTAATATAAAATCTAAATTACGAACTAACTAAATACTATAATAAATAAAATTACAAAATAACTAAATCCTAATAACAAACTAACTAAGTCCTAATAACAAACTAACTAAGTTTAAACTAGTATTTAAATCTAAATTATCTAAAATGCACAATTAACATAAGTAATTTCAAAATATTAATTTATTTTTAAAAAATTATACCTTTTTCTTTTCTTTTTTTCTTCTTTTCCTCTTCTCTTCCTCTTCCTCTTCCCCTTCCCCTCTTTTATTCTCTTGTTTGTTTGTTGGATGTGGGGAGAAGGCCCCCGGGGTGGCAGGTTGTGACACCGTCATCTCGGGTGTCAGCATATGTTCATGTTTTATGAAGAGGAAACATTTTAAGAAAAGAAGGAACAGAGAAAAATATCAAAGGGATAGCCAAATCCAGCTCTCAGAGAGCGCCAAAGACAACTTACCGCGGCCGCTGGCCACGTGGCGTGATCGGAGCTCATCCCTGCGAAGTGGGGAGAGACCGCCGCCAAGCTGGCTACGTGGCAGGCTCGGGGCTCGTCTCCGCAAAAGGGGAGAGGTCCGATCCTGTGGGAACACGTGTTGCCCACGGAGCTAGCCTCTGCGGAAGAAGCAAAGACATTTCCGAAGGACACGTGTCATCCTCGGAGCTAGTCCTCGTGGAAATCAGAAGACCAGTCGTACAGGATACGTGTCGGTCTCGGAGCCCATCTCCGAGAGGTCCTGTTCTATTGACACGTGTCGCCACCGGAGCTTATCTCCAGGAGGTCTGTCTCTGCTGGACACGTGTCGACCTCGGGGCATGTCTTTGAAGAAAGGAGAGAGGAAGGACCGGCGCCAACACGTGGCGTGCGCGGAGCTCACCTCCAAAGGAGGGGGAGGTCTCGGTCGATTGACACGTGGCACAACCGGAGCTCGTCTCTGCGGAGAAGGAGATACCAGGCCCCGGAAGGACACGTGGAGCCTCCGGAGCTCATCGCCGTGAAGGTAACGAGTTCTCGAGCGGCGGTTACGCGTAAGAATATCAGTACGTAAAGGAAACCGACCTGAATTCCACAACGTTACCGCACCAAATCACCTAAAGATAAGATGATAGGATCCAACAACAATCTGAATAAGACTCTTATTCGGGATACAATCAGATTAGGACTCTTCTCTTCCCGATTATAAATAGAACCCAGAACCTCTGGCCGAAACCACAAACTTCTTTTCCAATTTCTGAGCCAACGACTTAGAGCCCTAGCACAACCGCCGAGAAAGCCATCGCCGGAGCGCGGCAAGGAAGATCGCCGGAGGAAAGCCAACGGTTTGAGTAGGACCTCGAAAACCGAGAGGAAACGTAAGGTAGGCCCCAATGCCACCTTACGATATCGTTGTGTTTTCTTTGCATCTGTTCTTTGATTCCTTTCGAACAGAAGCCTTCTCATGGACAGATCACTTGATGATCAGGTTGATCTAAAGACAAGATCATTGCCACGTCCACCCTTGATCCGAACACCTCTGTCCATGCAAGCCATGCGAGAACACACCAGTCTAATAAAAATCATAAGATAGCATGCATATGCATCATCGCATCTAGTTTAAGGTTTGTGCATGATATTGATTGCTGTGAATCTTGTATGCACGTGATCCTACCTAGCAGGACAAGCTCAGGGAGCTGTCTACAACGAACTGCAGCAACCATGTTTTGGGATTCAAGAGCAACCGGAACCGCAAGAACAAGGCAAGTGCTCCTTGACCATGATGATCCTATGTTTTGGGTAAAACTATTTTGTTTTGCGAAAAGGTGTGTGTGCTGAGTCAAACTTGATGGGAAACCCTTTTATAGGAGTTTACTAGTTTTGGTTAAACCACCCTTGTCGCCTGGGAAGTTTATGAGTCGGGTATGGTTTTTGCTTTATGCTTCGCTGAGTCTATGGGATTGGGAAGCGAGATAGAAGTATCTAGCTAACTGCACTCGTATTGATAATGAGAAACTGATGTTAATAATGGACATAGATCGGAGGGAGATCTAGGCAAGACTGGGTTTGTGAAAGAGGTAGCATGAGACGGTGGTTTTCTTGCCGTAGATCAAAGGATCGGTTCATGCATGCACATGCCAGGATAACAGTGCCACCACAAGGCCAAGTATGGGTGCGGCTTAGCTGAGTAATTAGGTAAGTTGCTAGAGTGTTATGGACTGTGGAAGGCGCGGGGAATGGGAGTCGAGTGAGGACTGCCCTGGGAACTGCATGACACAAGAGGGGGCCCGTGGGTGGGAGAATTGGAGATTCTAGCCTGCCGGTGAAACCTTATTGAGTCCATACATCTACTAACCCCTTTGTAAAGACTATTTTGTGATCTCTTGACCATACACCGACGGATGTGTACTGGTATAATGGAAGTTCTGCAGTCGCCGACGGGTGACGAAATCACAAACTTGTGGGTAAAGAGGTGCAAACTCTGCAGAGTCTAAAACTATCATGATAGCCGAGCTTACGGTCACGAGCACCTGGCTAAACTGCCATGATTAGTGGGGATGGTTATTGGGAAGGTTTTTAGTTATGGTTGTTGGTCTGGTTATGGTTTGGTTTGGGACTGTTGAGTCCGGGTGATAAGATGGTTGCATGACTGTTGAGTCATGACATGAGATTGGTCTCGGTGCGAGACGAAGTTGTTTTATGAGATGAGATGGTAGCGAATACGGGAAGTTATTCGTGAGATGGTAGCGAATACCAGGAGGTATTAGTGAGTACGAATAAAGATTGATTAATGTTTGGATGGAACACGGAAAGTGATGGAGGTATGTTGGTAATTTAATACATGCTGGGATTACATTCATTTAAGGTTAAGTTGTTGTTTTATCATGATTTTATAAATTTGCTTTTCTGTAAATGAGCCTTTTTATACCTACCTTGTTATGAGCTGCATATCATGTGTTCTTTCCGCACTTGCTGAGTACATCATTGTACTCAAACTTGCATTATTACTTCATCATCAGCAGCAGGAGAAGCCTACTATGAAGACCAAGTGGAGCATTATGGCGTGTGATCTGTTCTCAACCTTGCCTGTGGAGGGAGTAGAGATGGAGTCACTTCTGCTTAGTTTTGCTTCCGCATTGGAATAAAGACTTCCGCTGCGTAGAAATAAAGACTTCCGCTGTGAGCATGAGTCCAAGACTCATGAGATATTGTAATAAACTCTGTTATTCGTGGTAATATATAATCTGAAATTCAGTTTGTGGAACATATGTATATGTGTGATGAGCATCCTGGGCACACATATGCATTAGTTCTCGGTTCCGTGGTTTTCCACAGAATTGAGGGCGTCACACAGGTTATATAGGAAATTTCTATCATTCACGGCGTGTACGACAGGACACGTCGGTCCAACGGTCCCGTGATCGTTGGGCCGATGTGGATTCCATGTGGGCCGGTGTCGTCTATCGTCCACGGTGCCGTTGACGATAGGATGGTTAGTTTTGTAAAAAGATTAGATGTTATTAATATTAAATTGATTATCAACAGTTTTAAAAATAAAAAAAAAAGTCCAACCCGTTAACCCCCGCTGCCCTCCCTCCCCCAGATCACCTCCCCTCCCCTCCCCTCCCCTCCCCGCGCGGAGGGCAGATCCACCCTCCTCCGGCGCCTCAGATCCAGCGAGCCTGACGGCCATGGCTTCCACCGAGAAGCCATGCACCCTCCTGGTGCACTTCGAAAAGGGCTCGCCGTCGATGGCGAACGAGATCAAGGCGGACCTCGAGTCCGGCGACGGCCCCGCCAAGGCCGACGCCATGCGCCGCGCCCTCTCGCTCCTCCTCAACGGCGAGATGCTCCCGCACCTCTTCATCACCGTCGTCCGCTACGTGCAGTCCTGCGACGACCACGCCGTCCAGAAGCTACTCCTCCTCTACCTCGAGACCGTCGACAAGCGCGACGCCGCGGGGCGGGTGCTCCCGGAGATGATCCTCATCTGCCAGAACCTCCGCAACAGCCTCCAGCACCCCAACGAGTACATACGCGGCGTCACGCTCAGGTTCCTCTGCCGCCTCTCCGAGCCCGAGCTGCTCGAGCCGCTCGTCCCCTCCGTCCTCGCCAACCTCGACCACCGCAGCCACTTCGTGCGCCGCCACGCGCTCTCCGCGGTCTCCGCCATCTACCGCCTCCCGCACGGGGACCAGCTCATCCCCGACGCGCCGGAGGTCGTGGACCGCGCGCTCGCCACCGAGCAGGACGCCGCCGCGCGCAGGAACGCGTTCCTCATGCTCTGCGCGTGCGCCCAGGAGCGCGCCGTCGCGTACCTGCTGGCCAACGCCGAGCGCGTCACCGAGTGGCCTGACCTGCTTCAGATGGCCGCCATCGATCTGATCCGCAAGGTCTGCCGCTCCAATGGCCGCGTCGACAAGGGAAGGTACATCAAGATCATCATCGCCCTCCTCGCTGCTCCCAGCACGGCTGTTGTGTATGAGTGCGCAGGAGCGCTTGTGTCCCTGTCCTCCGCGCCCACTGCCGTGCGAGCTGCAGCCAACACCTACTGCCAGCTGCTTTCGTCTCAGAGCGACAACAATGTGAAGCTCATCATCCTGGACCGACTGCTCGAGCTGCGTGGCTCACACAGGGAGGGGATGGTGGATGTGGTCATGGATGTGCTGCGCGCATTAGCCAGTCCCAATGTGGATGTCAGGAGGAAGGTGCTGGATTTGGTGCTGGATCTGCTCACCCCCCGAAATGTTGAGGAGGTGGTGCTCTATCTTAAAAAGGAGGTGGTTAAGACACAGTCTGCAGAGGCAGACAAGGGCGGTGAATACCGCCAGATGTTGGTGCAGGCCATTCATGCCTGCACTGTGAAGTACCCTGAGGTTGCTGGGTCGGTTGTGCACCTCCTCATGGACTTCCTTAGTGACACTAACGTTGCTGCAGCAGTTGATGTTGTTCTTTTCGTGCGTGAGATCATAGAGACCAATTCCAAGCTCCGTGTGTCAATGATCCAGAGACTGATCGACACATTCTATCAGATCCGTGCATCCCGTGTCTGTGTATGCGCCCTCTGGATCCTCGGTGAATACTCGCTCTCACAGTCTGAGGTTGAAAGTGCTATTTCCACTATCAAGCAATGTCTGGGTGACCTCCCATTCTACACTGTCTCTGAGGAAGGAGAGTCAACTGATTCCTCCAAACCTGCCCAGCAAGTTGTGAATTTTGTCACTGTGTCTTCAAGGAGGCCTGTTGTTCTTGCAGATGGCACTTATGCCACACAGAGTGCTGCCACTGAGACTGCGGTTTCGGCTCCAGCTACTGCTCTTGGGTCATTGGCTTCCACCCAGAATCTTAGATCTCTCATTCTATCTGGTGATTTCTTCTTGGCTGCTGTTGTTGCCTGTACCCTGACCAAGCTTGTGTTGAGGCTGGAGGAGGTTCAGCCATCAAAGCTTGAAGTAAACAAGGCTTGTACTGGGGCCTTGTTGATCATGGTGTCCATTCTGCAGTTGGGCCAGTCATCCTACCTTCCTCACCCTATTGACAACGACTCGTATGATAGGATTGTTCTCTGTGTGAGGTTAGTTTGCAATACGGGTGATGATATGAGGAAGGTATGGTTGAAGTCATGCCGCCAGAGTTTCGCCAATATGCTTGCTGAAAAGCAATTTAGGGAGAATGAGGAGCTGAAGGCCAAGGCTCAGATATCTCATGCCCAGCCAGATGATCTTATTGATTTCTACCACCTAAAGAGTAGGAGGGTGAGTGTGAACTGTGTTTCTCATTCTCTATTTTGTCCTCTTTTTTACCTTTACCTGTCTAATGTGGGTTTAGTTTACAAGAATTTAGGTTCAAAACACATTGCAAGTTGCATGACTTAATGGATTGATGTCAGTATTTTTTTAACTGAATACACTTTTGTTTAATCTTTCATGGCAGGCACTTGTATTTTATATTTTGTAACCCATGATTTGTTATGAACTTGTACAAACAGCAAAGGTTAATATTTTCTCCCATAATCTCAGGCCTTAAACTGACTTTCATGTATTAGAATAGGTAGCCACAGTCGTGGATACAATAATTTTGTGCTTGATCTATTTTTCTTATCCACAATTTGTCTTATGTTGAAATTTCTTGTAGTCCTTATTTAAGTCCAAGGATGATAAAACATGTATATTTTAATAAGAGTTCTTTAAGGAACTGAAAAGAGTCAATTTTTGTGTAGCATGATTCTTGGATTAAATAGTTTATTATTACTGTATTTTTGTTATAAAGTTGTCATGACATCTTTTTTGAATGAATGATAATTTGCTGGTTAGAGTTTCTTTCTTTCGCTGTTATAATCTTGCATTTCTTTTGGTACAGGGAATGAGTCAGCTTGAGTTGGAAGATGCGGTTCAAGATGATTTGAAGGCTGCAACCGGTCAATTTACGAAAGATGCAGATGATACTAACAAACTGAACCGCATTCTTCAACTAACAGGGTTCAGTGATCCTGTGTATGCTGAAGCATTTGTGACTGTTCATCATTATGATATTGTACTTGATGTCACAATCATAAACCGAACAAAAGAAACACTCCAGAACTTGTGCTTGGAGTTGGCAACAATGGGAGACCTCAAACTTGTTGACCGCCCTCAGAACTACACATTGGCACCTGAGTCAAGCAAGCAAGTTCGCGCTAACATTAAGGTTTCATCTACAGAGACTGGAGTCATATTTGGAAACATTGTCTATGAAACTTCAAATGTAATGGAGCGTTCAGTGGTGGTACTCAATGATATTCACATTGATATCATGGATTACATATCACCTGCCAGCTGTGCTGATGTCACTTTCCGGAACATGTGGGCTGAATTTGAGTGGGAAAACAAGGTGAGATTAGTATTTTGCAGATGGTTTCTTATTAATGTTCAAACAATATTGTTAGCATTCTTTGCAATCTGGTTGCACAACCCATGCTGAAATGATTCCATGTCCATTTGTTCCCATAACGAGCAAAAATTTCCTGTGCATATGATTTAGTTGTGTTTTTAATTAACTACCATAGTATACAAGTACAATTATAATGCCAAGCATCTACCTGGTAACACTTGGGGTTCTGTTTGCGTGTGTATTGGCTCCCTAGCTATTCTGGCGGGTGAAATGATGATTAGAGACAGTTGACATTGAACAATACACACCGATAATGATGATTGTGTATATCTGATTTTACTTTGTTCAATACTATTTTGACCATTTTTTCTTTGTTCATCAGGTGGCTGTGAACACTGTGATTCAGGATGAAAAGGAATTCCTGAATCATATTATCAAGTCAACAAACATGAAGTGTTTAACACCACCGTAAGTTCTGAAGAATCACCTTACCTATCGGTCTGCAAATTAGAACTATACCTGCTTTTACATATTGATGTAGAATTTGTCATTAGTGCAATTAATAATCCAGACCTGTATAGAGATACAAAACACTATTTCTCTCAATAGCACAAACATGTGTGTAAATCATGACTTCATCCCTGTTACTGCTTTTGTATGCCAAATGAAACTATCTTTATTCGTTAATGTTGCCCCCCAGCCCCCATATATATATATATATATATATATATAATTCTTCTCACATATAATACCTAACCTGGCACTTGATGCTCGAACTACAAATAAGAGTCAATCCTTTTTGCACTTAAAGATTTTTTAGCTATAGTAACTTGGTTGGAAACTGGGAAATATTGCACTGAATATCTGTAATCTCTAAGTGGGTCCTGGGACATAGGAATTTTGTACATTTGATAAACTTATTCCTACATTCTTTCTCTGTTTGCTAATGTGTTGACCCATCTCTACTTTTGTATGTGGTAACCTGACATCAGATCCGCGCTTGATGGAGAGTGTGGTTTCCTTGCTGCAAACCTTTATGCCAAGAGTGTGTTTGGCGAGGATGCTTTGGTGAACATCAGTGTTGAGAAGCAGGCTGACGGCAAATTGAGCGGCTACATCAGAATAAGGAGCAAGACCCAAGGAATAGCACTCAGCCTTGGTGACAAGATTACCCTAAAACAAAAGGGTGGCAGCAGCTAGCTGAGCCGTGAGTCCGTTGACCACCATGCTGCATGTATATCTCCTCGTTATAAGCCTGACGGGAACTCAATTTTTGTTACCTTCCCACCAATTCATGAGTTGACGATTGTTACCGACATGTTGTAGTTATGGCAGTCGGTAGTAGAGATTTCCATCCTGCATGAACAGGATTGTGTAGCTTTGTATTCTAGCTTACAAAACCAAAATATCTGCTCTCTGGCGGTGTTCACCTTTTGCTAATACTTATACAACTGTGTACTGACTATGGATCCTGTTAGTGATCTTGATGTCTTACATGTTTGGGAACTTTTACGTTTCAAATAATAATGATTATAGATCATTCTTTGTCCAAGTACTGGACCACAGACAGTGTGAAGGTAAACTCTCGAGTTCTGTGTCATTTGATTGCTAACTCTGATGAGAATTTCCGCCAGCATGTGGCTGTTCAAGCACAAGCGATGCCGTCAATTTGTCATGCATACATTATCTCTGGTCATTTTTTATCTGTATAACTTAGAATTGTTGAAAGGTGCATCAATCGAACAAGAAACTTTGAAAGAGAAAAGTGTGATGCATGATAGATGAAACTTTTTTTGTGAATTATACATTCAAACATAAATGCTGAACTGCTCCTTCAGTTTCCTCTAAGATAGGCGTCCCTGATCCCTTGTAGCTTGGCAGCCACTTCCTGCATGTTGATGCGCTCGCTGGGGAAAGTCCTGGTGCAGCAGAGTCCAACGCCCAGCACGGACTGCAGCAGATTCTCTGCCCCACTCTCCTCGATGGCCGTTGGAATCTCCATGCAAGAGATCCTGCAACAGCTGTGGGTCAACAATCTGCAACACTCATCAGGGAAGTTGATCTCTGTAAACCTTGATGCTCATTGCCTCCCTGAACATGTCATCCGTTGGCCTCCTTCGGATGAACACTTCGAGGAGCAAGCTCGTCTGGGATGTTGCCAAACAAGTTGTTGTACGGCTGCAGCAGCGCTCATGGTGACGTACGCGCTCCTAAATCTGGTCAGGTTGAGTTCTTGCTTACTACTAGTAGTATATGCATGGACAGGAACAGAGGGGAAAAAATTCAGATTGGTAGAAACGTTGGCTGGCATCGAGGTATCAAAACTTGACAACGAGGTGGCAGTTTGTGGACGAAGGTGAAGGTTGAAGGGGAGAGATGCTTACAGTTATGCGATCAGTGCGTGGAGGAGCAGCCGGCTGTCGGAAGAGTAGCCGGCGTGGAGGTGACCGGAAATAGCGCGCGGGTTACCGACCGCCTACCGGGCTTCTTCCACTTATAGGCGCGACCGCGAGACGCCTGCCTGAATTGGTTCTCCCCGAGTGACGAGTGGTAGAGAAGCTCGAACGAATGTCAGGCACCTTCTTGGCGATCCCTGTGGCTGGACGTGGACGACGCCGGCTACCGGACGGTCAAAGCCTTCGGCGTCACGAAAGGGACAGAGAGAGAGGGTGAAGAAGTCTCGCCCGGCAGCGACATCGCCTAACGCGACAAGACAGCCGTGCCATCGGATCCGACGGTGACCCCCAGCTTCTTCAGGTCATAAGGTCTCGATCGGGCTCGCCGGAGGAGACGGACACCGAGGTCTTCGCGGCGACCGGCCGGCCTATCGCCACCGTCGGCTAGCAGCACCTCCAACATGATCGGCTGCGGCGCTCCGTCTGTAATAACACGCGGGTTGACTGATCGACGACCGTGATCAGCGGTCGCGCTGCCTTTTGGTCGGTCGGTCAACGGACGACCTAGCTGACCTCAAAGAAGTCGTTCTGCTCCCGCTCCAGCGGTTTACAACGGTCAACGAAGTGCATGTGGGATGACCCTACCGCTGGGCCTGGCCGGTCAGGACAGGGAGCGAACCCTGTGCGCGTCCAGATTAGCACTAGTCAATCCTATGTGGTACGGCGACAGCCCTAATTTAGAGAATAAATTGTTTTCCTCCTATTATAGTAGATCAGGACTTTTGTAAAGGGGCTATATAAACAAGCCAAAACACCTCACATTTGAGAGAGATCAATACAAAATTTTTCTTCCAAGTTTCTGCCCTAGCCGCCTCTCTCTCCCCCTTGCTGTCGCCGCCCCTCTCTCTCCCCAAGTCAATGCCTCCCTCAAGAACCCTAGCCGCCACCCAGACTTGTTGTTCCAGTCGCCGCCAGGGTCTCTCTTCCCTTCAATCCGCCGCCTCCCTCCTCAACCCTAGCTGCCACCAGGCTAGGATCAGCCGACAACCCTGATCTCCCTGCATGCGCCCTGTTTTCTCCCCTGTTTCTTGTTGGGCAAGCAATTCTGCTCCAGGATCTGATCTGCTACATCCATCTGCTCTAGTGGTTTCTGTTCTTCACGCAAGCAAAAGCAGCGTCAAGGAGGGGTGTTGAGTTGCTGCTGGACGTCACCAGCAAGGAGAACAGATCTGGTCAAAGTGTGATCAGCATTGGCATTGTAACATTCGTCGCATCAGAGATGGTTTCAACTCTAGGTTGAATTCTGCAAGATGTCGTCTACACCTACAAGCAGCGGCAGCGCCATCAGCCATGCGACACCCTCACCGGCAGCTCGTGAGGTGAACACCAGGACGGGGTTCCCTGTGCTCACCAAGACCAACTACGCGGAGTGGGTTGTCATTATGAAGATCAAGCTGAAGGCACGCCTGCTTTGGAAGGTCGTGGAGGAGGGCAACATGAGCGAGCAGGAAGATATGATGGCGCTTGACATCTTGGTCAATGCTGTCCCACCGGAGATGATCACGACGATCGGAGAAAAGAGGACGGCGAAGGAGGCATGGGACACGATCGCCATCATGTGGGTCGGGGCCCATCGCGTGAAGAAGACGACAACACAGCAACTCTGGAAGGAGTTCGAAGATGGTGTCTTCAAGGATGGCGAAAGCGTGGAGGACTTCTCCCTCTGTCTGAGCAGCATGCTATCACGGCTTGCGTCGCTAGGGGAGGAGATAGGAGAAGAGAGGGCCATGGAGAAGCTCCTACGAAGCGTTCCAAAATGCTTCCAATAGATCGTGGTGGCGATCACGACACTATTGGACGTGTCGACCCTCACCTTGTCGGAGGTGACGGGGCGTCTCAGGGCGGCTAAGAACGCCTTCGACTCGACGCAGCAGAAGGAAGGAGTACATGACGGCCAACTGTACCTCACTCGAGAGGAGTGGGAGGCACAACAGAAGGAGGAGCGGTCTACCCAGTCCGCGGGTTCTTCTAAGAGGGGCGGCCGAAAGGGCCCACCCAAGAAGAATGGAGGCAAGAAGGGAGGTGAAAGTTGCCTAGAGGGGGGTGAATATGCTAAACTACCTGAAATGACTTAATTAAACGAGATTAGAATACATGGGCCGGACTAGTCTGGCACAGGGGCGGACTAGTCCGGTCAGCCTGCTGGAAAAACCTTAAAACTTGATTTTTATGGGTTTTTCTTCAGATTTTAGTTCAATGAGATGCAGATAAACTATCTAGCAATCTAATATGACAAGTATAGCAGTGAATTGCAAGATTGTAACGAGGAATACTATAGGAACGAAATGATCAAAACGAACCCTAAGCAATTCTAGTAATCAATGAAATGTAAAAGCAAAAGTGACACGAAGATTTTTTCCCGAGGTTCGATTCCACTCGGGAATCTAAGTCCCTGTTGAGGAGTCCACAAAGGACCGGGTTTAACAACCCTTTCCTCACCAAGTCGCCACAAAGGCCAACCTGGTTCTTCCACTATCTCAAGGGTGAAATTACATGATTTTGGGGCTACTCACAATCTGAGGCTCCCACTTGATCACGTACTCAAAACTTCGCAAATCTCACAAGCCACAGATCACAAAGATTCACACCAAGTGCACGAGATCACTCCAAGAGCCAAAACACGAAGTTCTTCCTTCTCCTCTCCTCACACACCCAAATCCACTCAAGAATTGGTTCTAGAGGGTGAGTAAGCAAGAGAGAAGGCTTAGAGGGGCTCTAGGATGGTTGTGGTGGCGCTAGGGTTCTAGAGTGGTCTAAATGAAGTTGAGGCATCTCCTTTTATAGAAGTCCCGACAGCCAACCGTTGCCACCAACTAAAGTCTGGACTAGTCCGGTCAGGACCCCGGACTAGTCCGCTCTTCGAGGACCACTGACATCACAAAGCCATCTTCTCCCCAACGTTCAAATTTCAAACATTCACTGATTTACGGACTAGTCCGAATCACAACGGACTAGTCCGATCTCACACAGGAACTCTTTGTCCGGGTGAGAACGAACAAGTCTGGAGGACCCAGACTAGTCCGGCCACTAAGGCGGACAAGTCCGTTTCACCATGACTTATCCGTAGGAGCTCTCCTCTCACAACCATACGGACTAGTCCGCCTCAGAACGGACTAGCCCGAACTCACACAGGAACTCTTGGTCCATGTGAAAACGGACAAGTCTGGCTAGCCCGGACTAGTCCGGCCACTGAGGCGGACAAGTCTGGTCTACCAGGACTTAGTCCCAAAACACTCTCACCAAGAGAGAAACGGACTAGTTTGTCCCAAAACAGACAAGTCCGAATCCAGTCAGGTGCTCTTAGTCTGCCCCAAAACGGACTAAGCCGTAGGACTTCCGGACTAGTCCGGCCTCTAGCCGGGCAAGTCCGGCCTACCCGAGTTTACCTCACTAGCACTCTCCACTAAGGATTCGACACTTCTAACGCTTTGAGCTCTCTTCTATGATCTCAATGCCCCTGACACACGCACTCTCACTCTTACACAGCTAGCCTACTAAAGACTCAAACGAAACCCTAATTTCTACTCTTCGAGTCTTCGACTCCGTTCTTCATCCTTTTCATTTTTAAGAGTTTAGTTGGCCACCTTGGAAATGTCCTTTGCTTATGATCATCTCAGCTCATTAGTCTCTTAATTGTCATCATCAATCATCCAAAACCCACGGGATACCTAGATGCACTTACAATCTCCCCCTTTTTGGTGATTGATGACAACACATTAAGTTTCAACGTAAGAGGTAAAAATTTGATTTTCATAACAAGTGCGTGTATGCATAACTCCCTCTGGATGTATGCAACAGTAAAAGAGGGGAGTTGACATACATTCACATGTTATGGTGGGGTGCCTACGTGTTATGCTCAAAAAATGTGATAAGACAATAAAACATAGCAAAGAGCAACAATGATCAAATATAAGCCTTAAAATCCACACATAGTCTTACACAAAAGAGACACAATGCATAAAACATAGATAATCATGTCCAAGGATCTATTACAAGACTAGAAGATGATAAAATGACACCCTCTTCCATCTCTCCTCCTTTGGCATCAAGGCACCAAAAAGGAAAAAAGGAAAGAAGATACGCCTAAGTCTACTCGTCATCTTCATTGTCTTCTTCTTCATCGCCATCTTCATCGCTCTCTGTGGCTTTTGTATCTTCTTCCTCATCGTTGACGGCTGTGGATGGATGCACGACCTTGGAAGAGCTTCCATCTTCCCTGAACTGGGCGAGCTCATCAGCGGTGAACTCTAGATAAGGAGTGAGCTCCCCATCACTCTCCTCGGGAGGAGACATAGGCACCTCAAGCTTGTCACACACAACCTTGAGGTACTTCTCCTGACGCCTCTCCATGCGTCGAGTCCGGACCTCCACACGCCGATAGGAGGCAAAGAGCGCGTTGAAGCACTTGAAGAATCCGCTCATCGACTGCGGAGGAGGAGGTGATGAAGGAGCCACTGAGCTAGGAGGAGTCACTGAGCTGGAAGGAGGTTGAGCATTCTTCCTTCTGGAAGGTTCTGGCACAATCGGGGGCAGCTAAAGACGGAGAGGTCGATGAGTCACATCCTTGACGAAGACAAGCCTCGACACCTTCTCAATTAAGCACCTGATATATGGTGCATACCCACATGAGCGGTTGGGAGTGTGAGAGATATTGAATATGTCGTCATAGATGTGCTCAACGAGGTTGAACTTCTCTTCACCATCAATCAACAGGAGGAGACACCTTAAGTTTCCTTGAATCACCCCTGCATCTCCATCCTTAGGGGCAATGGTTCTCCTCAGAATCCGATTGAGGATGCTATAAAAGGGCTTGATGTTCCTAGCAAGTCTAGCCTCAGACGAAATATGACTAGGATACATGTAGTCAAGCTGATCCCTATCCACTGCCTTGAGGATGGAAATGATGATCTCATGGTCCAGGTGCTCCTCAAGGCCAAGTATCCGAGCAAACTCCTCATGTGTGGCTGAGTACTGCTCTCCATGAGTCATCCAAGTGATTTTTCGGTCACCGTATGTGGAGAAGTACACGGTGGTGTAAAACTGCACAATCACTTTGATGTTCCAATAATACTTGAAACTCATGATTTTCTTGATTCCATGGCGCTCTGCGGCTTCAATCACGACATCAAAAGCTTTATGCTTCCTTTTGTCCATGTAATCCCAATCCACCCATTGAGCTTGAGCGACTCGAGTCTTCATTTTCATGTATACCAGGCGGTAGTAGTCGGAATGGAAGTCAGACCAAAACCTAGTGTCGGTTGCATGCTTCTCATAGTCATAGACTTTATTCATTCTCAGCCTTCTCGCCTTCTCAGCACCCTTCCCTTTGAACACATATGCCGCATTGTTGGGCTGCCAGTTTGGATCTCTAGCAGGTGTTGTCATCTTCAGGGGACCGATGGGCTTTAGTTGCCCCTTTTCCCTGATTACTATGCCTCCTGTCCTCTTTGTCGGTGCCTTGGCAGTTGCCTTTTTGTTCTTGGGCTCCTCAGAAAGTGGAGCCTTGCCTTTCTTCGGGTCACGGAGAACCCTACCCTCGGGTTCTTTCTCCTTCTCTTTTTCCCACTCTTTCTCTCCCAAAGTGACCAGCTTTTTCCTCTTGGGCTCTACGGCACTAGCAGCCTGGGAGCTATGGGCTTCACGTTCGGCCCTTTTCTTCTTCCGTTGATCCGCCACGGATTCTTCAACGACTTTGGCAATCTGTGCCTGCTCGTCGAGATCATGTCTCTTCTTTGTTCTTGCCTCTCGAATGACGGCATCCTTAGCCGCTTGGACCTCCTTTGCCGCCATCTCTTTGGCAACGCGTCGATGGAGGGTTTTTCGAGCCTCCTCGGCCGCGGGACTTGCAAGAGGAGAGCTTTGGTTGGAGTCCGACATGTTGCCTGAGAAATAAGAGATAAGAGGTCAAGGAAGTGGAATATTGCGAAAGAATTCACTAAAAATGGCTAAAGTTGGGGTTTCTCCTGTGTAGACTGGACTTGTCCATTAAGGGGCCGGACTAGTCCGCGTGAGAACGGACTTGTCCACCCAGAAATCGTACTAGTATGGGTTACACAGGAAGAACCCTAACCCTAACAATTTTTCGCAAAAACTTCGAATCAAGTCGCAATACTCCTAGGCTACGATCGCAATGACTTGAGGAACAACATTTGTGAAGAGGATTCTAGCAAAAACCCTAAGAATGAAGAAAAGGAAGGATTTTTGGGTAGGTCAAGAATACCTCTTCAAATCTCCAAATGTGCTGAAATCAGAGGTGAAACTTGAGCAACGAAGCACGGGGAAGGATTTCCGCACTCCTTAGGGCTCCAATCCGTGAATTGGACGAGATTTTTGGTGGAGAAAAATGAAAATTGCAAATGGGGGGCATTTCCCGCTTAAGAGAGAGTTGAGAGTTGAGCGTGAGGAGAGAGAGGTGGTCTCGACGCCCCTGGGAGGTTAAGTCCCCACGGGCCGGACTAGTCCGACCTGATGCACGGACAAGTCCGGTCTACGGACCAGAGCCGGATTTGTCCGGCCTCCCAGGCGGACTAGTCCGGTTTGGAATTGTCCGCTGAGAAGTCCGACCTAGACAGTCTAGACTTGTCTGCCCCATGGGCGGACTAGTCCGGCTATAAGCTGAAGTTTCATATGATTTGAATTTTAGCTCAAGAATATGATTTTTTTGAACAAGTTTTTTGCAAATATCTTTGACAAACATGGTCAGTAAGCATACATCAACCAAACAATGACCATATTTGACAAAGAATCCTTTTGAACATAGTTTTCATAGAGTAAGAGAGATTAGGGTAGAGTTTTGAAAGCATGCGATTTTTGAAGTCTATATACATGTAACAAACAGATGTGCACGACTCAAGCAACGTTTCAAAAATCTAGGATATTTAGTTCACTACTTAGGTCACAAAAACGTTTCTAATCAAGGGGTTTGGTGAAAATATCCGTCAATTGCTTCTCACTCCTAACATGAGAGATAACGATATCTCCTTGATAGAGTGATCTCGCACGAAATGGTGACGGATATCAATGTGTTTGGTTCTAGAATGCTCCACGGGATTGTGGGCAATCTTGATGGCACTCTCATTGTCACATAGGAGTGGAATATGGCTCAAAGTGTAACCATAGTCCCTAAGAGTTTGTCGCATCCATAGGAGTTGTGCATAACAACTCCCGGCTGCGACGTACTCCGCTTCGGCTGTGAATAAGGCAATGGAGTTTTGTTTCCTTGAATACCATGAAACCAAGGACCTACCAAGGAATTGGAAAGTCCTAGACGTGCTCTTCCTATCTACCTTACAACCGACATAATCGGCATCGGAGTATCCGATGAGATTAAACTTGGATCCCTTGGGATACCAAAGTCCTAGGTTAGTAGTGTGAACCAAATATCTAAGAATCCTCTTAACGGCTGTTAAGTGACACTCCTTAGGAGCGGCTTGGAATCGTGCACACATACACACACTAAGCATTATGTCGGACCTAGATCCACAAAGGTAAAGCAAGGAACCTATCATGGAACAAAATACCTTTTGGTCCACACTTGGACCATCTTTATTGAGGTCAAGGTGTTCGTTGGTTCCCATTGAAGTCTTGACGGGTTTGGCTTTGTCCATGTCGAACCTCTTGAATATGTCTTGAGTATACTTGGTTTGACTTATGAATGTTCCTTCCTTGAGTTGTTTGACTTGAAATCCTAGGAAGAACTTCAATTCCCCCATCATTGACATCTCGAACCTTTCGGTCATTATCTTAGAAAACTCATCATAAAAAGCTTTGTTAGTGGAACCAAATATAATGTCATCGACATATAATAAATCATCGTTAAAATGCTTAGTGAAGAGTGTATAGTCGGCCTTCCCTATCCTAAAACCATTTTTAATGAGAAAGTCTCTAAGACACTCATACCAACCTCTAGGAGCTTGTTTGAGGCCATAGAGGGCTTTCCGAAGTTTAAAGACATGGTTAGGATACTTATCATCCTCAAATCCGGGTGGTTGCTCCACGTACACTTCCTCCTTGATCGGACCGTTGAGGAAAGCGCTTTTCACATCCATTTGGTATAGATTGAAATCATGGTGAGTAGCAAAGGCAAGCAAGATACGATTGATTCAAGCCTAGCTACGAGAGCAAAAGTTTCATCGAAATCCAAACCTTCAACTTGTGCATATCCCTTTGCAACAAGTCTTGCCTTGTTTCATGTTACAGCCCCATACTCGTCTTGCTTGTTGCGGAATACCCACTTGGTTACCACAACATTTGTGTTGGGTCGCTTCACGAGTTCCCATACTTGATTTCTTCCAAAATTATTGAGTTCCTCTTGCATGGCCACCACCCAATCCGGATCTTAAAGTGCTTCTTCTACCTTGCGAGGCTCCAAAGAGGAAACAAAAGAGTAATGTTCACAAAAGTTAGCCATTCGAGAATGAGTAGTTACCCCTTTAGAGATGTCTCCTAGTATGTTGTCGACGGGATGATCCCGTTGAACACTTTAGTGCACTCTTGGATGAGGTGGTTCGACTCTTTGATCTTCATCTACATCGTCGTTCATTTCTTCGTCTCCCCCTTGATCCAATCCTCCTTCTAGACTTTGATCATTTTGATCTTGTTGAGGTTGGCCTTGCTCATCTTGAGCTTGATCGTGGGAAGGAGACGTATCTTCATTTGTTGGATGATCATTTGAGTCTTGAGGATGTTCTTGAGGGAAAATGTCTCCAAGTGCCATCCTTTTAAGTGCTTCTTATGGAGTCTCTTCTCTATCTAGCACACTTTGATAAACTTGCTCAATTTGGGAGTCATTAGTCTCATCAAACACTACGTCTCTCGCTATTTCAACAATTCCAGAAGATTTGTTGAAAACACGATAGGCGTAGGTGTTTGAGTCATAACAATCAAGAAACCTTCATCGGACTTTGAAGCAAACTTTGAAGTCCTAGGCTTCTTTTTGAGAATATAACACTTGCTCCCAAAGACACGAAAATAAGAGATGTTGGGTTTGTTACGGGTTAGAAGTTCGTAAGACGTCTTCTTCAAAAGTCGATGAAGGTACAACTGGTTTATGGCATGGCAAGCGGTGTTAACCGCTTCCGCCTAAAACCGGTCCGACGTCTTGTACTCATCAAGCATGGTTCTTGCCATCTCAATGAGAGTCCTATTCTTCCTTTCAGCCACCCCGTTTTGTTGGGGGAGTAGGGGACTGAAAACTCATGCTTGATGCCTTCTTCATCTAAGTATTCTTCCACTTGAATGTTCTTGAACTCGGTGCCATTATCACTCCTTATATTCTTGATTTTTAAGGAGAACTCGTTTTGAGCTCTCCTCAAGAATTTCTTGAGCACACCTTGAGTTTCGCCTTTGTCATGCAAAAAGAACACCCAAGTGAAGCGAGAATAATCATCTACAACTATAAGACCATATTTGTTATCGCCGATGCTTATGTAGGCGATTGGACCGAAGAGGTCCATGTGAAGTAGCTCTAAAGGTCTTGTAGTCGTCATGACATTTTTGGATGGATGTTGAGCTCCAACTTGCTTTCCGGCTTGACAAGCACTACATGGTTTGTTCTTATCAAAAACAACATTTTTAAGCCTCGAATGTGTTCTCCCTTAAGAAGTTTTTGCAAATTTCTCATCCCAACATGGGCTAGCCGTCTATGCCAAAGCCATCCCATGTTGATCTTCGCCATTAAGCACGTGTCAAGTTGGGCTTTATCCATGGTGAAATCCACAAGGTAAAGCTTTCCCTTGAGCACGCCCTTAAAGGCGATTGAGTCATTGCTTCTTCTTAAGACAGCCACACCCTCGTTACTGAAAATACAATTGTAATCTTTATCACATAGTTGAGATATGGATAGAAGGTTATAATCAAGTGAGTCAACATGCAAAACATTGGAAAGAGTATGATGGGGAGAAATAGCAATTTTACCGGCGGCAAGGATTTTCTCTTGCCTATTGTCCCTATTCCTTCACTTGGATCTTCATTTTCCTCATACTCCACAAACATCATTCTCTCTCCGGTCATATGATTTTTGCATCCACTGTCAAGCACCCATTTTGATCCACCGGAGGAGTATGCCTACAAAATAGAGTTATGTTTTTTTCCTTTAGGTACCCAAACAGAATTAGGTCCTTTCATGTTAGTCAAGAGGCACTTGGGCACCCACACACAAGGTTTTGGACTCTTACGGAGTGGCCCAACATACCTAGCATAGTTCTTTCCAAATTTGTTCCTCAATAAAACATATGGAGCATCAAAGTCATGGAACAAAGGATGAGTTTCATTTTTAGACATGTTAGATAAGTTTGCAATGTTCTTTCTATTTTCTTTGTTGGATGAACCCCCTTTACAAAAACAATCAAGTCTTTCCCATTCTTAGGAGTTTCAGCATGTTGCTTCCACTCCCGAGAATAGCCAAGACCATCTTTGACATGTGGAGGTCTTACATTGGTATATGCACTTCGTGCATATGCTAATTTTTCCTTGTCAAAGATCCCACCTTTCGGTGATTGCTTGTTTTGTGCCAACTTGAGTTCATTCTTAAGTTTTAGGATTAAGTTTGGGCACTTGCAAGTTTGAGTTGCTTCGGAAGATTTCTTTAAGGAGGATGGAATCATAGAGGAAGAAGGTGCATTGATCTTGAGAGACAAAACTTGGGTTTCAAGGATCTTGTTAGCTTTTGTCAAGTTAACAATTTCATCCTTGAGCACAATAGTTGTGCCCTCAAGATTTGAGCAAGTTTTCTTGCTCAAAGCGAGTTCACGCTCAAGTGCCTTGCTTCTTTCCCTTTCAACCTCAAGGAGCTCTTCAAGCTCATGACATCTCTCCTTTTCAAGGATGAGCATGTCTTCTTGACGGTTGATGAGTTCCTCCATCTCAAAAATTTCTTCCGACGACAAGCTCATCTTTTTCAAGGTGCTCCTACTTAGATCCTTAAGCATAGATTTATTTTCACTACTACTATTAAAGCTATCAAGTGAACAAGTAGAGGAGGATGGTTTAGATTTAACCTTTCTTCTTCCCTCCTTAGCCATGAGACATGTAGACTTGAAATCTTCAAGATTGAGGAAGAGCTTGCTCCTTCCAATGGCAAGTGTTGCTACTTTCTCTTCATCCTCGGAGGATGAGTCTTCGTTTGAGTCCCATTCCTTCCCAAGGTGAGCATGTCCCGATGGCTTCTTCTTTTTGAAGAACTTCTTCTCTTGGGACTTGCCATCTCTCTTCTTCTTGCTTTCTTCATATGGACAATCCACAATTAAGTGTCCATATTCACCATAGTTGTAGCATGCTCTTTTCGTCTTGGGCTTGGACATTTCCTTATTCTTGTTCTCATAGTGGTTGCGCCCCTTCCTCCTTCTCATGATCCTCTTGAATTTGTTGATGAAGAGAACCTCTTCTTCATCGGTGTTGAGACTCTCATCATCACTTGCTTCGAAGTCCTGTGATGAGAATGTTGCTTTGAAAGCAACATCTTTCTTCTTCGAGGAGGCGAGCCTTTGGAGGTCGTTGTAGAACATGGCTTCCTTCTCCATCATCTCAATGTTGATGATTCTTCCAAGCACTTCCTCTGGGGTCATTTGAGCATATCCCGAACTCTCACGGATCAAGGAGCAAAGAGCAATGTTTCGAGGTATGAATGTACGAATCATCCTCTTCACCACCTCATGATCCGTCCACCGGGTGCATCCATAAGATCGGATCTTGTTGACGAGGACCTTGAGACAGTTATACATGTCTTGAGGAGACTCACCATCCATGATGGTGAACCTCCCAAGCTCTCCTTCGATCATCTTGATCTTGGCCTCCCTAATGACTCGGTTGCCTTCATGCGCCGTCTTGAGTGTGTCCCATATGTCTTTAGCCACCTCCAATCCATCGACTCGGTTGAACTCATCTTGAGTCAAGGATGAGGTGATTACCCCAACTGCTTGAGCATTGCGATGAAGTAAGATGGCTTGCTCCGGGGTAACATATTCTTCATTCCTTGGAAGATGGACACCTGTTAGAACAATTTGCCATAAGCTAGGGTTTAAGGAGATTAGATGCATCTTCATATTACGCTTCCACATGGAGTAATCATTTCCATCGAATTGAGGAGGTTTGCCAAGAGGAATAGACAAGTAATGGTTATTAGAGGTTAATCGCTCATAGTTGAAAGAATATTGGGAGTAGTCCGGTTGACCACTCCTTTCTTGATCCTTCGTCTTTTTCTTCTCTTTACTTGAGTAACATAGCTTCTCACGAAGTCACGCCTTAAGCTGGCGAACTTATTTATCGTCACTTGAATGGTCTTGCGGCACATCCGCGTTCTTCTTCTTGTCATGTGTGTTGTCGCCTTGCGACGTCGGCGGAATCTCGTATCCCTCCACTCCGGCCATCTTCTCTCCGATTGGTTATACTCTTGATGGAGAGACCTGCTCTGATACCAATTGAAAGTTGTCTAGAGGGAGGTGAATAGGCTAAACTATCTGAAATAATTTAGTTAAACGAGATTAGAATACAGGGGCCAGACTAGTCTGGCACAGGGGCGGACTAGTCCGGTCAGCCTGTTGGAAAAACCTAAAAACTTGATTTTTATGGGTTTTTCTTTAGATTTTAGTTTAATGAGATGCAGATAAACTATCTAGCAATCTAATATGACAAGTATAGCAGTGAATTGCAAGATTGTAACAAGGAATACTATAGGAACGAAATGATCGAAACAAACCCTAAGCAATTTTAATGATCAATGAAATGTAAAAGCAAAAGTGACACGAAGATTTTTACCCGAGGTTTGATTCCACTCAAGAATCTACGTCCCCGTTGAGGAGTCCAAAAAGGACCGGGTTTAACAACCCTTTCCTCACCAAGTCGCCAATAAGGCCAACCCGGTTCTTCCACTATCTCAAGGGTGAACTTCCAAGATTTGGGGGCTGCTCACAATCTAAGTCTCCCACTTGATCACGTCCTCAAAACATCACAAATCTCACAAGCCACAGATCACAAAGACTCACACCAAGTGCACGAGATCACTCCAAGAGTCAAAACACGAAGTTCTTCCTTCTCCTCTCCTCACACACCCAAATCCACTCAAGAATTGGTTCTAGAGGGTGAGTAGGCAAGAGAGAAGGCTTAGAGGGGCTCTAGGATGGCTGTGTCGGCGCTAGGATTCTAGAATGGTCTAAATAAAGTCGAGGCATCTCCCTTTATAGAAGTCTCGACAGTCAACTGTTGCCACCAACTAAAGTCCGGACTAGTCCGGTCAGGACCCCAAACTAGTCCGGTGTTCGGGGACCACTGACATCACAAAGCCACCTACTCCCCAACGTTCAAATTTCAAACGTTCACAGATTTTCGGACGAGTCCGCCTCACAACGGACTAGTCTGATCTCACACAGAAACTCTTTGTCTGGGTGAGAACGGACAAGTCTGGAGGACCCGGACTAGTCCAGCCACTAAGGTAGACAAGTCCGGTCCACCATGACTTAGCCGTGGGAGCTCTCATCTCACAACCATACGGATTAGTCCGCCTTAGAACGGACTAGCCCGAACTCACACAGGAACTCTTGGTCCCTGTGAAAACAGACAAGTCTGGCTAGCCCGGACTAGTCCGGCCACTCAGGTGGACAAGTCCGGTCTACCAGGACTTAGTCCCAAAACACTCTCACCAAGAGAGAAACGGACTAGTCCGTCCCAAAACGGACAAGTACGAACTCAGTCAGGAACTCTTAGTCCACCCAATAATGGACTAAGCCATAGGACTTCCGGACTAGTCCGACCTCTGGCCCGTACAAGTCCGGCCTACCAGAGTTTACCTCACTAGCACTCTCCACTAAGGATTCGACACTTCTAACACTTTGAGCTCTCTTCTATGATCTCAATGCACTTGACACACACACTCTCACTCTTACACGGCTAGCCTACTAAAGACTCAAATGAAACTCTAATTTCTACTCTTTGAGTCTTCGATGCCGTTCTTCATCCTTTTCCTATTTGAGAGTTTAGGTGTCCACCTTGGAAATATCCTGTGCTTATGATCATTTCAGCTCATTAGTCTCTTAATTGTTGTCATCAATCATCCAAAACCCACGGGGATACCTAGATGCACTTACAGGAGGTTCCGGGAAGGATATTCCGCGAGACCAGTGCAGGAAGTGCGGGAAGAAGGGCCACTGGGCCAGAGAGTGTCGGTCGAAGCCTAAGGAGGAGCCGCAACAGCAGGATTTCATGGTGAAGGCGGAGGAGGAGGGAGACTTGCTTATGACAAGGGTGGCCTAAGTACAGGAGGAGCCTGTACACGAACGTCCTACACGCCCACTGGAGATAGTGGAGGGACGTGTCTTTGCTCACCGCAGCAAAGACGACGACTTTGAAGACACTCGTTGGTATCCCGAAACGTGCGCGACCAACCACATGACGGGTTCGCGCGCCGTCTTCTTCGAGCTCGATGAAAACGTCGTCGGAACCATCAAGTTCGGTGACAATTCCGTCGTGTGTATCCAAGGGAAGGGTACGGTCCTATTCGCCGCCAAGACGGGTGAGCACAGGAGGCTCACTGGCGTCTACCTCATCCCGCGCCTCACCACCAACCTCATTAGTGTAGGCCAACTGGATGAGGATGGCTATAGCATCACGGTGCAAGGAGGAGTGATACATATATGGGACGAGCAACAACGTATCCTCACACGAGTTCAGTGCGACGACAGCAAGCTCTACTCCATCAGGCTCAACATCACACGTTCCGTTTGCCTAACCGTGAGGCGTGACAATGTTGCATGGCGTTCGTATGAACGCTACGGACACGTCGGCTTCCAGGCGCTTCGGAAGTTGGCACAAGAGGAGATGGTTCTCGGGCTTCTGCAAATTCATCACGTCAATCAATTGTGTAAAGCTTTCTTGGTCGGGAAGAAGAGGCGCTCTAGCTTCCCCAAGCAAGCTCGGCGACGCACGGAGGGCGCGCTCGACCTTGTCCACGACGACACCTACGGGCCTATCACGCCGACGACTCCAGGCGGCAAGAAGATGTTCTTGTTGCTAGTGGATGACATGAGCCGCTATATGTGGCTCTATCTTCTAGCAACCAAGGACCAGACGCCCGACTTAATTCAGCAATTCAAGGCCACGGCTGAATTAGAGTCCGGGAGGAGGCTGAAACTACTCCGTATTGATCGCAGAGGGGAGTTCACCTCACAGGAGTTCAGCGAGTACTGCGCTCAGCACGGAGTACAACGTCAGCTCACAGCCCCGTATACGCCGCAACAAAACAGGGTTGTGGAGCGACGCAACCAAACGGTGGTTGGCATGGCGAGGAGTATGTTGAAGGCGAAGGGTATGCTCAGGATTTTTTGGGGTGAGGCAGTTATCACGGTTGTCTATATCTTAAATCGATCCCCCACCCGCGGCCTCGACGGGAAGACGTCATATGAAGCTTGGCATGGAGAGCGACCAACCGTCAATTATTTCCGAACTTTTAAGTGTGTGGGGCATGTCAAGAACACACGCTCCCACCTAAAAAAGTTGGAAGATCGGAGTACTCTGGTGATTTTTCTTGGCTATGCTGCAGGGACGAAGGGCTATCGGATGTATAATCCGGCTGATGGGTGCACACACATATCACATGACGTGATATTCGACGAAGCGGCCAAGTGGGACTGGGGAGAAGGAGCAGGAGAAGAGGACCACACCACCTTCCACGTCGACTCCTTAGGTCCAGCACCTGCTGGACCTGCTATTCCAGCACTCGGAGAGGTGCTGCAGGGTCCGAAGGGGCTGAACAGCACTCCAGCAGTGCCCAGGAGGGGCACAGAAGGGTCAGTCCAGACCCTAGGAGTTCCTGCACCAGTCTCCAGACCTTCTAGAGAGGGTCCAGCACCTACAACGACACCCCAAAGGTCCCTGCAGGGACTGTCCAGCGCAAATCAGGGATGGGACAGTCCTGCACGGGGATCAGCAGCAGCGGGGGGGTCTGGACTTGAAGATTCCAACACCTTCGTCATGCCCCGAAATCCTCCACGGCCCATCTGCTTCGCCACACCACTGTCGGACCGCGGCAGCAACGTCGTCGACGCCTACTACGACGACGGTACGAAACTACGGTTCCGCACGATGCGCAACATGCTTGGAACCCTCACCCCTCCTGGTCAGGCTGAGCGCCCACCAATCTTGGAGGAGGGGGAGCTCATGTTCACCACCACGGAGGAGCCCACGTCCTTCGCCGATGCTGAGGAACACCCGTGCTGGAGACGGGCCATGCTCGAGGAGATGGACTCTATAGAAGAAAACAAGACTTGGCAACTTGTTGATCTCCCTGCAGGACACAAGCCCATTGGCCTCAAATGGGTGTTCAAGGTGAAGAAGGATGAACATGAGGAGGTGGTGAAGCACAAGGCTCGATTGGTGGCAAAAGGCTATGTCCAACGGCAAGGAATAGATGTTGACGGGGTATTTGCTCCTGTAGCACGTCTCAAATCTGTTCGTTTGCTCCCTGCAGTTACTGTGCACAAGGGGTGGGAGGTACACCACATGGACGTGAAAAGCGCCTTCCTGAACGGCGACTTGATGGAGGAGTTGTACGTCTCCCAACTCGTTGGCTTCATCATCGACGGATCGAACACAAGGTGTATCGGCTCAAGAAGGCTTTATATGGACTTCGTCAGGCGCCCAGGGCCTGGAATGCCAAGCTCAACGATAGCTTGCTATCGCTTGGTTTCCAGAAGAGTATGAGCGAGCAGGGGATCTATTTCCGTGGAGCTGAAGATGAGAAGCTCATCGTCGGCGTGTACGTTGACGATCTTGTGATCATAGGAGGAGGCGATCTCAAGAAGTTCAAAGGGGAGATGATGAAGAGGTTCAAGATGAGCGACTTGGGTCTCTTGTCATATTATCTTGGCCTGGAGGTGCGGCAAACTGATGCAGGGATAAGCGTTGGGCAGGCGGCCTACGCTTTCAAACTTGTCACTAAAGTCGGCCTGGAAGGATGCAACCCCTGTGCATTCCCCATGGAGCAAGGCCTCGAGTTTTACAAGACAAGTGATAGCCCGTTGGTGTATGCAACGGACTATAGGAGCTTGGTTGGAGGGCTGCGATACTTGGTGAACACACGTCCCGATCTCTCCTACTCGGTCGGGTACGTGAGTCGGTTTATGGAAGAGCCCAAGGAGGATCACTTTGCTGCAGTCAAATGCATTATACGCTACATAGCGGGTACAATCAACTATGGAGTCTTCTATGCAAGAGGAGAAGACATGGAGCTTATTGGGTACTCGGATAGTGACTATGCGGGAGACGTGGAGGACCGCAAGAGCACAAGAGGGGTGTTGTTTTGTCTTGGAAACATCCCCGTTTCATGGCTGTCCTGCAAGCATAAGGTGGTGGCCTTGTCCTCATGTGAAGCAGAATATATCGCAGCAGCTCAAGGGGCATGTCAAGGTGTATGGATGGCACGGCTGATGGAGGACTTAGCTGAAAAATCGAAGGCGCCGTTGCTGCGGGTTGATAACAAGTAAGCTATAGACTTTAGAAAGAATCCGATACACCATGACAGAAGCAAGCACATCGATGTCAAGTACCACTACGTACGAGAGTGTGTGGACAGCGGTACTATTGTGCTTGAGCAAATCTCCATCCAAGACCATATGGCGGACATCTTGACCAAGACCCTTGGAAGACAGAAGTTCGTGGAGACGAGAAGAAGGATCGGGATCCTCGACATGGGCCAACATCAGGATATGAGGAGAATGTGGGATGCCCCTGCCGCTGGGCCTGGGCGGCCAGGACAGGGGGGCGAATCCTGATTCCCCCTATTGTGTGCGCGCCCAGGTCAGGGCTGGTCAGCCCTATGTGGAGCGGCTACACCATATTTAGGCGGGAGCCCTAATTTAGAGGATAAACTATTTTCCTCCTATTGTAATAGATCAGGACTTTTATAAGGGGGGCTATATAAACAAGCCAAAACACCCCACATTTGAGAGATATCAATACAGAATTTTCCTCCTAAGTTTCCGCCCTAGCCGCCTCTCTCTCCCCCTTGCTGCCGCCGCCCCTCTCTCTCCCCAGGTCAGCGCCTCCCTCAAGAACCCTAGCCGCCACCAGGGGCTAGGGTCTGCTGCCGCCACCCAGACTTGCTGTTCCAGCCACCGCCAGAGTCTCTCTTCCCTTCAAGCCACCGCCTCCCTCCTCAACCCTAACTACTACCAGGCTAGGATCAGCCGCCAACCCTGATCTCCTTGCCTGCGCCCTGTTTTTTACCCTGTTTCTTATTGGGCAAGCAATTCCGCTCCAGGGTCTGATCTGCTACATCCATCTGCTCTGGTGGTTCATGTTCTTCACGCAAGTAAAAGCATCGTCAAGGAAGGGTGCTGAGCTGCTGCTGGACGTCACTATTAAAGTGAACAGATCTGATCAAAGTGTAATCAGCACCGGAATTGCAACAGTCCCGCCTCTACGAAAGCCAGTCGTAACTTTTGTCCCTGCGCTCTCGCCGACCGCCGAGGCTCTCAACGAAGACGACGCCACGGCTAATCAACACGTGCTGCTGATAAGTGATAACCCATCCTCTCGTCCCTGAAAGCGAAGGGTTAGGCCGCTGATTCCGACCGTCTTCACGGAGGTGACTGTGGCCGGAGTGTCCCGGCCGCGCGATCCGCGTCTCCATTGTAGCACATCATGTCATGGAAAGTACTCTGACCGTGCAGGTGATCGTCTACCACTTCGGTTCGTCAGATCGCGTGGCAAGGGAGCATTTGCTAAATCCGTCTCCCATCGAGGAAACCTGGAAAGCTTCTGTAGTCTGTACAGCCTCAAGAGACCATACACGTCCACATCAAAGAAGCCTGAGCTTCCTGAGGACCTTAAAAAAATAGAGAGCAGAACTTTGGATCTGGATGGTGTCATCTAGTAGTACTTATCCTGCAGGCCATGGATGGTGTCACCACCTGTACCGACCCAGCAAATTTCGAGCTTAATTGGTCCTCATTACTAGCAGTACTGTAGCATGAAGGATAAGACAACTTCTATGGCATACGTAAAACCAACCAGAACCACACCAAACTGAACCAAATTTCATTGTTAACCAAATTTTTAGTTAACTTCGGTTTTTATTTTTGAGTATTCTGGTTAACCAATTTAATTCAATTTTCGCATTGTATTAACCGAATTAACCGTATTAACCACATATTTAACCTTATCATCCCATAAACCATAAAAACAAATCTTAATAATATTAATCTTGATCCTAATTGAAATTTTTCACGTCACCCAACCAAATCTTAATAATCTTCACTCGTCACTGGTGCATACATGTTATTTTTGTATATTTTTGTCACTTTTTATGTGTTTATTACCATTTTTATTCAATAGATTATATTGTAAATTAGATTGCGGTTAAACGCATAACCGAACCGAATTAGCCGTGTGTGGTTATGATTTTTTAAAAATTAAATATAGTTATCAATTCTCTATAATCAAAATTTTTCATAATGGAATTGACCGAACCGATTAACTGTCACACCCGGTATTCCATAAGAAATACCCGAGCGTATACTCACATGTATGCCAGGATCAGTTGATTCATACATGTGCCGACATGAGTGTAATATCATTATATTACAAGCCAAGTTTAACGTACATCATAATATTACATCATTGTTCATAAAATATCAACTATTAGTACCAATACATTAAACACAACAGCGGAAGACTACATCATGGGTGCTCCATCTCCACAGGCGTTGCCCGGGGGTTTCGCCAACCTAGAATAACTCCTCGGGATCGAAGTACTCCTCGTCAAAGTCTACGTCTTCATTTGCACCTGAGCCAACATATGATATCCAACAAAAGCAAGTTTGAGTACCGAAGATACTCAGCAACTGTAGGAAAGAATGTTATGAAGGCCAAAAGCAAGGGAAGGCTAACATGGTTAAGCACTATGTATTAATCCTAAGCCTTAGCTTTGATTAGCAACCTATCTTACTAAGTGATAATCCCACCATCATCATAATTAAGTCATTAATGTTAGGTTACACCACCCAACAACCTCTTTTGACTCACATCCATGTTTCTCTAATCATGGACAAGTCCAAGCCGCTCTTGACCGTGAGCACGGCTGTCATGACAGTTTGGTTCTCTGCAGAGATTGTACCACTTTACCCACAAGTAGTGATTTCATCCCCTGTTGCCAGGTGGACTAAGAAACCCCCCTGATATCCGTGGTTGCAAGCCACATTACACACTTCCTTTGGTGTGCGATCAGGAGATCACTACATGGCCTTTACAAAGGGTCTACCGGCAAGTACAAGCCCACTGAGGTTTCACCGCTGTAGTTCCTGGAAGTAACCCTCCCCTACAGAAGCCCCCTCTTGAGCCTTGCAGTTCACAGGACAGTCAAAAATGGACTCCCATTCTCCGCACCATCCAAATACTCATACTATACCGGCAAACTCCTAATTAATTGGCCAAGCTGCCCCATCTCAGTCTTGTGGTGGCACTGTAAAGCCGGGTTAACTGTTCCATGAACCGGTCCTTAGAATCTAAGACAGGCACTAACTCATTCCCGAGTCTCGTGCACGAAGCACCAACCAAAACAACCAGCCTGTCTAGATTCATAACCACATGACACACACTTGTGTCTTTCATATAATCCACAAGACTAGTATCAACTATGTTTCATTCATTTCTAAACTTCTAAGCATGGCTAAGCACATAAAATGATAACCTTCAATTCCTATCTAATTCCCTCCATGGTTTTGCAAGGAAAGATAAAGCAATGAAACTATGAAAACATCCTACACTGGGTTTCATATTAAAGACATCATGCAAATAATCTAACTATTCATCCTAGAATAGGAACAAAGTGGTCAAGAAACACTTGCCTTTTTCTTGCTACTCAGAAATGTCAAAATTTGCCGTTGAAGATTAACAACTAGTTTTGGGACTGCTTCTTAATCCAACGACTCCGTGAGGGCCACATTGTCCTGACCGTGACCGATAGCGACGCGCGGCGGCGCTCGACGGCGGCGATGATTTTCTTGCCGGAAAACGCGAGAAGACGGAAAAATTCACTAATTTTTAACTTTTTCTACTAAATTCAAAGGAGGGAAATACGAGAAACTTACCTAGCGTGTTTTTTTTATTTGGATCGATTCTGAAATGAGTCAGAGGACGACGATGAACTCGATTCTCATCGGTGGAGTTTGGTTTGTGTGTGGGCAAAATTTTTAGGGGCTCTTGAGTTGTTTAAATAGGAGGGAAGGGGTGGCAGTTTTCTGATGCAAATGGACAAAGGAGGGGCGGGAGCGGCGCGCGAGCGGGCGCGAGCGAGCGCTGTGAGCATTGGGTGCGGTTGTGAGGGCGTGAGCAGTTTTCTTTTTTTTTTCTTTCCCACGTAGGGTGTGACATTAACGGAACTAGAGAAGCGATAGAATGTTAGACGTGAACAGCAAACAGAGGCATAGCGGTGGGGAGAAGAGAACGATGAAAGTGCTCGAGTCGAAATCCGACGAAACGATCAGGGTTCATCGGTTCAGTGATTCCCAGTGACTGCTGTGGTAGCTTGTCGGCCCAGCGACCCATGTGCGCAGACACGTTCCCGTGAATCCATGAGTCCGAGCAGTGGTCGAGGGAACATGATTCTGAAACGTTGCAAGTGACTGATGTCGACTACAAGTTCATCGTAACTTGAAACTTTGTACTGCTAGTCTTTTGGATTTTGAGATCTGTGTGAATATTTTTCCAGACATGTGCATGTCTGCAATCTACAGTCTGTGAAAAGGAGAGGAGCCAAAAAAGAAAAGAAATAGAAATGCAGAAGGAAACGGAGACAGACGCACACCATCGTCGTGAGGTCGGTCGTCTCCTTCCTCCCTCCCTCCTGGTCACCACCCATTGAGGATTCCGTAGACACGACCTAGCTTTCTACAGTGTGCCGCACCTTCCCTTCCCTTCCTTCCCTTCCCTTCCCCCGATCTTCTCCTCCGCCCCAGATCACAGAGGAAAAGGGCAGATATTTCAGCTCTGTTCGTCACCGTCACACCTCATCGGAGGAAGTCCGGAAAAATCATACAAAGAAAAAAACAAACGGGTGGAGCCATCACCCACGCCGCCAAGATCCTGTCCTCTTGCGCGGCCAGCTCGTAGCTCCGCGCAGGATAAAGAAACAGGCCGCCTTTTCCGCTGCCCGCTACCTTTTTCCTCTGGCGAGATTGCATCTTTCCCCATGTGTCACATGAGAAAGTGAGAGCACAAAAATTCCTCCCTTGCTGTTGATGTTTCTTCTTCCCCTTTTTTTTTCGTGGATTGTGAACGCGGTTCTGCCATAAACCTCCCGTCAAGCTTCGTTTTTTTTGACGTTTGATCTCAATCTTGCAGGGCTCAGTCGTTCTCCCCGCTTGAAGATCCCTAGCTTCTCGTGTTCTTTCGCCACCAACCCGCAGTAATTGCTGGAGGAGGCGCAGAGATTTGCATCGAGAGGGTTTCCGAGGTGAATTTTCTTCCATTTTTGACCGGTTCTTGATAGCCGTGCACCAAATTTCTCACCTTTTATGGTTTCTTGGCCCAGTACGAGTTTTTTTCCCGGTGTCGAGGATATCCGTACGATCCTTGATCCGGGGAGCGCGCCGGGGGCCGTGGCAATGCAGCCGGACCCGAGCGGGAACGCCAATGCGAAGGCGAAGCTGCCGCAGCCGGCGCCGTCGTCGGGGCGGCCGGCGACCGTGCTGCCGTACAAGACGGCGAACGTGCGCGACTACTACCGCATCGGCAAGAAGCTGGGGCAGGGGCAGTTCGGCACCACGTACCAGTGCGTGGACAAGTCCGACGGCGCCGAGTACGCGTGCAAGTCCATCCCCAAGCGCAAGCTGCTGTGCCGCGAGGACTACCAGGACGTCTACCGCGAGATCCAGATCATGCACCACCTCTCCGAGCACCCCAACGTCGTGCGCATCCGCGGCGCCTACGAGGACGCGCTCTTCGTGCACATCGTCATGGAGCTCTGCGCCGGCGGGGAGCTCTTCGACCGCATCGTCGCCAAGGGTCACTACAGTGAGCGCGCGGCCGCGAAGCTCATCAAGACCATCGTCGGGGTTGTGGAGGGGTGCCACTCGCTCGGTGTCATGCACCGGGACCTCAAGCCGGAAAACTTCCTCTTCGCCAGCACAGCAGAGGACGCGCCGCTCAAGGCAACTGACTTTGGGCTCTCCATGTTCTACAAGCCCGGTATGTGTGTTTCGTTGCTTTACTCAATTCGGTTGGTCAACTGCTGCTGTTAATTGTTGCCATTAGCTCGTTGGCTGCCATGATCCAAATTATTAGCCTAGTTAGTACTGTATTTGAATGACTACCTTTAGTTTGTTGGTACAATGATACCTGATTTCATGTCTTGTGGTCAAGTCCATTGGACTGATAGTAATGCTTCAACATGCTGCATTTTAAAAGAAAAGGTGTATCCATTGCCGAAGGCTCTCACACATGTGGGGTTTGGGGAAGGGTTATTACGAGACAGCCTTATGTCTGCTTTTGCAGAGAGGTTGGTTCGAACCCAAGACCTCAGGACACAAGTGGAGACACAATACCACTGCGTCAGGTCTGCCCTTCTAACATGCTGCATTTTACGAGATGAAAATGCTATGTACAGTGTTTATGAGCAGGCAGAATTGTCTAAGAATTGTTTAAAAAGGATAGTAGGAGAATGGATCAAACAACTGAGCTACAAGTTTAGTTTCGCGATGATAGTTGCTGAAATTGTTACTGAAAAATCAAAATTGCAAATTTTGGCAGAAAGACTTGTCCAATACAGCGAGTCAAGACATACAGTATATAACGCCACCACTGTAGCTGATCTGGTTGTTGTTATTATTTCTTCCTAATTTGTGATATATTGTTTGGTACAAAGGTACTTGCATGCTAAACTGCATGTTTAAATTTTGATTCCTATTGTGATAAGAGGTCCTCAGTAATTCTTGCGCTGAACTTATTGATAATGCAAGCCATTTATTTCCATTTTCATAGGTGGTAAATTCTCTGATGTTGTTGGGAGCCCATATTATGTCGCCCCAGAGGTGCTTCAGAAATGCTATGGTCCAGAAGCTGATGTCTGGAGTGCTGGGGTGATTTTGTACATTTTGCTTTGTGGTGTTCCCCCATTTTGGGCTGGTAAGCTGTTTGCCATTCAACCATCAAATCAGTGGTCGCTTGAGTTCTCATGTTTTTCACTGTGATATATGCTTTTCTCTTCACAGAAACTGAAGCAGGAATCTTCAGGCAGATTCTACGGGGCAAACTTGATTTTGAATCTGATCCTTGGCCTAACATCTCTGATAGTGCCAAAGATCTTGTTCGTAATATGCTTACTCGGGATCCGAGGAAGAGATATAGTGCTCATGAAGTTCTCTGTAAGTGCATGTCTGATCTTTCTCAGTCAGTAGGATGTAGCTTGCGTGTCGAATAGGATATCTTTGTTGTTTGCTCATAATATCTGTGTATATCAGGTCACCCATGGATCATTGATGATGCGGTCGCACCTGATAAGCCTATTGATTCTGCTGTTTTGTCAAGGCTGAAACATTTCTCAGCAATGAACAAGCTCAAAAAGATGGCATTGAGGGTATGGATAAAACCGTGTTTGCGTTGCAATAACTGATTCTGTAGTTTCAGGTTTTTTGTTTTGTTCATTGCTGCGTTACTAAAGTTAATGCTTCATTACTGCATATTGACTTGATTTATATACTCCAGTTCCAATTGTCTTGTCTTTCCATTCTGTGTGAAGGAATCTCACTATTATCTGTTAAGGATTGTGATCTATTCTGCAGTAATATCTAATATGAAGTTCAGGTAAAGGGAGTAGTTATACCTCTTAACTCGTGGCACCCTGCTTTCTTCTCACTAAATTATTAAGTTTCATTTAGTTTGTCTGTCTTTGATTATTGTTTGTTCCAATCCATGCTGTCAAACTAGAACGTAATAAATCAGATATGATGCTGTGGATTATTTTGTGTTGTTGTCATTTATTTGGAAATTAGTTAAGAACTTCTCATGGGCACTTGATACATCATGGAGATTGTAGAATGTATCTAATACTCAATGCATAATGTGCAATTTGGTCATATTGAACATTTTAACACACTGTACACATCTTTTTAACTTCAGGTTATTGCTGAAAGCTTGTCAGAGGAAGAGATTGGAGGCCTCAAGGAGCTGTTCAAAATGATTGATACAGACAATAGTGGAACTATAACATTTGACGAGCTGAAAGATGGCTTGAAAAGGGTTGGCTCAGAACTAACAGAGAATGAAATCCAAGCTTTGATGGATGCAGTGAGTTTTTTACTAGTTGAATGATACATAATTCTTTTGCTGTAAATATAATTACATTACATCCTGCAGATAGCATTATACTAAATTCCATCTTGTCACATTTGTTTCAGGCTGATATTGACAATAGTGGAACCATTGACTATGGTGAATTTATTGCTGCTACATTGCACATGAATAAACTAGAGAGGGAGGAAAACTTGGTGTCAGCATTCTCATTTTTTGACAAAGATGGGAGTGGCTTTATAACCATAGATGAGCTTTCACAAGCATGCCGTGAATTTGGTCTTGATGATGTTCACCTTGAAGATATGATTAAAGATATCGATCAGAACAATGTCTGTCTACTTTCCATATTACCTTCTTTCTCCATTTCCATACTTAATCTTTATTCTTTGAGAACGATTTTGTGATTTCCTGATTAATCTGTATATTGGTTTTTGGTTTCAGGACGGGCAAATTGACTACAGCGAGTTCACGGCAATGATGAGGAAGGGTAATGCTGGTGGTGCAGCAGGGAGGAGGACCATGAGGAACAATTTGAATCTTGGTGAACTCTTGAATCCCAGCAACAGCTAGTGTATGGGAAGGCAGCCTGGTACATTCTGTCGGGTCTGAAAGTTTTGCATGCGTCGTCAGCTGGACTAGTCATTAAATCTTGTGGTATCAGCTAGAGAAGAGAAAAATGTTGATACTGTACCACATTTAATATCAACTACTTATATGTATTCCTGGCGATGGAGCCTGAACATTATCGAAATGTATTCAAGTCCGTTGTACTACCCCTGTCTGATAATTGTTAGTTTTTAGGTTAATGTTAAATGGAACTTTACTACTATCTTTTATTTATTTATTTTACAGGTACAGTTAATACATGCTTATATTGTGAGGAATGGATATAAAATATGATCTCCAGCCCAACTATTTTAGATTTTAAAACAGTTTGGTAAATAGCAGACCAGTACTCTTCGGGTGCTATGGTTTGTCAGAAAATAAACTGCTTCACTTTTCAAAAACGAAAGAGGGTAAAGTGCTTCATGCATCTCGGGCATCATAAAGGTCCATTTGCCAATTGGTACATGCTGCTTTTCAAGAGGACTGACGACTGAAGCAACCCGGGTGGGTATCCGCCGCCACGGTCAGGACGAAGGCGACGCGCGGTGGCGAGGAAGAGGATTGGAGCAGCCGAAGCACAGCCGTCCATGCCCAGAACGGCCAGCCTCCACCTCACAGCTCGCATCTCCTCCTCCTTCTCGTGTGCATGCATGCATACGCGCGGACGCATGCCCTCGTTATATACCGTCGGCGGCCGCACATCTCCGCCACGTACGACCCTAAGGAGAGACGCCGGCCGTGACGAAGAGAGAGCAGTAGCAGCAGCGCCACCGCCTGCTGATCGATCTTCTTCCTTGACCTTCAGAAGAAGCAGCAGGAGCAGCCATGGCGTCTGATGCTGCTGCTCTCCTCAAGTCGTCTTTCCTCCCCAGGAAGAAGGCCGATCGAGTGGGGCGCCACCCGCCAGGCCGCAGCTCCCAGCAGGCCGGTGACCGTCTCCGTGCATGGTTGTCAGCGCCACCGCATACGCCGACGAGCTTGTCCAGACCGCGGTATGCATGGTTTCTGAACACCATGCATGGAGCATCATATCATGGTTCAGAAGTTCATCACAAGCTTTTTGTCTTTTTTGGTACGTGCAGAAAACCATCGCCCGCGTCGCCAGGAAGGGGCATGCATCCTCGCCATGGACGAGTCGAACGAACGGTACCTGCGGCAAGAGGCTGGCCTCGATCTGACGGGTGACCTTGGACCCGGCCGTGTGACAGCCTTGTGGCGCACCATGGGGCGTGTGCACCAGGAGCGTGGGGCCAGGAGATATAAGAAGAATTTCTCTAGAAGAAATATATTCCTAAGATATAGATTAGGCAGTATCTATTAGGAGTCCTATTTTAAATTAGAAATTAAGTTGTAAGGGTCTAGGACTCTCCAAGCCGTCCCCTATAAAAGGCAGGGGTGCGCCCCCCCTCAGCTGTATCAATCAAATCAAGTGTTTGCTGAATAAACTATTCCAGCAAGAAAAAGCCCCTACGGCAGCATTCTCTTGCTCTCTCTTGTTCATAGCCTGTTCAGAATAGAATAGCAGATCAAATCTGCTATTCCTCCCTGTTCATCCCTGTTCTTTGCTGTTCAGCGCAGTACAGCAGCAGGGTACCTGTTCTTCCTCCTATTCCCTCTGTCCTCTCTGTCTGCTCGCAGGAAGTTTTCTGTTTTTCCTCTGATCAACACAGCAGATCTGTTCTGTTGAACAGAACCAGTCTGCATTGCTACAGGGGGCAAGAACAGGTGATACAGAGGCCAGATTTCCAACAATCATGGCATCAGAGCCAGTTTCAACCCTAGGCTGAATTCTGCAAGATGTCGTCTACACCTACAAGCAGCGGCAGCGCCATCATCCATGGGACACCCTCACCGGCAGCTCGTGAGGTGAACACCGGGACGGGGTTCCCCGTGCTCACCAAGACCAACTACGCGGAGTGGGCTGTCATGATGAAGATCAAGTTGAAGGCACGACTGCTTTGGAAGGCCGTGGAGGAGGGGAACGTGAGCGAGCAAGAAGGCATGATGGCGCTTGACATCTTGGTCAGCGTTGTCCCGCCGGAGATGATCACGACGATCGGAGAAAAGAGGACGGTGAAGGAGGCATGGGACACGATCGCCATCATGCGGGTCAGGGCCGACCGCGTGAGGAAGACAACAGCACAGCAACTCCGGAAGGAGTTCGAAGACGTTGTCTTCAAGGATGGCGAAAGCGTGGAGGACTTCTCCCTCCGCCTGAGCGGCATGCTATCACGACTTGTGTCGCTAGGGGAGGAGATAGGAGAAGAGAGGGCCGTGGAGAAGCTCCTGCGAAGCGTTCTAGAACGCTTCCAACAGATCATGATGGCGATCACGACTCTGCTGGACGTGTCGACCCTCACCTTATCAGAGGTGACGGGGCGTCTCAGGGCGGCTGAGAACGCCTTCGACTCGACGCAGCGGAAGGGAGGAGTACAAAACGGCCAGCTGTACCTCACTCGGGAGGAGTGGGAGGCACAGCGGAAGGAGGACCGGTCTACCCAGTCCGTAGGTTCTTCTAAGAGGAGCGGCCGAAAGGGCCCGCCCAAGAAGAACGAAGGCAAGAAGGGAGGTTCCGGGAAGGATATTCCACGAGACCAGTGCAGGAAATGCGGGAAGAAGGGCCACTGGGCTAGGGAGTGTCGGTCGAAGCCTAAGGAGGAGCCGCAGCAGCAGGCTTTCATGGCAAAGGCGGAGGAGGAGGGTGCCTTGTTTATGACAAGGGTGGCCTCAGTACAGGAGGAGCCTGTACAGGAACGTCCTAGGCGCCCACTGGAGATAGTGGAGGGACGTGTCTTCACTCACTGCAGCAACGATGATGACTTTGACGACACTCGTTGGTACCTCGACACGGGCGCGACCAACCACATGACGGGTTCGCGTGCCGTCTTCTCCGAGCTCGACGAAAACGTCGTCGGAACTATCAAGTTCGGCGATAATTCCGTCATGCGTATCCAGGGGAAGTGTACGGTCCTATTCGCCGCCAAGAGGGTGAGCACAGGAGGCTCACCGGCGTCTACCTCATCCCACGCCTCACCACCAACCTCATCAGTGTCGGCCAGCTGGATGAGGATGGCTACAACATCACGGTGCAAGGAGGAGTGATGCACATACGGTATGAGCAGCAGCGTCTCCTCACACGAGTTCAGCGCGACGACAGCAAGCTATACTCTGTCAGGCTCAACATCACACGTCCGATTTGCCTAACTATGAGGTGTGATGATGTTGCGTGGCGTTGGCATGAACGCTACGGACATGTCGGCTTCCAGGCGCTTCGGAAGTTGGCACGAGAGGAGATGGTGCTCGGGCTTCCGCAAATTGATCATGTCGATCAATTGTGCGAAGCTTGCTTGGTCGGGAAGCAGAGGCGCTCCAGCTTCCCCAAGCAAGCTCGGCGGCACGCGGAGGGCGCGCTCGACCTTGTCTACAGCGATATCTACGGGCCTATCACGCCGATGACTCCAGGTGGCAAGAAGATGTTCTTGTTGCTTGTGGATGACATGAGTCGCTATATGTGGCTCTATCTTCTAGCAACCAAGGACAAGGCGCCCGACTTAATTCAGCAATTCAAGGCGACAGCTGAATTAGAGTCCGAGAGGAGGCTGAAGCTACTCCGTACTGATCGCGAAGGGGAGTTCACCTCATAGGAGTTCGGCGAGTACTGCGCTCAGCACGGAGTACAACGTCAGCTCACAACCCCGTATACGCCGCAGCAAAACGGGGTTGTAGAGCGGCGCAACCAGACGGTGGTTGGCATGGCAAGGAGCATGTTGAAGGCGAAGGGTATGCCCGGGATATTTTGGGGTGAGGCAGTTATCACGGCTGTCTATATTTTGAATCGATCCCCTACCCGCGGCCTCGACGGGAAGACACCATATGAAGCTTGGCATGGAGAGCGACCAGCCGTCAATTATTTCCAAACTTTTGGGTGCGTGGGGCATGTCAAGAACACACGCCCCCACCTGAAAAAGTTGGAAGACCGGAGTACCTTGATGAATGCATGTATATATGGTAGGACAACGGCCTGCCTGGTGCCGATCGTGGAGCCTGAGAGATCCTACTGGACAGCGAGCTAGCACGGCATCGAGAGGACCTTCTCCTACGCCAGGGCCCTCCAGAACACCTGCCTCAAGACGTGGGGCGTGTTAATTTTGGTGGAAACTGCAGTCGTGGTCTTGCCCTGCAGGTCACGCGTTTCTTTATATAGAAAAAGAGTACAGAGATTAGATCCTTTGGTTGTTACAATATGGCTCTTCGGCACACGATCAACCAAGGATTACAACAGAATATAATAGATAGACTTCTTCTGTTATTGATAACAGAACTCAAACTCTATCTAATCATATCTTCTATCTCAACTGAATTTATCTTCTGTTACTTGATCTTCTCCGGTTTGGTTTCTTGATGCTTTACACGATGTGTTGTACGGTTTCTTCTAACATTCCCCCTCAATCTTAATTCCCAACACTAAGGTTATACTAAAAATCAATTAACTTTTGTACGGATAAAGATTTTGTGAAACCATCAGCCACTTGATCTCTAGTAGATATGAACTTTACGTGCAGCAGTTTATTTGTAACTCTCTCCCTCACAAAATGATAATCTATCTCAATATGTTTAGTACGGGCATGAAACACAGGATTAGAGGTCATAAAAGTTGCTCCAAGATTATCACACCATAGTATGGGTACTTCTTTCTCACACACACCAAGTTCCTTCAGAATAGTTTGAACCCACATTACCTCTGATGTTGCATTGGCCAGGGCTTTGTATTCAGCTTCAGTGCTTGATCGTGATACAGTGGGTTATTTTCTTGCACTCCAAGATACTAGATTTGAACCAAGAAAAATAGCAAAACCTCCTGTGGATTTTCTATCATCTATACAACCTGCTCAGTCTGCATTTGAAAAAGCATTTATATGCAATGAACTATTCTTGACAAAGTTAAGAATGAAGTCTAATATTACCTGTATATATCTTAATATTCTTTTTACCATTATCGTGTGTTCTGCAGTAGGAAGATGAAGATACTGACATACCTTATTCACAGAAAAGGCCAAATCTGGTCTAATTAAGGTGAAATATTGTAGTGCACTTACAATACTTCTATATTTAGTAGCTTCTTTTTCATCAAGCGACAACCTCTTATAGGCCGAGAATTTTTCAGTAGTTGACAAGGGAGTATTTACAATCTTACACCTCTCCATGCTCGCCTTTTCTTAATATTTCTGTTGCATACTTCCTTTGACTCAACCTTACTCCTTTCTTGGTGTGTGTCACTTCAATTCCTAAAAAATAATATAAATCTCCAAGATCCTTTAGGGCAAAGTCTTCTCTCAAGTCAGTTAACAGTGAGTCAACTGCCTGTTGGGAAGAACTTACAACAATAATATCATCAACATAGATTAATAAAAAATGGTGACTTTGTCTTTGTTGTAGATAAACAATGAGGTATCTCCCTTGGAAAACTCAAAACCGAGATGAACCAACTTAGTACTCAACTTTGAGTACCAAGCTCTAGGAGCTTTCTTTAAACCATAGATAGCTTTATCTAATTTGCACACATAATCAGGAAATGTAGAATTTTCATATCCACGAGGCTGAGACATATAAACTTCTTCCTCCAAATCTCCGTGTAAAAATGCATTTTGAATATCTAATTGCCTTAAGCACCAATTCTTTGATACTGCAATTGATAAAACTATTCTAATTGTAGCATCTTTAACGACAGGACTAAAAATATTCTCATAATCAATTCCATACCTTTGTTTGAATCTTTTGGCAACTAGTCTTGCCTTGTATCTATCAATAGAACCGTCTGCATGTCTCTTTATTTTAAATACCCATTTGGAATATATAATGTTACTTCTCCTTTCCTCGACACAAGATGCCAAGTTTGATTTTTCTCTAGCGCATGAAATTCTTTATCCATTGCTTCTCTCCATTTATTATTACTGAGTGCTTCTTCTAGACTTGATGGCTCTTCACCCGCAACACTAAAAAGGCAAAGAAAATAACTTCCAAATTATTTCGGCTTGAATATATTATTTTGAAGTCGAGTTCTCGCTGGAAGAATTAAAGTATCACGCAACTCAGTTGTGATGCGTGCATTGGATCCCAGTTTTGCCACAGAAAACCCCCCTTCAGATGCACACTGGTCCTTGTTGAAGTCCGAGTCCATCACTGTGTTCTGTCGCTCACAGTTATTGTCGCTTGAATCATCGTCAATTTCCGCGTGCTCTGCTAGCGATCCGACAGGGACAGGACTGCTGTAATGCTGTCGAGGCGTGCGTGCGGAGGGCTCCGGATCCGAGGCAGATTCCTCTTGCAGACTGCATGGAGAAGACTTCTGATCCAAGGTCGATACTCCTGGCAGCCTGGGATTTTCTACACCCTGCTGATCTTGTTGCACCTGTTCCTGCATGCAATCATAAGCTCCACTAGAAAGTTGATCAGATATCTCCTGAAAATCATCCAACTGAGTATTATCTACATGAAAACCTCCTTATGGTAATAAAGTAGGATGAAGGAGTTGAATATCGGACTGCAGACGTGCACCAGCATTTGAATTTAAATTTTTGAATGGGAATACAATTTCATCAAAAATTACATCTCTAGAGATATAGATTCTACCAGTTGCAATCCCTAGACATTTGTGGCCTTTGTGAAGTGAATTGTACCCGACAAAAACACATTGTTTGAACCTGAATGCAAGCTTATGATTGTTGTACGGCCGTAGGTTACGCCAACATGCACAACCGAATACTTTAAATTGCAATATTCTGGTTTTACTCCTACCAGTTTTTCCAAGGGTGATTTATACCCAATGACTTTTGAAGGAACTCGGTTTATAAGGTATGCTGCTGTAGAAAAAGATTCATCCCAAAACTTAAGAGGCATACTAGCATGCGCTAAGAGAGTTAGACCAATCTCAACAATATGCCGGTGTTTGCGTTCTGCAGCCTCATTTTGTTGGTGTGTGTTAGGACAAGAAACCAAATGAGATATTACTAGTTGTGTGAAGAATGGGTTCAATTTTTTATATTCCCCCCCCCCCCCAATCAGTTTGCATGTGGATGATTTTTCTTCCAAATTTCCTTTATACCATGACCTGAAATCATGAAACTTTTCAACCACTTCACTTTTGTGTCGAAGGAGATATATCCAGGTAAACTTACTAAAATCATCAATGAAACCAACATAGTATTTGTTTCTTCCAACAGATGTAGGGGCAGGTCCCCATACATCTGAAAACACAAGTTCTAAGGGAAACTTGGAGATACTTGACGAGTTTGAAAAAGGCAATTGATGACTCTTTCCTTGTTGACAAGCATCACACACTATAGACTCTCTATTCGAATCTGATTGAAGGGGAAGATTAAACTCATTCACTACTTTATTGACTATTGCTAAAGAGGGATGTCCCAGCCTGTCATGCCATCTCCCAATGGTCGGTTTGGAGGATATGAGCACATGCTTGCTTGTGGAATTTTCCAATGATGGCCAGGGATATAGTCCTTCTTTACATCTGCCGTGAAGAAGAATTTTCTTCGTAGTTCGATCCTTTACCAAGAAATAACGAGAGTGAAATTCTAGAAAGATAGGATTATCAGTAGTGAGTTTGTGGACGGAAATTAGACTTTTTGTGGTGGTGGGAACATGAAGGATTTTATTTAAACAAAGAGGACATGCAGGAGTTTCCAAAGTAGAATTACTGATTGAACTGATTTTCATACCTGTCCCGCTAGCACTGTGAACCTTTTCTTGTCCATTGTACTTTCTTTGGTAGACAATTTGTCTAGTTCGCCGGAAATGTGATCAGTAGTCCGCTATCGGCGTACCAATTCGTGTCTACACCGTATGAGGTCATCGCATTGTTTCACTCTTTTCTTCTGGTTTGAAGTCCCTATCAAACCTTTTCCAGCATCTTACCACGGTATGTCCTATTTTGTCACATAACTGACACTTGGGTTTTGAGTCCGAGTACCCTCGGCCTTGTCCTCTGCATGTCCACCCACGCCCAGGACCAGATCGTCCTCTGCCTCGATATCCTCCACGGGTGGCTGCATGAGCATTGTACTGGTGCTGTTCCGAGTTCTGATTCTCAAGCATTGCCTCTGTAGCAAGAAGTTGGGCAAATAGATCTGAAATCGAGATCGGATCAGTTCGTGTACTTACATTTTCTATTAGCGAGTTGTAGTCGACATCCAACCCAGCAAGGATTTAGGCAGTAACATCATCATCCTCCAATTTCTTTCCAGCGGCGGCCATCTCGTCTACGTATTCTTTCATCTTCACAAAGTATGTTGCGGCCGACATGTCTCCCTTCCTTGTACCGAACAGCTTGGCACGAAGATGCATAATACGTGCACGAGACTAAGAAGAAAAACTTTCCTGGATTGATTTCCATACCTCGGCCGCTGAGGAATACATGGCTACCTGTGCAAGCACCTCTTTGGAAAGAGTGGAGTTCAGATAGCTGAGCAATTGTTGATCTTAGATCAACCAAGCTTGATACTCGGGATTCATCACCCTCTCCTTTGTTCCATCATCACGCACCACCTCTGTCTCTTCTTCTGGCTTGATCTTTGTCCCATTCAGAAACAGTTGGGCTCCCCGTACCGCCGGGATTACCTGAGCCTTCCATAACAGGAAGTTATCTCGGGTAAGTTTTTCAACATGGTGGTTCAAGGTGTTGAACCCCGTCGAGGTAGATGCCGAACCCATTGACGACATGCTCTCTTTCTTCTCGTGCGAGAATTAACTGGCTCTGGTTACCATGTTAATTTTGGTGGAAACTGCAGTCGTGGCCTTACCCTACAAGTTACGCATTTCTTTATATAGAAAAAGAGTACAAAGATTAGATCCTTTGGTTGTTACAATATGGCTCTTCGGTACACGATCAACCAAGGATTACAACAGAATATAATAGATAGACTTCTTCTGTTATTGATTACAGGACTCAAACTCTATCTAATCATATCTTCTATCTCAACTGAATTTATCTTCTGTTACTTGATCTTCTCCGGTTTGGTTCCTTGATGCTTTACACGATGTGTTGTACGGTTTCTTCTAACAGGGCGGCCGGCCGGAGAACGTCGGGGCGGCGCTGCAGGACACGCTGCTAGCTGCTGCGCGCCAAGCTAAGGCCAACTCCTTGGCGTAGCTCGGCAGGTACACCGGCGACGACGACGAGAGGCCGCCTAGGTACTAATGTCCGTTAAGAACTACTCCCTCCGGTGCACAAAAAATTATCTTTCTACACAGAAGCCATGAGTGCACAAAAAATTAACGTTGAAGCAGAACCGAAGAGTTTGTCTCGTAAAAAAACGTAATAAACGCGTGGTAAAATGTGTGGCTAGGAATCAAATCTGTATGAGAGGTCTGAGAACCAGTGGAGGAGACCAGTCAAACCATTAAAGAGACTACGATAGTAATGAAAGGAAAGTCTATTTAATACTTTCTTGATATGCGAGTACATATCCAAAACGATAGTTTTTTGTGCACTTAAGGAACTACTAATGCTCTACCGTGTAGCTAGGCGTGCAGCAGGTCCACGTGATTTCCTAGCTAGAGGATAGCTTGCTTTTTGGTAACGGCCTGGTGGTGTCGAAAAAAGAATCATGAGTGTGGTTTGATGAGCTTAATATATCGAGCAGTTGAGTGAGCTTCAAGTGACAATAAGAGCGGTTTGGTGAGACGACGACAGCTCGGCAACCGTTGTTTGAATCCTCCGATCGAGGAGGCCGCGCGCTCGATCGGCGTGGCTCGCGGCCATGGCGAGCTCGATCGTTGCCGTTGACGACGTACGCCGCTTCATCCGGTCCAGAAAGGACGCCGCCGTTACTCCATTCTCCGTGTACAACATCACAGTGCGCCGTGCAAATAGTACTCCCCGGAAACCTGCGCTGCGCGGCCGCGTGACGGCGAACCCCGGTCCCGACGCCACGGTGGGTCCCACTGCATCGGAAGAAACAAAGAAAATACTCAGTGAACCGTTGCCGCTCACCAACACAACGGGGCTTCAACAACAACAAAACAATGATAATCACACCTGTCCGTTTGCTTGCTTCTCTGCACGCTGCAATCTCGCAGAACGAGAAACCCCATCATCCCTTCATCATCAAGGATTCAACCACTGTTTCAACGGATTGAATCAAATAATGTTCTACAGCTAGAACAGTTTGCTTTATTTCGTTTCATTGAAAGTATGAGCTCTGCTCTGCCGGGTCAAAGACAGGATGCACTGGCAGTGCAGTACAGGTAGCAGAAGAGGAGGAGAGAGAGCGTCGCCGCGCTAGGCACAGCGGAGAGCAGGAACAGATTGGCTACTGCTCTGCTCTGCCGTTGCTGTAGCCTCCGTTGTTTAGCGCAGGTAGGAGAGGGAGGAGGCAAGGCACGAAGCAAGCACAGCTGCTGAGACGCTCCCTGATCCGTTCGTTCGAGCTGCCTGGGCGGGAAAGAGAGTGGTGAGGGTGCAGGAGGGAGGAAAAAGGGAGAAAAAGAAAAGCGCAGGCTTCGGATTCTTTCGGAGGGGCGATTTGCTCGCTCTCGAGCGAGGGCGCGCACGCCACACTCCTCGCGTTTCATCCACCGGGGTGATGATGGCGGCGGCGGTGCGAACCCGGTACTCTCTCTCTCTCTCTCTCTCTCGCCCCCCCTCTCTCTCTATGTGTGTGTGCGCTTGCGCGTGCTTCGATCTGCTTACCCCTGGCTCCGTGTGTGCGGGGGGCGGGGCGGGCAATGCCGGTGCCGTTCTCGCGTCGCTAGAGACGGAAGGGGAAAGAACGTAGTGCTTGCGATGAAAAAAAACCGAAGCTTTCCCATTGACCGACTGTGTTCGCAGGTAATTAACGCTGCCCGTTCCGCTCACCGTTGGTCCTCCTTTTCCTGAACCCTGATTTTCGTTTTCTTCGCGTGCGTGGTTCTTCTGGTGGGGGTTAGTAGGAGATGTTCTCTTGTTCCTTCTTCCTGGCGATTTTCACTAGGGTTGTTGCTTGTGTTCTGTCTCCGAGATGGGACTTCTGAGGAGATTTGGTAATGGGTGAAGCAAGTTTTTTTTCTTTTTTCGTTTTGTAATCCGGCGTTTCCGTGCGGATTTTTTTTCTTTTTGCGTTTTTGATGGTTCATTCTTTCCGCACGCCTAGTGATTTGGGTTCTTTGGTGAATTTGAGGCCTGGATTTTGGATTGACTATCTCGTCCCTCTCCTGCATTCTGTAGTCCTCCCCTTCAGTTTCAGGGGTACAAGATTTAGGAGGTTTTAGGGTTCAATAGAGGATATCAGCCTAGTTTCGATCTCCGCTGTTTTTTTTTTCTACAAAAAATAAATTTTCTCTCTTCCTAGAGCGCAGAGTTTTGGAAAAAGGTAGGACGGATTTCTATGTCTGATACACATCGACGTTACATAGTCCTGCAGTAGAGAATGTTTGGTTGCACAGTTCGTGGTTTCTTCTGCCCTACTGCGTTTCTTGCTTCATTCTGAAATCGATCCATGTATTACTTATGTATCTTTGTGTTGGTGAGCAACTTCTCTGCAATGTTTTTAAATTTTTTTGGTAATTGCATCCTTAAAATTCATGTTCGTGACCCATTGTTTAACCTTGTGATGTTCAGCTTACGGTAGTACTCTATAACGCGGTGCCTCTTCATTTTTCAGTATTGATACGTGAACCCAGCTTCTGGACATTTGGTGGTGCCCAAGGAAACAATACAATCCCTGTTGCTGCTTTGAATGGTCTGGTGGTTGCGAGATGGATCGCCGGAGTTGGCCCTGGAAGCGCAAGTCATTGGATAAGAGCCCTGGGGAGGGTGATAGCTCGGGTTCAGCGTCATCACACCCTGAGTGTTTCGTAGATGATCAGGTTCTGCTCCACATGATATTTTTTCCTAAGGGAACCTGTTTCTTAATCTCTACATGTTAAGAGTTATTTTAGTTGCAGTAAAGGGATTCATCTGCAGTTTAATCATCATGGCTTGGGGATTGTTCTGGCGTTGCTTTCATATTTGTGACCAACTTTTATTAGGGAGTGATGTAGGGCCTTACATTAGAAAACAGGATAACTACTATCAACATCGCTAGGCAAAATGTCATTTTTTGCTTCCTTGACATATTTGTAAAACATGCAGGATTGTAGTTTGTTTTGTTGGTGGCATGATAGAGTAGGTTTGCTGTTCACAATTCTTATGCCATACTTGTCCTCTGGAAAAAAAGTTATGCCATACGATGTTTGATTGACGTGCTTATGACAGTACCCTTGTTTTATAAGAAAGTGTCAACTATCGAATATCACATAGCAAGACAGTGTAGTAGTTTGGGCTGTGTTTAAGTGTTTTGACTTTTTTTTTGTTCATATGCCTGTTGTAGTTCTTCCCCAGGATGGTCATATGACAGCAAGGAGGATGTAGATAAAACTAAAACTGTCATGTTTTTCTTCTTAACCTCTTTATTATGAGGCCTTAGTTTCCTTCACTGGGGGCAAAAATAGGTGGTGTCCTGGTAGGTTGAGTAGAGCTTGATATTTTTAAGCAACATATTTGTGACGTTGTGACACTCCAACAATAGATTGGCTGCTTTTGGGGCTTTGCCTAAGAATTGAGATGCTTTTGCAAGAGTTAGGTATAGTTGATACACTACCTTTTCTTCATGCTTTTTAGTTGATCGACCAAGAATCTTTTTGGGCAATTCTGCTTCTGTCTTAGGTGTTACTTCTGCAATAGGGAGGGTGAAAAACTAGCTTTACAGCTCTAGCTCCATTTCAATATGCACCCCTTCAGGTGCTTCGAAGCCAAGTCCTGTCTTTAACAATTTTCTATTTCTCAGAGAGTAGCACTTACAATAAAAATGATGCTGGGGTGATATTGTCATGTGGAGCCGCAAGTACCAGCGCCGATCCAAGGATCGGGCGCAACAACCCACAATGAGGGGCTAGGCAAGATTTTAGGAGAATAATCAGTTAGATAAGATTGATTTGTTAGAGATAAGATTGAGTTTGTTTCCTTCTTAGTCGGCCATAAGCCTATATATTAGAAGGAATAGGATTATTGAGAAATAAGAAAGAAGTATTATCTCCATGCTCTCCTTCTCCTCTGCCCTCTTCCGATCCCATCTTTCGCCATCGGGCCGCCGAGCAAAACCACCGGCGCCTCTCCCTCTCGGGGCTACGAGCTCCGAAGCCGGGGACCCGCTGTCTTGGGCGCCAACGCCCTTGACAACCTGGTACCACGATCCAGGCGCTCCTCCTCTACCACACCGCCGCTGCACGAGGCTGCTTCCGCCGCGCCACCGCTCCAAACAACGCCGGAACCAACGCCAATGGCAGCGCCGTCGTCAGCCGATCAGGTGGCGCTAATCACCAAGCTGACCGAGACAGTAGCGTCCCTGCAAGCCAAGATCGAGACGATCGAGCAACGCATCACAGAGTCATCGGCATGACCCAGAAGGATGCAGGGCGGCGAACTCCACCACGACAGGCCGCCGCGTTTCCAGAAGCAGGACTTTCCCAAGTTTGATGGAAAAACCGACCCCCTCGCATTCATCAACCGGTGTGAGTCCTACTTTTACCAACAACGCATCGCGGATGAGGAACAAGTGTGGATGGCATCGTACAACTTGGAGGCGGGAGCACAGCTTTTGGTTCATGCAGCTTCAATGCGACGAAGGCACACCATCGTGGAGACGCTTCACCGAACTGCTCAACACCCGGTTTGGACTGCCCTTGCGTTCGAACCCTCTCGGCGAACTCGTGGTGTGTAGGCGCACGGGCTCGGTCGTCGAATACCAGGACCGGTTTGAGGCCCTGCTTCCCCGCGCCGGCGCACTCACTGAGACCCAAAAAGTGCAGCTTTTTACCGCCGGTCTACAACCGCCTCTTAGCCTGGACGTTGAGATCCATAACCCGCAATCACTCGCCATCGCCATGAGTCTCACGCGCAAATTGGAGCTACGTGATCAGTGTGCGGGAGCCTCCGCGCCACAACAGCGCGACACAAGCCAGCGGGGCCTGCTACCAACGCCCTCGCCACACTTGGCACTACCGGCATCTGGTTCTCAGTCGCCTCCCCATCAGACACCGGCCACGGTCGAGGGGCGACAGATCAGGAGACTGTCCCAGACAGAGATGGAAGAGCGACGCCGTTTGGGTCTTTGCTTCAACTGCAATGAGAAGTTCGGGCGTGGCCACAATCGAGTGTGCCAACGCATCTTTCTCCTCGACTTGGCGCATGAAGACGATGATGAGGATGGCTGGGCAGATGAGCTGACTTCGGACGAGCCACACATCTCAGTCCATGCAATTACCGGGATCCGCACCAGCGAAACAATGCAATTGTTCGTCTTCATCGGCGGTACTGCCCTCCTCGCCCTATTGGACTCTGGCTCCACCCACAACTTCATCGTCGAGGAGGCAGCCTCCCGGACCTCACTTAAGCTTCGGTCGGGCGGGAGACTACAGGTCATAGTGGCTAACGGCGACCGCGTACCATGCCCAGGCGTGTACCGGGGCGCAACATTCCGCATCAATGCTGAGACGTTCTCCACGGACTTCTACGCCCTGCCCCTCGCCGACTATGATATGGTCCTGGGAACGCAGTGGCTAGCGTCTCTGGGACCCATCCTATGGGACTTCGGGGCATTGACAATGTCCTTCTGGCGGGGCGACCACCAGGTGTGCTGGCGCGGCTAGACGGGACCGGCCAGTCCGGCAATCCGAGTGTGCACCGAGGATGATCTACTGTCCGCCCTCCTCGACGCATTTGCGGGAGTCTTCACCGAACCTAAGGGCATGCCACCGTCACGTTCCCGCTACCACGGTATCACACTACTACCGGGGTCATCACCAGTGGCGGTACGACCCTATCGGTACCCCGCTGCACACAAGGATGAGTTGGAATGCCAATGTGCAACCATGCTCGAGCAAGGGATCATCCGCAGGAGCTCGTCAGCGTTTTCCTCCCCGGTGCTGCTGGTACGAAAGACGGATGGCTCTTGGCGTTTTTGTGTCGACTATCGTGCTTTGAATGCCATCACGGTTAAGGACGCATACCCGATCCCCGTGGTCAACGAACTTCTCGATGAGCTCCACGGCGCGCGTTTCTTCTCCAAGTTGGATCTTTGCTCCGGCTATCATCAGGTTCGGATGCGAGAAGAGGACATCTCCAAGGCGGCGTTTCGAACACATGACAGCCTCTATGAATTCCTGGTCATACCGTTCGGATTGCGCAACGCCCCGGCGACGTTCCAGGCACTCATGAACGATACCTTGAGGCCATTCCTCCGACGGTTCGTCCTCGTCTTCTTCGATGACATTCTCATCTACAACACCACGTGGACCGACCACCTCCAACATGTGTGCGCCGTCCTCGACATTCTCCACCAACACCGTCTCTTCGCCAAAAGATCGAAGTGCACTTTCGGGACCGACTCCATTGCCTACCTCGGGCACATCATATCCGCCTCAGGCGTCGTCATGGATCCAGCCAAAGTTCAAGCAGTGGCGGACTGACCAGTCTCCCGATCGGCGCGAGCAGTGCGAGGCTTCCTCGGCCTTGCTGGTTACTACCGCAAGTTCGTCAAGAACTTTGGCGCAACAGCCGCACCGCTCACCTCACTCCTCCTCTGTCACACCCGGTTTTCCATAATAACACCCGAGCGTATTCTCACATGTATGCCAGGATCAGTTGACTCATACATTGCCGACAATAGTGAAATATCATTATATTACATGCCAGGGTTAACGTGTAACATAATATTACATCATAAGTCATAATAGAATAATAAAAGTACTATTACACTAATTATACAACAGCGGAAGTCTAATAAAAGGGTCCTCCAGTCCACAGGCGTTGCCCGGGGGTTTCGCCAGCCTAGAACAACTCTTCGGGATCGAAATCCTCCTCATCGAAGTCTATGTCTTCATTTGCACCTGAGCAGCATATGATATCCAACAAAAGCAAGTTTGAGTACCCAAAGGTTCTCAGCAAGTGTAGGAAAGAATGGTATGAGGGCTAATAGCAAGTAAAGGCTAACATGGTTAAACACTATGCATTAATTCTAAGCCTTAGCTTTAATTAACAATCTTTATTACTAAGTGAGACATCCCACCATCTTTACCATTAAGTCATTAATGTTAGGTTACACCACCCAACAATCTCTTTCAACCCATATCCATGTTCCTCTAATCATGGATAAGTCCAAGCCGCTCTTGACCGTGAGCACGGCTGTCATGACAGTTTGATTCTCTGCAGAGATTGTACCACTTTACCCACAAGTAGTGATTTCATCCCCTGTTGCCAGGTGGACTAAGAACCTCACTGATATCCGTGGTTGCAAGCCACATTACATACTTCCTTTGGTGTGCGATCAGGAGATCACTACATGGCCTTTACAAAGGGTCTACCGGTAAGTACAAGCCCACTGAGGTTTCACCGCTGCAGTTCCTGGGAGTAAACCCTCCCCTGTAGAAGCTCCCTCTTGAGCCTTGCAGTTCCCAGGGCAGTCAAAAATGGACTCACATTCCCCGCACCATCCAAACACTCATACTATACCGGCAAACTCTTAATTAATTGGCCAAGCTGCCCCATCTCAGTCTTGTGGTGGCACTGTAAAGCCGGGTTAACCGTTCTATGAACCGGTTCTTAGAATCTAAGACAGATACTATCACTCACCCGAGTCTCGTGCACAAAGCACCATCCAAAACAAGCAGTCTGTCTAGATTCCTATCACTATGACACATTCTTGTGTCTCTCATAAATACCACAGGACAAGTATCAAGTATGTTTCATTCATTTTCTATATCTTAACCATGACTAATCACATAAAATGACAACTCACATACCCTAACTAAATTCCTCCATGGTTTTGCAAGGAATGATAAAGGAATAAAATTAGGGAAACATACTAGACTGGGTTTCATATTGAAGACATCATGCAAATAATCTAACTAATCATCCTAGAATAGTAACAAAGTGATCAAGGAACACTTGCCTTTTCATTGCTGCTTAGAAATGTCAAAATTTGCCGTTGAAGATCGACAGTTGGTTTTGGGGCTGGTTCTTAATTCAAGGATTTCGAGAGGGACGCATCGTCCTGGCTGTGACCGACAGAGGCGCGCGGTGTTGCTCGGCGGCAGCAACGATTTTCTCGACAGAGAAGCACGAAAACGTGGAAAAACTCACTAATCCTCAACTTTTCTACCAAATTCAAAGGAGGAAAACGCGAGGAACTCATCTAGTGCGGTTTCTTTGATCAAAAAGCCTGAAAATGCGTTGAATGGCGGCGACGATCGTCGGACTTCATCGCAAGAGCGCTAGAACCAATGACCTTCTATGTTTTTTTTTTGTTGGAGAGCCTCCTAATGAGAACTTGTTTGTGTGTGGGAGGGGGGGGGGAGGGAATTGGGGTCTCTTGTTTGTTTAAATAGGAGGATGAAGGAGGCGGTTGTGGGCGATCGGCGTTGCTCACACGCTTAGGGGCGTGAGGGAGCGGGCACTAGCTGTTTCTTTTTTTTTTGTTCACGTGGGATGTGACATCCGCAAGGAGGGATTCGCTTGGACAACCGAGGCAGAAGCGGCGTTCAAGGCACTCAAGACTGCCATCACCACGACACCGGTGCTCGTACTACCCGACTTCGGCCAAACCTTTGTGGTTGAATGTGATGCATCAACACATGGGTTTGGTGCAGTACTCATACAAGGGCAACATCCGGTGGCATTCTTCAGTCGGCCTGTAGCTCCGCGCCACCGATCCTTGGCAGCCTACGAGCGAGAACTCATCGGCCTTGTTCTTGCCATCCGCCACTGGAGACCGTACCTTTGGGGTCGCCGTTTCCTGGTATGAACTGATCACTTTAGTCTCAAGTACTTACTTGACCAGCGCCTCGGTACCATACCACAGCACCATTGGGTGGGCAAACTCCTCGGCTTAGACTTTTCGGTGGAGTACAAGGCGGGAAGCACCAACACGGTGGCTAACGCTCTCTCCCGGCGCGATACAGACGAGCCAACGATCCTCGCCCTCTCCGGGCCTGACTTCGACTTCATTGATCGTCTACGTCAGGCACATGACACCGACCCGGCTCTGGTGGCAATCAAGGAGGAGATCGCGAATGGGCAGCAAAATAACTTCTGGGCAATACTCAACGACCTTATCACGTTCAAAGGCCATCTCTATGTACCACCTACTTCGCCGCTTCTCCACGAGCTCATCTCCGCTATCCACGACGACGGTCATGAAGGCGTGCAGCGTACACTACACTGACTACGACGTGATTTCTTCTCCCCTAGCCTCCGACAAGCAGTTCAGGACTACATCCGCTCATGCTCCACTTGCCAACGGTACAAATCCGACCACCTACATCCGGTCGGGCTGCTCCTTCCTCTACCCGTGCCCACGGCGGTATGGATGGACATTGGGCTGGACTTCATCGAGGCGCTACCATGTGTCGGCGGGAAGTTTGTCATCCTCACGGTGGTGGATCGATTCAGCAAGTACTGCCACTTCATCGCCATCTCACACCCGTACACGGCAGAGTCGGTGGCAAAGGTCTTCTTCGCCAAGATCGAGCGCCTTCACGGGTTACCCCAATCCATGGTCTCGGATCGGGATCCCGTTTTCACCTCCATCTTCTGGAGGGAACTGATGCGGCTCGTCGGCACCAAGTTACACATGACTTCGGCTTTTCATCCCCAGTCCGACGGACAGACAGAAGCTGCCAACAAAGTGATCACTATGTATCTACGTTGCTTCACCGGCGACCGTCCTCGACAATGGCTTCGATGACTACCTTGGGCGGAGTACACCTACAACACCGCCTATCAGTCCGCACTCCGCGACACGCCGTTCCGGGTGGTCTATGGCCGTGACCCTCCATCCATACGATCCTATGAAAAGGGAGAAACACGGGTGGCAGCGGTAGCAAAGACTATGGCGGAACGAGATGAGTTCCTAGCTGATATCCATCTCCGCCTCGAGCAAGCCCAAGCCATCTACAGGCGTCACTACGACAAGCATCACAGGGATGTTCAATTTAAGGAAGGTGACTGGGTATGGTTACGACTACACCAACGGCCTGCCTCATCGCTTCAACTACCGACATCAGGAAAGCTCAAGCCGCGTTTCTACGGGCCGTACCGCATCATCACCGTCATCAACGACGTCGCCTACAGGCTGGAGCTACCTCCTCGAGCTCGTCTCCACGACGTGTTCCACGTGGACCTCTTGAAAAAGTTCGTTGGTACACCCCCCTGCTCGCCACCACCGCTTCCACGAATCCATAATGGGGCAACGGTGCCGGAACCAGAGCGAGTTCTCCGCTCTTGCTTGGCCAGGGGTGTCTGACAACTACTGGTTCACTAGAAGGGGGAAACAGCAGCATCGGCAACATGGGAAGACATCGAAAACTTCATCGACCGCTATCCGGATTTCCAGCTCGAGGACGAGCTGCTCCTCAAGGGGGGGAGAGATGTCATGTGGGGCCGCAAGTACCAGTGCCGATCCAAGGAGCGGGTGCAACAGCCCACAATGAGGGGCTAGGCAAGATTTTAGGAGAATAATCAGTTAGATAAGATTGAGTTGTTAGAGATAAGATTGAGTTTGTTTTCTTGTTAGTTGGCCATAAGCCTATATATTAGAAGGAATAGGATTATTGAGAAATAATTAAGAAGTATTATCTCCCTGCTCTCCTTCTCCTCTGCCCTCTTCCGATCCCATCTTCCGCCATCTGGCCGCCAAGCAAAACCACTAGCGCCTCTCCCTCTCGGGGCTACGAGCTCCGAAGCCGGAGACCCGCTTTCTTGGGCGCCAATGCCCTTGACAGATATGGTGCATTATTCTATATCAATTGCATTCAACTTTTGCTCTGTTAAGCAATCTCATCCTGGTAGATATGTTTTCACCATAATTTCTACTGAAAACTAATTCTTAAATTAATACATCCATGTTGCTAATATTGCCCTAGGATTCCAGTTTGGGGATTTGTGCTTGTGCCTCAATTTTGGCCCACGATGCATATCAAAACGTCATCTATTTTATGGCTAGGCTACTAAGGTCTTGTGATTATAGTTACACACAGATGTATATTAGCCAGTTTGGTTATCCTGTGTTTATTTATACATATATACAGCCAAGTCCAACGTTTTTCAGCCCAGACATTTGGTCTTTGGTGCCCTTTGATTTTCATTAAGATTTAGCATCCACATAGAAGATTGAAAACATTCAGTATCTTAGCGGTTATCATAACTTGTGGTCCAGTGCATGTTAATATTGATTTTCAATTAAGGTAAGCTTTTGGAGAGGGCTGATTACAATCGTTGTCTATCTCAAACTTTTTGGAAAAAAGAGAATAGTGGGGGCTTGGCTGACTCATCATGTGTACTCATAATATATCCCTTGCTACCTTGTAGACTATTTGGTATTGTCTGTCCCAAAAAGCTTTATTTCTATCTATGAATCTGAATAAATTTATAGTTACAAATAAGGTCTTTGCAGGATGGATGGAGTAATCTTAGATTCTTTGATGACTGTTTTGCTTGAAACATTCTCATTTCATTTGCTTTTTTTTTTTAAAAAAATCAGGAAGTCAAACCTATGTCCAGTAATTCCTCCCCAAATCATGGTCATTCACCTGAAGTTTCTTCAAGAATCACCGCTGATGAGACTCAAGAAGATGAAACAGCAAGGCCATTGAATGAGAAGCTAGGGTTGGCTACTGGCTCAAATGGTTCGTCCCCACAAGTGGATGTGAGCCCAGATCCAGAGATAGATCAGCCAGAGTCATGCCAGTTATCGCAGCAATATTTGGCCCAAAATGCCATGGATGTTGATGTAGCGGATTCTGTGAAGAGTTTGAACAAGAAACTTTCAGATGCTATTTTGACTATCAGTGCCAAAGAGGACTTGGTGAAACAGCATACAAGAGTTGCAGAAGAGGCTGTTGCAGGTGAACCTTTGTTTCCAGTTGCACTTATGAATACCGCAGACCGAGTCACTCCATGGACGGGATTACTCTATAGGCCTTTCGTTCGTTGGAATCGATTTTACATGTGATAAATCAACATGTTTGAAAAGATGAAACTCATTTATTTTTGTCTTCTTCAGATGAACTTAAAAACTAAAATGTGTACATAAAGGATTTTTCCTTGTTCTCATATAGTGATGAATTTATATTGTATTTTATTTTCTTTACTTATAGGTTGGGAACAAGCTGAAGCTGAAGCTGCTTCCCTTAAGCGAGAACTTGAAACAACATCACAGAAGAATTCCTCTCTGGAGGATCAGGTCACCCAACTTGACGATGCACTTAAAGAATGTGTGAGGCAGCTCCGCCAGTCACGTGAAGAACAAGAGGAGAGAATCCGTGATGCACTTGCTAAGAAGTCCAAAGAATTTGGGTCTGAAAAGACTGAGCTCCAGATCCGTATTGCTGAGCTGAGTAAGCAGCTCGAGGCCACCAAACTAGAAGATACCACCGTGCATGTCCAGCATGACCTGCAAGAAATGATTCAGATAATGGAGAAAGAAAACAAAGACCTCATGATTAATCTTGTCATGCTGTCCAAGGAGCTGAAGATGCTTGCACAGGAAAGAGACCTGAGCAACCAAGCAGCAGAGACAGCAAGCAAACTTCACCTGGAAAGTGTGAAAAAAATTACAAGAGTTGAAGCGGAATGCCTTAGGTTACGTCATATGACACGGAGAACTTCATTGGCCAATGATTCTAGGCATATAACCAACAATACTTGCATGGAATCCCAGACTGATAGTCAGTCTGACAATGGTGAGTCTATGCTAGATGATGAAATGAAAAATTCCGATTCGTGGGCATCTGCACTGATGGCTGAACTTGATCAATTCAAGAGTGGCAGTGGCACGAGAAATATTGTGAATAATCCTGTTGAGATTGACCTGATGGATGATTTCCTCGAGATGGAAAAGCTAGCTGCATTGCCCGAAGTAGACCGTGTGAGCTCTAGCTTTGGAGCAGAAACTGATTCCGACCAGGGTGTGACTAGAGATGAATCATCAAAAGTTGAAACTGAATCATTGCAACGTCAGGTCACTGATTTGGGCACTAAGATCGAGAAGATTGAAGGTGAGAAAATGGAGCTTGAAACAGCCCTTGCAGAAGCCAGAGATCAGCTTGCCACATCTTGTGATGCCCTGATGTTGACCAAAGGCAAGCTGGTTGATTTGCAGACACAGTTGGACTTGGTAAACGAGTCCAAACGAGATGCTTTGAGACAAGTTGAATGGCTGGATAATGAGAGGAAAGATTTGACATCGCAGTTGGAGTTGAAGTATGTAGAAGTCGAGGAGCTTCGGGCAATGGTGGCTTCACTGGAAGGAAGTGTAGACTGTAAGGACTTGGAGGTGCAATTAGAGACAATTTCTTCAGAGGCTGCAGATCTTCGCAAGACAGTGGCATCCTTGGAAGAGAAAATTGATGCACAGAGATCTCTTGCTATGCAGCACAAAGCAAACACAGACATGGCAGAAGCTGCTAAAGAATCATTAGACGCACAGCTGCGGTCTGCAAACAAAGAAATTGGGAAACTGAGAGGGATTATGGAAATTTTGGAGACTGAGATGCAGAAAGAAAAGGTGTATCGTGAAGAACTTGTGAAACAAATGGAGGCGATGAAAACTGAGTCAGAAAGAACACTTTCCGCAGCATCTGACAAGGAGCTGTTAGAGGCGCAGCTCCAGGTAGTGAACTCAGAAGTGGCAAAGCTGCAGGGGACGTTCAATGCACTAGAGTGTGATGCAGCAAAAGAGAAGGCACATTGTTCAGACCTCCAGATGCAACTAGAGGCAGTGGGAGGCATCAGGAAGGTGTTGGAGTCTGAACTCGAGTCTTCACACCAGGAGACGATGAAGCTCCGGGAGAAGGTTTTGTCATTGGAAACAAGGCTCAAGGATCAGTCATCATTGCTGGTAGAATATACAGCTAAGTCAGAGGATGCAGTGTCCCGTAGAAAGGCAATGGAGGGCCAACTCGAAGCAGCAAATCTAGAACTCACTAAACTGAGAAACAAGGTGAGCTTGCTACAAGGGAAAATTGAGCGGGAGAAGCTTCTGTCAGAAGAGTACGAAGCAAAATGCCGCAAGTTGGAGGCTCAGCTGTCAAGGGACAGTCGAGAGGCGAAGCTTTGGCGTTTGGCTAACTCAAATGGTGACCTGAAGGTCAAGCAGGTATCTCTTTGCCTTGCTGCATTTAATCTGGACATACCATCCAAACTCTCAAATACTGTACTACTATAATTCAAACTCGCAAGCTGAAGCGGGCTAGCTCTGTCTTTCTAATGTGTATGCCAGACATTATTAGTTCTTACTGGTCTAATCGCCCTACTCTTCAAAGCTTCCTGATTGCCATTTTTTGTTTATTACAGGAAAAAGATCTATCTAGCGCAGCAGGGAAGCTCGCCGAGTGCCAAAAGACCATCGCCAACCTCGGTCGCCAGCTGAAATCACTAACAGACCTCGAGGACGTGGCGTCCGAGCCTGAAAAGCTGGAATACCAGGGATTGGTGCAAGATGGTGACGCGGGGCTGCTCTCCGCAGACATGGCTGACGGACTGTACGAGCCGGGTCTTCCTAAGAGGAACGGGAGCTGCGCCTCACCAATGCCATCGAACGGATCCTCGTCGCCGCCCGCAGGAATGTCGGTGTTCTCGGGGGGTCTGACGTCTCTCAGTAGCTACTTGAGCAAAACAAGAAAGTGAAATCTGATGCGAGTGTTGTGTATAAACTATATGACGATTCCTGGATGTTGTCAGTTATTTCCTGATGATGGTAGAAAGGCTCACACTTCCAGAAACTGATGATTTCTTACATTTTTTTACCATTGACTCTTCACCTTTTCTTTCATTGTTCTTATGTTCCAACCATGTTTTCTTTTTAATGAAAAAAAACCATGTGGCTGTTATAATGATATTCCATCCTAAGTGGGCTAAAAGAACAATTACCAGGACACAATATTGAAGTAAAACGCTGTTGCCCAAATGGTTAAAGTTGTCTAAATAACTCAAAAAAAATTATACGCAAATTTGACTTGTAACAATGTGAAATTTCTGTACGCACTGGTGATAAAAAGTAATCTTGCACGGATCTGAAACTAATACTTACTATAGTAGTAAAAAAACTACTTGAATCAATAGGATAACAAATGAGGTATAGTCTCGATTATTAGTTATGAGTTGTATTTATGAGAATGGATACATGGGAGTTTATGGATTGTAAGGTGATCTCTAGAGTGTGTTGTGATATAACATAAGTTTTTGGTAGTTTATTTTGGCTTCCATGCATGTTCTTTGCGGAACAAAGATGTCAAAATCACAAAAACAAAGTGGTGGAAGTTGAAAGGAGAATCACAAGAATTCTTTAAAAACAGGATGTTCACAGAAGTACTCTGGACAGAAAATGGAGATGCAGATAGTATGTGGGTGAAGATGACAACTTGCATTAGAAAGTTAGCTAGAGGTGTTTGATGTGACAAAAGGAAAGAAACTTATAGATAAAGACACTTGATGGTGGAATGAGAATGTACAAAAGGCCAGTAGGGAGAAGAAGGAGTGTTACAAGAGTTGACATCATGATAGAAGTGCAAGCAACATGATGAAGTACAAATAAGCCTAAAAAATGCAAGACGGGCTATGAGTAAAGTAAGGAGACAGACCTATGATGAGTTATATGAGAGACTAGAGATAAAAGAAGATGAAAAGGACATATACACGATAGCAAAAATTCACGAGAGAAAGATGAAAGATTTTTATTAAGTAAATGCATCAAAGATGAGAAAACCACATTCTAGTGAAGGATGAAGAGATTAAGAATATATGACGAGATTACTTCAATGGCCTATTCAACAATGGAAATGGGAGTATTATGGTCAAGTTGGATGACTCCTTTGATGATTCTAACGGCCGGTTCGTGCGGAGGATAGAAGAGTTTAAGGTTAAGGAAGCTTTAAAAAGGATGAAAGGAGGAAAGACCCTCGACTCTGATGATGTCCCTATTAAGGTGTGGAGATACCTTGGGGACATGACAATAGTATGACTCACAAAGCTATTCAAACATATTTTTCAGTCAAACAAGATGCCTGAAGAATGGAGGAAAAGTATATTAGTACTATCTTCAAGAATAAATGAGATATTCAAATTTGTACCAGTTGTCGAGGGATTAAGCTTATGAGTAAGCTTTGGGAGAGGGTGATTGAACATCGCGTGAGGAAAGCGACCAATGTCACTAAAAACCAGTTCGGTTTTATGCCTGGGGGGTCTACTATGGAGGCGATTTTCTTGCTTCGTCAGCTTATGGAGAGATATAGGGAGCAGAAGAAGGACCTACATATGATGTTCATTGACTTGGAGAAGGCGTATGACAAGATATCAAGATCGTTCATGTGGTGGGCACTAGAGAAACATAAAGTGCCAACAAAGTGCATTACCCTTATCAAGGATATGTACAATAATGTTAGGACAAGTGTGCGCATAAGTGATAGTGAGACCGATGCATTTTCTATCACGATAGGACTACATCAAGGATCAGCTTTGAGCCCATATATCTTTTTCTTAGTGATGGATGAGGTTCGAAGGATATACAAGGGGATATCCCTTGGTGCATGCTCTTTGCGGATGATGTAGTGCTGGTAGATGAAACTAGGGATGATGTTGCTAAGAAATTAGAGTTATGGAGACAAACCTTAGAGTCCAAGGGGTTTAGACTTAGTAGGACCAAGACCAAGTATATGAGGTGTGACTTTAGTGGTGTTGGTCGTGAAGAGGAAAATGTTAGTCTACAAGGATAAAATAGTACCTAGAAGGGACTCTTTCTGATACTTAGGATCAATGTTACAAAGCAATGGCGATATTGACGAGGATGTCTACCACAGGATCAAGGTAGGGTGGATGAAATGACGGCAAGCCTCTAGAATCCTATGTGATAGGAAGGTCCCATAAATGCTAAAAAAGAAATTCTATAGGACGGTGATCAGACCTGTGATGCTATATAGGGTGAAATGTTGGCCAACTAAATGGCAACATGTCTAACAAATGAGTGTCGCAGAGATGTGCATGCTACAGTGTATCGATGTGCGTGCATACAAGAGGAGACCAAATAAGAAACAAGACGATTCGTGATAGGGTAGGGGTGACACCAATTGAAAAAAAAGTTAGTTCAACATCGACTAAGGTGGTTTGGACATATCCAGTGGAGACCTACATAAGCACCGGTTAACATTGGGATTTTAAGAGGTGGAGAAAATATTATAAGAGGGGTAGAGGACGACCAAGGTTGACTTGGGAGGAGGCGGTACAACGAAATTTGAGAGAATGGAATGTATCTAGAGACTTAGCTTATGATAGGAGTGCATGAAAATTAGCAATTCATGTGCCAGAATCTTAGTCTTTTTTATTTTTCTTTTCTTTTTTTCTTGTTACTCTTATATCTCTTTCTCTCATTTAAAAAATATAAAAAAATTGTTGAGTTTCATGTCTAGTCTACCCCAATATACTTCGAGATAAAGGATTAGTTGTTGTTGTTAGTTATAGTTACTCACACCCCTTAGAACTCATTGTTTTTCTCTATAATAACTCTTTATAATTCTTCACGTTCCTTGATTGGGGAGGATGGAACAGTCGTGTCCACGTCTCCAACCCCGGAGGGCAAAACGGGTAGATCGCGGGGCCCCTCGTCGCTCTGCAGATCAGATCAGATCGGGGAGGAGTTGTTGTCGTCTCCGGTCGCCACAAAGCCAAAACCAAGGCTTCCAGCTCGAGAGAGATCGCATCTAACACAGCCTCTTCTTCCTTCCCCTCCTTCCTCGGCGACGCGGCAGCTCCGTAACCGAGCAAAAGAGGCGAGGCCGAGCTCTCTCAGAGGCAGAGGAGGAGGAGGAAGATGTCGTCGGTGTTCAGCGGCGATGAGACCGCCCCCTTCTTCGGCTTCCTCGGCGCCGCCGCCGCGCTCGTCTTCTCATGTACTCCCCCCTCACTCCCCCCATCCTCCTCCTCTTTCGCTCTCGCGATCGCGCGGTTCCGTGCGGGAAAGGTCTGTTTTTTTTTCTTCCGATGAAAGTCCGGATTTTTTTTCGCCGTTCGTTGCCCGATCTGGCGTCGGTGCTCCGTGGTTCGGCTCGATTCGGTTCCAGTTCCAGCCTCCCCCATTAGCTCGATTCCGGGCGTGCTGGTGCCGGATCCTGCCGTCGCTCGGCTAGATTCGGTCTCCTCCGTGGTAGGATCCCACGGATCAGAGATGTTTCTTCGCGGGGATGTTGCTTATGACGCTTCCCTTTTCGTGGTCCGGCGCAGGCATGGGGGCCGCGTACGGGACGGCGAAGAGCGGCGTGGGTGTGGCGTCCATGGGTGTGATGCGGCCCGAGCTGGTGATGAAGTCCATCGTGCCCGTCGTCATGGCTGGTGTGCTCGGTATCTACGGCCTCATTATCGCCGTCATCATCAGTACCGGGATCAACCCCAAGGCCAAGCCATACTACCTCTTCGATGGGTACGCGCACCTCTCGTCGGGTCTGGCTTGTGGTCTTGCTGGGCTCGCTGCCGGCATGGCCATTGGCATCGTCGGTGACGCCGGAGTCAGGTAAAAATAACACTGCTTGCTTTTCTCTGTAGATAGACGGTTAGATAGACTCAGTCCTACTTTAACTTTCACCTTCGTGACATTACATCAGCGTAGCTTTCTGCATTTGCACCCGTTACATTTTTAACTAGTGTAGTAAGCACCATAGATCTATCTTTATTTTGGTGATCGTTGACCATTGTTTTTTGTAAGCCAGCTTTTGATACTGTGTTCATCAACTAATGGTGATGGGGTACCTTATGGCTCCTCTACTTTGATCTTTGACTGCTTTAAGGTTTACCGCATTAAGAATGTGGCACTTCGGAACATAATGATCTGCTCACTTCACTTGCTTTATCCTCGTAGATGTTGCATTAAAGTTCTTTTGTAAAGCTTATATTCGTTTTTTCTTCTGATGATGGACCTGCTCATGAATTGTGTTGTTGGATCATTACAACACTTGAAAGAGAACATATCCCATATGGCACTACTCTTGCGTTCAAAGATGATCTATCCTATTTTGACTTGTTGTGTTACTTTAGTGATGATACATCATGCTATTCTAAAAAGAATAATGTTTATACTTTTTCGAAGCATTCTCCTTTAATCGAGAAAATATGGTTCAGTAAACAGCAGATAAGAACACTGGAAAGAGCTTCTTCTAGTGTAGCCGGGCAGCCCGGTGCATGTAGCTCCCGCTTGCGCAGGGTCCGGGGAAGGGTCCGACCCACTTGGGTCTTTTGTACGCAGCCTTTCCCTGCATTTCTGCAAGAGGCTGTTTCCAGGACTCGAACCCGTGACCTCATGGTCATAAGGCAACAGTTTTACCGCTGCGCCAAGGCCCCCCTTCCTTCTTCTAGTGTAGCCGGTTCAGTAAAATAAGGTTTATTGCATTAAGAACCTATCTGTAAAGTAACCCAAGAGGTTATCTTGTAAACAATAAATGCAGTCAATGGAGCATCGCCAACAATTTAGGATTCGGGAGTAAGTATGAAGACTAGTTTACTACAATATTTTTGTCACTTCAATGAAGTTATGTTACATTCTTTCATGATCACTTTTTTATACTCTTGGATAACCATGCAAACTGATTTTCTGGCTCTCTGCATATTTGAACGCTAAATTACTAGTATGCCCATAGCCCCCTGAGTTGGTCATGTTAGATAGCTAAAGCAATCTCTGTTCTTTTATTAGATTTGGGTGTGGATGTGATTGATGATTCGGTTTTAACATAATCCCACACAAAGTTAAAGAGAAAAAATTGCTAGGCTACTCCAACTTGCTTGGAAGGCTTTGCTTTTGTTGTTTTAGTTTTATGCTCTGGGTAATTCAGCTAGAATATCAACCAAATTTATTTGATTATTAGTATATTGTTTGGTATATTCTTGTCAAAACTTATCTTCCACTTGGGTGTTGTCTTATGCTACTGGTATGGAAGGTACTCATGCAGGCTATTATTTTTGTGGCTATTGATTTCAGGGCAAATGCGCAACAACCAAAGCTGTTCGTGGGCATGATCCTCATCCTCATTTTCGCAGAAGCCCTTGCTCTGTACGGTCTCATTGTGGGCATTATCCTCTCATCCCGTGCTGGCCAATCCCGTGCAGATTAGAAGCTTCCAACTACCCGTTCACGCTACTTTGTTTATTATGCTGTTTTGGGGGAAGTTGGAAATTGGAACTCTGGGTTCTTGTCTAGCTTATTCTTGTTACCCTGTATTAAGGAAACACTTATAGCTATTAAGGAAGGTGGCACCTCCAGTCATGTTCCTCTTGGTGGTTGCTGTTTACTGTCAAACAGAGGTTATTCTTTGAGTTTTTATAAGGCTGTATGGATGCTCCTGGGAGATGTGGACTTAATCTTATTCTTGGTGAATAAAGAACAAGAAACTGTAGCCAAATAATAATGTGATATATATGTATTATCTTATCTCTTTACTCCATTCTTGGATTTGCATTTGTCAGCTGTGCCTTGCATGAATTTGTTTCTACTTGGATCATTTGACTCACAATAGTTGGCAGTTTGTGTGGCCTTTGTTATTGGTTACAAGTGGTTTCAGGTTGCATGTTAGAATTTGAGTTCCTCATGCTGCTAGATGTTGGGAACTCATTTGCAACTTGGTGAGCCGTATGAAATCCCAGAACAATTGTGGGGTTTGCAATGTAAAATATTCCTAATTCAAGCATCCTAGAAGTCATGGTAATCATAGCAGCAAAAAAAATTTAGCAACAGTCCACTAAAGTGTGCTGGCAATAATGCAAATACACAACTACAGTTAGGTAACACACTTCCTAAATACAGTGGCTCAACATGCAACTTTATTGTTTTTCCGGTTCAAGAAACTCCTGCAACAAACACTAGCTGTACAACTGAGCTAGGTCCTTCTCGTACGCCTTCTTGATGACATCCCTCTTGAGCTTGAGGGCAGCCGTGACGAGGCCCGACTCTGGTGTCCATGGCTCCGGTATTAACTTGATTTTGGCTGGGATCTCGAACTTCTCCAGCCGCGCTTGCTTAGCAGCCTGAAGAAACAGTGCATATCAGCAATTCAGCATCATCGAGATACCAGCTTAGCGGCATATGATTCAATTTATTCTGCGATTGGTATATGTATAGGTCCACACTTGTTACTAAGATTTCTCCTGGTGAACATCGTACATCTTTGCACACAAGTACAGCCACAGAACATCATCATCGCATTTCCTCAACTAAAAATAGCAATAAGAAAGAGATTGTGTAGTACCACGAAATCTTCCAGCATATGCAACCATTACTGAATCATTAAATTAAAGGGGAAGAAATGTGTTGAGGAGAACCATGAATGAAGTGTTATTTGTTAAAATCATCCATGCGATGTTGAGAAGTCAAACAAACACAGATCAACTGAAATGCAGGGGGAGCACGAACCTTTGCCAAGGATTGAAGTACTTCTTTGACCGTCTCTTGCTTCTGGCAGAAATCCGAAGAATCAGTATCCGCGATTCCTTGTTTGGAGGCCCAGTCTTTCAGCTCGCTGTGTGCAGCTACGACAAGTGCAACACAATAGCTGTGGAAGGGGTCGGCATGGACCATGATGTTGTCCACGTATGGGCTTGAACTCAAAGCAGCCTCCACCTGTGATTGCATCATTAGTCAGAAAAAAGGGTAACCGTAGACATTTTACCGGTAAAAGGGAACCCTGGTTACCTTTCCCAGCGATACATATTCACCATGCTGAAGTTTGACTATGTCTTTCTTACGGTCAATGATTTCAAGACAGCCATCAGGGTGCAGACGCCCAATGTCACCGGAGTAGAACCATCGCATGCCTCTCTCATCATCCTTCACAAGAAGCATATATTGTTAAAAAAAGGTGCTACGGTAGAACCACACTCTTTTCAGGGGGCTTTGGACTGGATATTACTGGAAACGTACCTTGTAGACCTCCTTTGTTTTAGCCTCATTTTTGAAGTAGCCTTTAGTTACATTAGGACCCCCAATAACTAGTTCACCCCGAGGCATTGGTGAATCAGTTGCTAAGTATCCCCCTTCGGCCCAGTCTATCAACTATCATGTGTCCACAAAATTTCCATTATGTTACGAAAAAGTAATCTGGAGGCAAGGGAGAAGAAAGCAGCTCATATGGACCGCAAAACAAAAGGAGAATCATAAAAAAATGCACATGCAAGAACAAACAACTCTTGCCAGAGTCTATATTAATGCAATATCTGTTGTTTATATAGGGCTTTTAGTATGACCGCTAAAAACATATCGCTTGCAGCTAGGGATAATCTTCCGGTAATCCAGGTATATTTTGCCAGACAATTGAGATGGCAATCTGCTATCAGTTGTATCAGCATGCATGGAAATAATAGTTGTCGTGGCAGGAAATAAATGTGATCTGAATCAACGCTGGCTAGGAAATAAATAACGATTTTGCTATACCTTAATATATGAACAAGGCAGAGGAGCACCAACACGACCAACAGATGCGTCATCATATGCTGAAAATGTCCCTCCAGCACAGGTTTCAGTCAGGCCATATCCTTGTGATATTGGAGCCCTGCAACAACATAATACACCCTATCAGGCAAAGATAGACTGGACGTAATCGTGTAATTATGAAAATAACTCTTTTTTTGGAAAGAGAGCATGAATCTCACCCAAGGCATATATTGATAAATCTTTGAGTGTCCCCTGAAAGAGGTGCTCCACCTGAAAGAATAAAGCGAATTTGTCCTCCCAAGATTGCACGCACCTTCTGGAACACAAGCATATCCCACAAGAGCTTCTCTAATCCCCATGCACCGAGCCAGTTTCCATTAACAGCAGCTAGACAGCGGCTATAGGCAATATCAAACAATTTCTTTGTTACACCACCCTTTGCATCTACCTGAACTCATCTTGGCATAAAAAAAGCAGAATGGCTAAGATGGTAGAAAAGAGAGTGAGAATTGACGGATGCAGTTGTCACAAAGGACATTACATTTTTCCTTACACCATCACGAACACGGTCAAGTATAGCAGGTACAGCAGTCATAAGCGTTGGCTTTAGTGCAGAAGCATCGCCTTGTGTTCCCTTTTTTATTTTATTTGATGTATCAGTCAGGGTTAAAGGTGATCCATATCCTATTGAAGCCCCAACAGCAGTTATGACCGCCTAAATATCCCATTTGCAGAGAAGAAATTAGCAAGATAAAACAGAAAATGTAGTGTTCCAGTTCAAGGGTGTACGCTACCTCAGCAGTTGATCCCACGACACACTTACCTCAGCAGCCAATTCAAGGATATGTGCTAGAGGGAGGTAAGCCAGGTACACATCCTTCCTGCCAAGTGCAGGCACAATGGTCATAACAGCTGAAACAGTGGCCAGGACATTGCGGTGGCTCATCATGACACCCTGTGTGGAAATGGTAAAGATGAAAATGCTGTCTAATCAGAATAGGATGAAGAGCTGACAATATCAGGAAGAAATGCATTAATATGTAACTTGAAGCAATCCGACATGAGTACTAGCAAGAGGGAATTTATCTCGGGCCAGCATGCAGAATCAGAATAAAAATGTGAAATATTAGGATTTGAACAAACCTTGGGCATTCCAGTGCTGCCACTTGTATACATTATCACTGCAGTATCAGATGGGAGAGGTAAGTTGGCTTCCACAGGTCTTTCCAACCCTATTCTCTCTACTTCCTCAAATGATTTTACAGTCCAGCAAGTGCATTTTGCAGCCAAGGATACTTCAGTTGAGAGACCTTCCTCATTAATGTAGATGACACGTTTCACTGTATCAAGTTGCCCACTTATGTCAACAAGTTTTTTCATTTCTTTACATCCACAGACCACCGTAGTTACCTCGGTCTAAGGAGTCAAAGCAGGAACAAGATTAGTAGAAATGGCAATTACTCAAATAATAGGTATAGCATACCAAATACTTGAGCAATAATATTTGAAATGATATGCCAGCATTTGCTGACTATCAACAAGAGAGTGCTTATACTAAAGTCACTCAAGTATGAGAATTTGAGATGTACTGTTTTAAGGATATGGAGTGAGTTCGTGCTAAAAATACCAACAGACTTTCAAGACATGAACAGATGAAGTCAGTTAACCTCATTTAGTGAGTGACATAGCGCACCCTCCCCCAGGGAGGCATAGATGGTGACAACAGTGATATTTTGTCTGAAGCATGCCTTGCAAAGAGAGAGAGAAAATATTATACACCCTAAAGTGACAGGACTAATGTTAATACAATGTAAATAACATATGCAAAATGTAACAGCAAATTGAATTCTCTACCAACATACATAAGGAAAACACTTTTACATGTGCAAAATAGAGTTTGTTACATTAGCAATCAACATTCATCTAGAATACTACATTGTTCCGCTACTTCCCGTGAGAACATTTCCAGTGACATACAAGATAGGAAGATACCGATGCAGAACACTGGGCCTTTACTATCTTTTTGAAGAATCAATTCCTACCTTCACAAAGTACAAGAATGTACCTGCAGTTACATCTATCCAACTTCCATGTGAGATAGTTACACATACATATCGTATTTACACTTGATACTAATATCGCAGCATATATTCTACCTATGTATTTCTGTAAAGCTCACATTTTTAAAGAAATATGAATAATTTATAAGATACTTGAATACTTAATGAACAAGCTGTACAGAAGAGGAATAGTGATCGTATTCACTGATTTTAGTAGTCGAGCAGAGAAGATACCTGCAATGCAATCTGCCACTCAGCCTGTGTATCTGCAAAAATAGCAACACGCTCATCCCTCTGGTGCCCGATTTGCACCAGACCGTACGAGAAGTTGCAGACAGTCTTGAACACATCAGCATAACTTCTCCACTCATACCGCCCTAGATGAAGCTTCTCAAACGACCTTCCATTGGCAGCTAGCTCCAACTCCCTCGAAATGAGCTTCCTGGTGCCAAGAAGAGGCATGAAGGCAAACTGCTTGCACGATTGCTCAAACAGCTCAGCAAGCGTGAAAACTCCTTCCCAATGTGTTTTCACAGGCTGTTCAAATCTGTGGTTTCGGATGGCATAGCCAGGATCTCCACCCACATCAACTGGCACTCCCCTCTTCTTTTCAGATTTCCTCTTGGTGAGCAGCAGAGACGCCACGAAAGGGAGCACGAAGCCTATGAAATAAGGATTCATTTTGCTCAGAAGACGGTCTTGTAGCACTTGCAGCTCACCACGTGTTGCTAGTGATTGACGAAGGCCTTGAAATAAGAGACCTGCAACAGTGATGACTTCATGTGATGAACTTCCTTATGAGGGGCTAGGCAACAAAATCATATAGGAATTGTAAAAAGAAATGATGCACCCAATACTGAAAGATCCCACGTATTATGTGGTCTAGAGAAAAGAACTATAAATTTCTCATGGACAGGGGTATTAAGAAGGCACACATACGCATTTCAATTGTCTAGCCGTTCACGTCCAGGTTAAAATATAGTAATGTTACAGAATCACCCCTCCTGTTTTCTTTTTGAACAACTAGGGAAGCACAGATGCCTACGAAGACTATCACCGGCTGACGCCGTCATCGAAACCGCTGTCAACTGAAAAGGCACAACCTCAGTGTCTTGCACGCTCGACCTGGATGCAGTCATTTCTTGCAGTGAATAGATGGAACCGCCCAGAGGCGCGTTTGGCTGTCGGCGCCGAGTGCCCGCCGCGACGACTGAGGGCGAGCAGAATGCGTGTGTATAGGTGGAAGCTACAACGAGCAGGACGTAAAGGGAGGGCCCGGGAGCAGCGCGTACCTTGGTGCCTGCCTGTACGAGACGGCGCTGGAGAGGAACGCAGGTGGCTGCACTGTGGCGGGAAGGAGGCGGAGGAGGAGGGAAATAAGGAGGGCGGAGGATCCGATGCCTGCCGCCGGCGCCGCCGAGGACGGCCGCGCGCTCTTCTGTTTTTGTTTTCTTTCTTTTTGTCCGCTTCGGATGTTTGTCGTGTACTGGTGTCTCGCTTTTGGAGTCCAGTTTTGGCTGGGCCTCCCCGGTGGGGTCGCTTTTGTGAATTTTTTTCTGAAATAGTATATTTCAAATCGTAAATTTTAAAAAGTTGTCTTTTTAGACAATCCTAAATTTTAACTACCAGGACGAGGCGACATTTAAGATTTAGTTCTAAAATAAGCAGCAAACAGTTACATAATGTAGTGGTTATTATTCTAGACTTCGTCAAATCTAGTGACCTAGGTTTGAATCCTGGTGTAGCTGAATTTGTGACGCATTTTTTGACAGATATTATGAATATTTTTTTGCATGTATGCACTTTATTCAATTCTTTGTTTGATTGTTCCTACCAAAAAAATTATCAAGATTAAGAACAGATTCAAAAAATTTATTTGAGATTCCTTCAAAGTTAAAATCATCAAATTCAAATTTTATCAAATTCAACCCTTCATCAAATGAAACCTTTTTCTCAATGCTATGTCATTACTATAGAAAGGAGGTTTTCAATGCCATGTTGACCTCTGTTAGCTAACAGAAACCTAACTGCCGAAATGGCACCTAAACACCGAGCTACTCTCGAGGCTCCAAATTCAGTACTATGTCATCGCAAAAGCGTGGCAGCAGCCGTTGGGATTCATCACAAAAGCTACACATTTAAGCTTCAGATGTGTGTTCCCTCCAACCTTCCCTTCACCGAACTTCTACCCAACAAAACCTAAACACAATGGTACAAACTACAGACCTGGAGCTAGCTAGCTCACGATGCGAGGATGTACAGCTTAAAGATTCCATGCCAAGCAGCCATGCCAAAGCCACGACCTCTCCTTGCTCTGCTCCTGTTCGCCAGCTGGGTCGCCGACGCCGGTGCCGGCGCCGGCGAGCCATGGCAGGAGCCCTTCGTCCAGGCGCAGCCCGCCCCGGTGTTGGCCGGCGAATGGCAGCTCCTCCACGCCAACATCGGCGTCTCGGCCATGCACATGCAGCTCCTCCCGGGCGATTTCGTCCTTATGTTCGACCGCACCGACACGGGCCCGTCTAACGTCTCCCTCGCCGCGCTGGCGCCGTGCGCCGCCACCGCCGACGGCGCCGACTGCACCGCGCATTCCGTGCTCCTCGACCTCCGCTCCAACGTGATACACCCGTACCCCCTCGCCACCAACCCGTGGTGCTCGTCGGGGGCACTGCTCCCCAACGGCACGCTCCTCCAGACCGGCGGCTTCGCCAACGGCGACCGCGTCGCGCGGCTCTTCTCCCCGTCCGTCGGGTGGACGGACCTGCCGTCGTCCCTCGCCGCGCGGCGGTGGTACGCCACCGACATGATCCTCCCTGACGGCCGCGTGCTCATCCTCGGCGGCCGCCGGCAGTTCAACTTCGAGTTCTTCCCGCGCGACGACGCGCCGCCGCTGACCTTCTTCCCGTTCCTGGACGAGACCACGGAGCTGGACGCCGAGAACAACCTGTACCCGTTCCTGCACCTCCTCCCCGACGGCACCGTCTTCGTCTTCGCCAACGACCGCGCCGTCGTCTTCGACCCCTACAACCGGGTGCCACTCCGGCGACTGTTCGCCGTCCCCGGTGGCGTGCCGCGGAACTACCCGTCGTCCGGGTCATCCGTCCTCCTCCCGCTCCGCTCCGACGCGCCGGCGCACGCCGAGGTGCTGGTCTGCGGCGGCGCGCCGCGCGGCGCGTACCACCTCGCGCTGCGCAACGGCACGTTCGTGCCCGCCGACCGGACCTGCGCCCGCATCGCGCCGACGGACCCGGACCCGGTCTGGGCGGTCGAGGAGATGCCCCTGGCCAGGGTGATGGGCGACATGGTGCTGCTCCCCACCGGCGACGTGCTGATCGTGAACGGCGCGGCCAACGGCACCGCCGGGTGGGAGCTAGCCCGGGAGCCCGTCATGCGGCCGGTGCTGTACAAGCCGGACGCGCAGCTGGGCGCGCGCTTCGAGACGCTGGCCGGGACGACGATCCCGCGGATGTACCACTCGTCGGCGACGCTGGACACGTACGGCCGCGTGCTCGTCGGCGGCAGCAACCCGCACGTCGGGTACGTGTTCACGAACACGACGTACCCGACGGAGCTGAGCCTGCAGGCGTTCCTGCCGCCGTACCTGGACCCGCGACTCGACGGCGCGCGGCCGAGGGTGCTGGCGGCGCCGGCGGAGACCGGGTACGGGGAGACGACGTCCGTGCGGTTCGAGGTGCTCGGCGGCGGCGCCGGCGCGGTGGCGGAGGGCCCCGGGGAGGTGCGGGTGACCGCGGTGGCGCCGGGGTTCGCGACGCACTCGCTGGGGATGAACCAGCGGTTGGTGGAGCTCGCCGTGGGGCGGGTGGTGCAGCTGGGCGTTGGGGTGTACGAAGCAGAGGTCGCCGCGCCGCTCACGCCCGGTGTTGCGCCGCCGGGTTACTACCTGTGGTTCGTCGTGCACGCCGGCGTGCCCAGCAGCGCCGCGTGGGTGCGCCAGCGGCCGCTCGGTCCGGCCACTTGAGCTGCTGACGGGGGCAAATTGGGTTCATCATTTTGCGCGTGTCAAGTTAGAAGGAAAAAAGAAAACTTATATACAGCTGAGTGCATTTCTCTCGCATGATCGGTATTTTTTCTCAAGTTTTAAATTATTATCATTAAAAGAAACTTTAGTTTAACTGTAAACTACAAAAATTGCTCTAACAACATCAATTTAGAAATAGAGGGAGTATCAATCTATTTTCATTAAGGGTTTGTTTGCTTGAGATATCAATGTCGAAGTGTTCAATCAACACTTCCCCCGGGCCTGCACTGGGCAGCCCGTGGAGGTTCTTTTTTCGGTGGGGCTAGTCCCTTGCGGAGAGCTTGCGCGGATGGACGAGTTAGTAAGAGCTTGACACAGAGAGTTTTACGTGGTTCAGGCCGCCGGAGCGTAAAACCCTACGTCCACGGCGAGCTATGGAGCTCGCTGTATTGCTTGCTGCTCAGGGCCGGAGTCCTGAGCTTGGGGGTGAGTTACAGCTTGGGAGTGAATGGCTCGCGTATGAGTTCAGGGTGCGAGTGGCTAAAAGTGCGAACCCTTGCTATCGTCGCCTACCCGAGTCTTTTATAGTCCAAGACTCGGGTGGCTTACAAGGGGGCCCGGGACCCGACAGGTGGTCCCGGGGAGATTGACTGATATCTACCGTATCTGCAGTTATGCCGGTAGTTGTCTCTGGCGAAGGCTTCTGAGTCCCCGTCTTGCCGCCCTGCCCATGCCGCACGCTAGTCGTAGTGGTTGATGACGGCGCAGGCGGCATGGGATGTCTTGTCGCGGCGTTTATTGGCTGGCAGGTTCTGACACCGCGCGCAAGTCTGTGATGCGACTGGGCGCAACGGCACCTGACAGAAGCGTGCTCCACGTCTCCGTGTCTCGGGAAGACGCGGGCCTTGAATACCTTGTACGGGCAAGGTATGGGGCGTCTTTACGCCCGCTGCCTATCGCTCGGGGGCAGGCAGCGTTGTTCCGCTGCCATGTGGCGAGCCCGGAGCCCTTCTCAGAGGAGAGGAGGGCCCGGCCCGCGGGGCACATGGAGCCTCCGGACCTCTCCCCGCGGAGGGGGAGGTTCGGCTTCTGTCGGCCACGTGGCGGCCCCGGAGCTCCCCTCTGAGGAGGGGGAGGCCCAGCCCTGCCGGATACGTGGCACCTTCGGACCCCTCGCCCGCGGAGGGGGAGGTCCGGCTTCTGTACGCCACGTGGCGGGTCCGGAGCTCTCCTCTGAGCAGAGGGAGGTCCGGCCCCGTAGGACGCGTGGCGCCTTCGGAGCTCTCCCTGCGGAGAAGGGCGAGTTTCTTAGGCATTTTCCCCTGTGCGCGGGGGTACCCCATATCGCAGGTACCGACAGTGGCCCCCGGGCCCATCTCGGGGGAGATAGCGAGCCCGAGGTGTGACCTCCGTCTCTTCTGATCCGCGCACTTTCTCTAAGTCCATTGACCGCTGCCGGAGCACGAACGGTCGCAGGATCGTGGGAGCGTGCGCCCACTTGATGGTTGCTTTTACTGCGGCGGTTCCCAAGACTGCCACTTCTGCATGATGCGGCGCTTTCTTCGGGAACCGCCGAAGTGCCTTGCCGGCTTGTCTTCTTAGGAGACTGACCCCTTGACCCACCGCTCCAGTCGGGCGGCTTGGGTCCTCGTGTCATCGACGTTCGGTCTAGGAGCCGAAGTGGTTGTCGATGCGGTGTATTCGAAGAGTTCCGAATCGCTTGGGATTGCACCCGGGGAGGTGTGAAAAGAAACCGCCATGCGGGTACGCTCCCCTTATAAGGCTTCCAGCCCTTGGCCCCCCCTCGAGTCTCTTCAGTCCTGTCTTCTTCCATGGCTTCTAACCCGCCTCACGGGGGGAGAATCGCTCTCGATTCCTTCCAGCGACGGCGTCTGCACCAAGTGTGGGACCTAGGGAGCCTGCCTGCCTTGCCTCTGGTGGTGGCGCCTCCGAGGGGTCTCTGGTTTGTCCTCTCGACGGGGCCCTTCCTTGGTGACGGCAGGCAGCAAGCTCCCTGGCGTTGCGTCCCTTCTCAGATGGTGGAGTCTTCAAAGAAACCGCTGAAGCACCAAGGAGAATTCCAGGCGGCAGGGCCTCCGAGGAGACCGCCGAAGCTGTAGAGGGGGCCTCAGGAGCACCCTTGACGACACCGGCCTTTGCGCCGGTGATGAGGGAACTTCAGGAGAAGGAAACCGCTGATGCACCAAGGAGGATCCTAGGCGGCAGAGTCTCCAAGAAGACCGTTGAAGCTGCGAAGGGGGCCTCAGGAGCACCCTTGATGACACCGGCCTTTGCGCTGGTGATGAGGGAGGTGCTCTACCGCTCCCGGCGCGACCGATCTTGCAACTTCTTTCTTTCTTTTTCATCGAGTTTGTAGCCCAGCTCATGGAGCCATGAATACATGAACTCTTATGACCCTCCGTTTCTACGATGTTTTCCGTCTTCTTCCTGGTTTTGCCTGACCGAGCCCTTAGCTCCGCAAGGTGCTCAGAGGCCTTCACCAATCTAGACGTTCTGCTCTGGCACCTTCCCTGGGTCCTCATTATACCAGGGGCCCCAAGGTCCTCGGGCCTCGCCTCATGGGGATGGGAAGGCCCGGATCAGCCAGCCACGTGGCGGATCCGGAGCTCTCCTCTGAGGAGAGGGAGGTCCGGACCAGCGGTACACGTGGGGTCTCCGGGCCCTTCCCTTCAGAGGAGGGGAGGTCCGGTCCCGCTGGAGCTGTGGATCCTTCGGTCTTGCCTTGGAGCTCCGGTCTCGCACGATTCCGTAGTGGCCTCCTGGCAGGGGCGTCCCATTGGTCAGGTGCTCCCACCACATTCCTGTAGGGATCCGAGGCCGAGAGGTCCTGCACACAAGTAGGGAAAAAGTAATCCTCCTTGGGAGCTTCCCCTCCCTTATCTCATAGTCTTATTCAACTTATGGCCTCTATCCATATGCTCGGTGCTTGGGGACAGTAGTGCGCGAAGCGTTCGGGGGCTCAGGGCCCCCTCGACTATCGGCAGGTACCCCCGATGCACCCGCCTCTGGTAGGGCAGCGAATGCCGACTAGTGGTGAGAATGAGAAGGGGGAGCTGAGCACATGGCAGCCATGCACCGCAAGGGTAGTCATAAAAAACTTAGTACACAATTTAAATGAGTACGAGGAAAGAGCAAAGTAGAACAGGTTTCTTTCCGTATAACTTTCCACAGGAGGAAGGCAGGCTAAACATGGAGGCCATGACCCGCCCCATTAAGAGGGGAAGCAAGACTCTACGCGCTTGGAGTCAGAACCAGGCAAAGCTGAACGTAGTCCTGTACCGTCCCTTAGGGCTTAGCTGCTCCGAGCGCTGTTCCTGGACTCTATGGAGTTTATTACGGAAAGAAGGTACTGTCCTATCTTTGCTCTAGGGGTAGAACTTATGGAGGTGTTCTATGTTCCAAGGGTTTGGGAGCAGGTCCCCATCCTCGGTGGAAAAGCGCACACACTCGGGGCGGCATACTTTCGCAACTCGGAAGGGACCTTCCCAACTAGGGGAGAGTTTGTGGGCCCCTTCTCGAGAAAGTATGCGCCGCAGCACCAGGTCACCTTCCTGCAGCTCTCGGGCCCGCACAGATCTCTGGTGGTAGCACCGAAGCGCTTGCCTGTACCACGCGTTACGGAGTGCTGCATGTAATCGGACCTCGTCGACGAGGTCGATTTCTCCACGCCGGAGGTTGTCCTGCGCGGCTTCGTCGTAAGCCCGGACACGGTGAGACTTCATGGTGATTTCTGGGGGAAGTATAGCCTCGGCCCCATACACCATGAAGAAGGGTGTCTCTCCGGTGGCCCGGCTCTGGGATGTCCGGTTAGCCCATAGTATGCTCGGAAGCTCATCTACCCAATTGGCACCATGTTTCTTCAGACTGGCGAAGGTGCGAGTCTTGAGGCCCAGGAGAATCTCCGCGTTGGCCCTCTCAACTTGCCCATTGCTCTTCGGGTGGGCGACAGAGGCATAGCACACCTGAATGCCGAGGTCTTCACAGTAGTCTTGGAAGGCTGCGCTGGTGAACTGGGTCCCGTTGTCGGTGATGATTCTGTTCGGGACCCCGAACCGGCACACAATAGACTTGATGAATCTTACTGCTGATTGTTTGTTGATGGTGACAACTGGTGTAGCTTCCGGCCACTTGGTGAACTTGTCGATGGCGTCATAGAGGTACCGGAATCCCTCGACGGTTCTGGGAAATGGTCCCAAGATGTCCAGCCCCCATACGGCAAATGGCCACGAGGGCGGGATCATCTGTACCGCCTGAGCCGGTGTATGGATCTGCTTGGCGTGGAACTGGCACGCCTTGCAGCTCTCGACCAGCTTGACGACATCCTGGAGTGCTGTCGGCCAGTAGAAGCCATGCCGGAAGGCTTTACCGACAAGCGTGCGTGAGGAAGAGTGACTTCCACATTCGCCTCCATGGATCTCAGCGAGCAAGTCGCAGCCTTCCCCCTGGGTTATGCACCGCATTAGGATGTGGTTGGCGCCACACCGGTAGAGATCCCCCTCCACCAGCGCGTACCTCTTAGCCATACGCACAATCCGCTCAGCGGTTGCATGTTCATCAGGGAGGATATTGTCTTTCAAGTAGTCCCGGATCTCCGTGATCCATGCATCGGGTCTGACTTGAGCTTCTGGATCTTGAGCGCTGGGTTGCACGGAGTCTCCAGTGATGCTTACGATCCTTGGCGGCATCCATGGTTGTAGGGCCGCCGGGACCGCCAGCTTCGAGGTGCTGGTCAAGCCCCCTTCGCCCGGCTCGGCGGGCCGGGCTGTGGGCCGCAACAACGTCCTCTCGAAAACTCCTTCGGGCGCAGGGGCTCCGGTGGAAGCCTTCGTTGAAAGGTCGTCAGCTGCGGCATTGCCAGCACGCGGTACGTGGTGCAGGTCCAAGGAAAGGAATTCTTTCTCCAACATCTGCACGTGAAGCAGATACGCAGCTAGCTGCGGGTCATTGCAGGAGCATTCGCCCTTGACTTATTTGATGACCAGTTGGGAGTCGCCCTGTTCCAACAACTGGCGAGCGCCTAAAGACAGGGCTGTCTGCAGGCCAAAGATGAGTGCTTCATACTCTGCCATGTTGTTGGTTGCCTTGAAATTGAGACGCACCATGTACCCAAACTGTTCCCCCGATGGCATGAGGAGCAGTACGCCGGCACCGGCCCCCTGCTTTCGCGAGGAGTCATCGAAGAAAAGTGTCCAGTGGGGTTCGGTGAAGACCGGAGCTTGATGCTCTGGTTCACCGCCTTTATGGCCCCCTGGGTCAATCTTCGTTGGTGTCCACTCTGCCACAAAGTCAGCCAGTGCTTGGCTTTTGACCGCATGGTGTGGGAGGAAGTCCAGCTCAAACTCCGCCAGCTCCGCCGCCCATTTAGCAACATTGCCAGTCGCATGGGGGCTGTGAAGAATCGTCTTCAGCGGATACGAGGTGACTACCGAGACCCGGTGGGCCTGGAAGTAATGGCGGAGCTTCCTGGAGGCCACGAGCACCGCATACAGCAGCTTGTGGACTTCTAGGTACCTTGTCTTGGCATCATGCAGTACTTCGCTGATGTAGTAGACAGGCCTCTGGATGGTTCGAACCCTCTCCCTTAGGCTTGGGAGGTCCTCGTCCATTGGCCCTGGCCCGCTGGAGGTGAGTGGACCCGCGGGGGCCTCCGGAAGCTGGGACCCGGAGGCTCTTAAGCTATCTTGGTTATCCGGGAGCTCCAGGGGATCTTGAGGGACCTCTGGGAGGTCCCATTCGGCCCTCGGGGGGGTCCCGCAGGACCCCCGGGGGTTCATCTTGGGGGTCCGGGAGACCACCCGGGACTTCCGGGAGGCCGACCTGGACCTCCGGGAGGTTGCCTTGGAGGTCCAGGCGACCGCCTTGGTCCTGTGGGGCCTCCTGGGGTCTGTCTTCTGCTACCGGAGCAGGTTGTGAAGTTTAGGGGTCCGGCCGCTCTGCGACGAGGACCATACTCACCACTTCAGTTGTCGCCGCGATGTAGAGCAGCAGGTGCTCTCCGGGCTCGGGGGCTACCATGATAGGTAGGGTCGTCAGGAGTCGCTTCAACTCCTGGAAAGCCTCTTCTGCTTCGTCAGTCCAGGCAAAAGGGCCTGACTTGCGCAGGAGCTTAAAGAAAGGGAGTGCCCGCTCTGCTAGCCTCGGTATAAACCGACTCAGCGCGGCTAGACATCTCGTGAGTTTCTGGACATCCTTGACGCGGGCAGGGGGCCGCATCAAGTCAATGGCCTTGATCTTCTCTAGGTTGGCCTCAATCCCTCGGTGCGAGACCAAAAATCCTAAGAGCTTCCCAGAGGACACACCGAACACACATTTATCGGGGTTCAGCTTGGTGCGCGTAGAGCGTAACTTGTCAAAGACTAAGGCTAGGTTATCTAACAAAGATGAACCCTGCTTGACCTTGACAACTATGTCATCGACGTACACCTCAACTAGGTCTCTTATTAACTCCCCAAAGGTTTTGTGCATTGCTCGCACAAAGGTGGGGAGTGCATTCTTTAGGCCGTAAGGCATAGACACATAACAATAAAGGCCGTCTACTGTGATGAAGGAGGTGTGCTCCTCATCCTCCCTAGACATGGGGATCTGATGGAAACCCGAGTAGGCGTCTAGGAAGCACAGCATATCACAGCCTGACGTTGAGTCTACTATTTGATCTATTCTAGGGAGAGGGAATGGATCTTTGGGACATGCCTTATTGAGACTGGTGTAGTCGATGCACATCCGGAGCTTCCCGCCGGCCTTCGGGACTGCTTGCGGGGCTTCTGTTGAACCGGCCGGGCGTCGGGGAAGACCTTTAAGTGGTGCTCGATCACCTCCCTGGGGATCCCCGGCATCTGTGACGGCTGCCATGCAAACACATCAACGTTGTGCCAGAGGAAGGTGACGAGCGCGCCTTCCTATTTGCTATCCAGGCCCCCGGCTACCCGGGTGGTCTGGGTGGCTTCGGCGCCGACTTGGACGACCTTTAAGGGGACGCCGCCCTCGTCGAGAGGTTGCACCCGGGGTGCTGTGGCGGAGGCACGGTGACGTGCGCTCGGGCGAAGCTGGTCCGGCTCTGCACTGCCGGGGGCTCATGCCCCAGCGGTTGTGAGCGCCTGGAGTTTCTCTAAGGCCGACACTGCAGCAGTGTGGTCTCCACGAATCCTGAGGACGCCTGTAGGTGTTGGCATCTTCAGGACGAGGTAGCCGTAGTGGGCTACTGCCATGAATCGATACAGGGCTGGCCTGCCGATTATGGCGTTGAAGGGGAGGTCTATCTCCGCTACGTCGAACAGAATGTACTCTGTCCGATAGCTGTCCGGAGCTCCAAAGGTCACCGGGAGGCTAATGTTGCCGTAGGGAATGACCTGTCCCGGCTTTACCCCTGAGAACGGGCTCGACGGGGTGAGCTTGGCCATCGGGATCTGCAGCTTCTGGAACGCTGCACGGCTGATGAGGTTCAGTCCAGCTCCACCATCTACCAAAACGTGGTACATTCTCACGTTGGCGATGGTCGGAGCTACCAGGAGCGGTAGTTTGCCGGCCCCAGCCATGTTCCTGGGGCAGTTGGTGGCGTCAAAGCTGATGGGGGTCCCCATCCACTTAAGGTGCGGTGCGGCACTTGGGAGTGGCGCCACCGACGCTACCGCTCGGCACAGAGTCTTGACTGCGTTTCGGGACGAGGGGTCGGCGGACCCGCCGTATATGACGTAGAGCTTCTTTCGACGCTCATCGTCGCTGGAGCTGGAGTCCTCATGACTGCGTGCCGCCTTCACGGTGCGCTGAGGCTCCTGGACCTCCTCTGGGTGGTCGATGCTGTCTGGGACATCGACCCTCTGTTTGCCCTCCTTTGGACGGAAAGGTGGGGCATCAGCCCGCTGCTGCTTCCCTTTGCGGAAGTGCTCTGCGAGCTTTCGGATCTCCCGGCACTCGGTAGTGGTGTGTCGACAGCTGCCGTGCACGGGGCATATATTGCCTTGATCACCTCCTGGGATTGGTGATCTTCGCTGTCTCTTGTCGGGGCGCGGCCCCCGTGCCCCACTGAACGTCGCTGCAGTGACGACAGGAGCTGCAGTCGGTGATTCTATCTTGCCTCTGCCTCGGTTCTTGGTCTTCCTGCTACTTCCACAAGGAGTAGGACCAGATCCGAGCAGTCCTCCTGACTCGGAGGACGGCAGCGAGTGCCAGTTTTGCCCTTCGGCTGCCCTGACGCACTTCTCTGCGAGGCTGAAGAGCTCTGAGACATCGCGTACCTCCCTGGTCGCGAGCTTCTCGAGCATCTTCTTGTCCCGGACGCCTTGCCGGAACGCCACCACCACAAAAGCATTTTGAATGTGTGGGATGGTGTTCCGCACCTGGGAGAACCGCTGGATGAAAGAGCGCAGCGACTCCCCAGGTTGTTGCTGGATGGCGTGGAGGTCGAGCTCCGTGCCAGGCCGGGTGTAGGAACTGCCGAAGTTGGCGATGAACTGCCGGCAAAGCTCTCCCTAGGAAGTTAAGGAACCCTAGGGGAGGTTCATGAGCCAAGACCGGGCCGGACCGGTCAAGGCGACAGGGAAGTAATTGGCCATGACGGCTTCATTCCCTCCTGCGGCAAGTACGGCGGTGGAGTAGATCTGGAGGAACTCCGCCGGGTTGAAGCTGCCGTCGTACTTCTCGGGCAGGTGCGACCGAAACTTGTGCGGCCACTTCGCGAAGCGAAGGTGGGGCGCGAGGGCCGCACACTCTGCTTCTGTCGCCGCAGGTTCTGGTGCCACGAACGCTCGGTTCGCACTGGGCACAGTGTACCCCGGTACGGGCAAGGCTGCACCATAAGCCGGGGGCGCCATCTGCAGGACATATGACTGTGGCATATTCTGCACGGCGCAGGCCTGGGGCAGAGATCGTGTGGCGAAGGTCTGCTCTTCAGGCTGGGTCGAGGCCGACGTCATGCTGTCGTCAGCCTCTTGGTAGCGACGCCTTTCTCGGCGTTGCTCGAGGTATACCCGAGCATCTTGACCCAGGCGACACCGCTCTAGCTCTGTCCTCAGATCCGTCGATTGGAGCCTGATAGAGCTGGAATCTGCCGTCTGCTCGTCAACCAATGGTGCGCGCATCAGCGGCACGGCCGGTTGGCCAGAGCGTCGTCCCCGCCGAAGTCGAGGGTTTGCGGCGGCGACGACGAGACGATCTACCTCGCGAATCCACTGCTGGGTCGCTGCCTGAGGCGCGTCCCCAGCGGGCGGATTGTACAGTAGCGCTCTTGCTGCAGCTAGCGCACCCCCACCGGGTACGCCCAGCGCTACTGAAGACCTGATGCTGGTTGGATCCTACATTACCGGGGTCGGCGCTGCCAGAGCCGGTTGCTGGCTCCTAGCTTGTACCGACACACTCCATCCCGAGTGTGTTGACATGTGCTCCCCCCTGGTCGCGGTTTGCCGCAGAGGCAAGGGAGGAGAGTTCGCCACTGAAGGAAGCTTGGTCATCTTCGTCGGCAGAAACTCGTCGCGCAAAGGGAAAAGCCCCCTACCTGGCGCGCCAAATGTCGAAGTGTTCAGTCGACACTTCCCCCGGGCCTGCACTGGGCAGCCCGCGGAGGTTCTTTTTTCGGTGGGGCTAGTCCCTTGCGGAGAGCTTGCGCGGATGGACGAGTTAGTAAGAGCTTGACACAGAGAGTTTTACGTGGTTCAGGCCGCCGGAGCGTAAAACCCTATTTCCACGGCGAGCTATGGAGCTCGTTGTATTGCTTGCTGCTCAGGGCCGGAGTCCTGAGCTTGGGGGTGAGTTACAGCTTGGGAGTGAATGGCTCGCGTATGAGTTCAGGGTGCGAGTGGCTAAAAGTGCGAACCCTTGCTATCGTCGCCTACCCGAGCCTTTTATAGTCCTAAGACTCGGGTGGCTTACAAGGGGGCCCGGGACCCGACAGGTGGTCCCGGGGAGATTGACTGATATCTACCGTATCTGCAGTTATGCCGGTAGTTGTCTCTGGCGAAGGCTTCCGAGTCCCCGTCTTGCCGCCCTGCCCATGCCGCACGCTAGTCGTAGTGGTTGATGACGGCGCAGGCGGCATGGGACGTCTTGTCACGGCGTTTATTGGCTGGCAGGTTCTGACACCGCGCGCTAGTCTGTGATGCGACTGGGCGCAACGGCACCTGACAGAAGCGTGCTCCGCGTCTCCGTGTCTCGGGAAGACGCGGGCCTTGAATACCTTGTACGAGCAAGGTATGGGGCGTCTTTACGCCCGCTGCCTATCGCTCGGGGGCAGGCAGCGCTGTTCCGCTGCCACGTGGCGGGCCCGGAGCCCTTCTCAGAGGAGAGGAGGGCCCGGCCCGCGGGGCACGTGGAGCCTCCGGACCTCTCCCCGCGGAGGGGGAGGTTCGGCTTCTGTCGGCCACGTGGCGGCCCCGGAGCTCCCCTGTGAGGAGGGGGAGGCCCAGCCCTGCCGGATACGTGGCACCTTCGGACCCCTCGCCCGCGGAGGGGGAGGTACGGCTTCTGTACGCCACGTGGCGGGTCCGGAGATCTCCTCTGAGGAGAGGGAGGTCCGGCCCCGCCGGACGCGTGGCGCCTTCGGAGCTCTCCCTGCGGAGAAGGGCGAGTTCCTTAGGCATTTTCCCCTGTGCGCGGGGGTACCCCATATCGCAGGTACCGACAGTGAATCTTTAAACATCTGATTTTAGCTGTGAGATGTGAAAAACTATTGTTGGATAGAAGAAGAAAAAAAGAAAGAAATAATTTGGGTGTGCAACCAATGACAAATGGATATTTTTTACAATTGTTGATGAAAAAATTGAGGTGGAAGGAGATTCAAACATGTACTAGGAAATCTATATCTTTTTCAAAATCCACTTCGCCGAGGTGAATCTTTGATTGATATTCAGATTCATAAAAATAAATCTTCTTCATAAAGATAAACCAAACGGATCCTAAATATGTTTTGAGACAATTTGTAAAAAGAAAAGGAGATTTGGGTTAAAAAGAACTGGGCCGGATTTCACCAAGATCGGTCATCTGGCCCACTAAGAAAATGGATTCGCGACCAGCCCAACCCACTTGCCTAACTACCTTACTCCTTACCTGTCTCCAGGTTTACGAATGAGCCCTCCAAGAAACAGCTAACCACCAAATCGTCCATTCCACGGCTGAGACAGAGAGAGATCTCATCTCGGCTTCTCCGCCGCCGCCGCCGGCCATGACTCCGTCCCCGTCCGCCGCCGGCGCGGGCACCGCCTCTCCTTCCGGATCCGCGTCAGCCTCCGACCCTACCCCGTCCTGGTGGGAGTCCGTCTCGCAGGCGCGCTCCCGCATCCTCGCGCTCTCGTCCATCCTGCCGGCGCCCGTCGCCCACGACGTCGCGGCGCTGGCCGACTCCGACCGCCCGGCGCGCGCGCTCCTCCGCTCGCCCGCAGCGTACGCGGCGTTCTCCGAGGCGCTCCGCTCGGGCGGAGGCGCCGGCGACCCGGCCTGCCACTGGCTCTACGACACGGTCCTCTCCGCCGACCCGGACCTGCGCCTCGCCGCGCTCGCGTTCCTGCCCCTCCTCGCGACGCTCTACCTCCGCCGCTTGCCGCCCGAGCTGCCTTCATCGCTCTCCGGCTTCGAGGCCGTACTCCTCGCCGTCTACTCCTCCGAGGCCAAGGTCCGCCAAGGGAAGCCCGTCCTCGTCCAGGTGCCCGACCTCGCCGTACCCTCGTTGTACCACACGCCGGCGTACACTCCCACTACCAAGTCCCCTCGGCGGCCGCAGCCGCCACCGATTCCACCTCCACCGGCAAATCCAGTGGTGGGTGTGCTCTCTCCACCGTTGGAACCTCAGGCGGCGGTCAAGTCAACAAAGCGCGCGGCGATAATAGGAGTCACGTTTGAGGCGTATTACTCCAAGATCTCACAGATGCCAGCTTCATCGAAGGTGGATGCCTGTAATGCTGCTGCCGAGTGGGCAGGGCAGTACTGCAAATGCCGTTTTGAGCTTGATGACAAGGACATGGACGAAGGTGAGGGTGACTCTTTGGGTTCTATGTCGCCATTGTCATCGGATGCTGAGAATGGGAAGGAGCTGGAGGAGGAATTGGCAAGGATGCATGTCAATGGCGACAACAGTGGTCGGAATTGCGACAAAGAGGAGATCAAGGAGGCAAGGGTGCCGCTCCCATGGGAGCTGCTCCAGCCAGTGATGAGGGTTCTAGGGCATTGTTTGCTTGCACCACTCAACCCAGTTGAGGTGCGTGATGCCGCGGCAGAAGCAGTGAGGGTTGTCTACGCCCGTGCATGCCATGACCTTGTGCCACAGGCAATCCTAGCATCCCGGAGCTTGATTGAGCTTGACAAGAGTGCACGAAAAACTGCCAAAGCAGCTGCTGCAGCAGCTTCTGGGGCAATTCTACCGGCTGGTACAGCTGGAAGCACTGTGTCTAGCTCAAGGCCAAGTTCAAAGCCTAACACTCCAAGCAAGCAAAGAAAGCCTGACATGCTGCTTGCGTCCAAATGAAGTCAAGTAAGCCACAACCAGTAAGAGTGTTTATGGTGATGGTAAAGAGTTATCTTCTCGTGAGTTATGCTAGTGTTTGTGTCACTGAAGATATGGCTGAAATGCTGAAAGTCTAGTAAATCTAGAATGCGAAAGAACATTACTTTGGCTTGGAAGATAGTTGGTTTACTTATGTCGCCAACTTGTTGTATGTTAACTTCATTTATATTATTTATTGCATATAGTTCATGAATTGACATATTGATTATTCATCTGATGGTCCAGCAAGGAGAAAATGTTCAAATAAAAGTGCTGGTTTTTCATTTGTTGTTGTTGTATTCACTGTTTAAAAGGCGTCGCCTAGGCGTCCATGTGCTCCCACCTGGACGCCATGGCTGGTCACCTAGGCGGGCGCCTGGCAGTCGCCTAGGTGTCCAGGCGCTCTTTTAAAACACTGGTTGTATTACTAGTTTGAATTTGTTTGGCCATGTAATTCTTCCATCAGTACGTGCTTATAATTATTTAGCAAAAGATAATTTATTTGCATCAATTGACAAGTGTCTGTGTTCCATACATTATATGTAGATGTCTTATTAACTTTTGCTAATGGAATTATTATTGAGCTCATTCATTCTAGATAATTTTGCTGGCTCACTTTTAAGGACTGGTGAATGTAAAGTGCCCCACATAACGTTTTTTTGGGTATAATGCCAACTTAGAATTGTTTGGTTGATGCATTTCGTGCACAAAATCAACATTTGATGAAAGTATTTTCTGTCTTCAGTTTTACAAATCGGGTGGCTCTGTATAAGCATGTATACTACTACCTTTGTTTCAAAATATTTGATGTTAGTTAGTTCAAAATTGAACTAAACAATGTCAATTATTTTGAAAGGAGGAAGTGTATGTTTATTTGCCCAAAAGTTTTTTAGTTATTGCACCATGGTGACTCCTGTAATCTTGTACTAAAGTTGATTTTCTGTCTAACTAAACAATGTTAGAGCAAAGGAGGATGCTAAAGTAGTTTACAAGAATAACAGTCACTTGTTTAGCTTCAGTTTCAAAATCAAATGGTTCTCTCTGTTCTTGCTTTCTAATTCTTATTTGCTATATATCTAATGATACTAGTGTTACAAATCTAGGTAAAATAGCTAAATAAGATTGAGATGCAGTGAACATGGAAGATGTGCCAAATGTTTCATTGATTATACGGTCGAGATAACAAGATAAACCAATGACAGAATCTCCGGGTTCTTTCTAACTTGTGTTGTAAGAAAGATCAATAACGAGAACAGAAAAATATGCTACCAGTTTTTGGACCAAATTAATGGGTAGCTCCCATATTTCGACTCCAACGAGGGGTAATCCTGCATGTCTTGTTTTTTGTTTGGGAGTGTCAAGTCTATATTATTAAGTGAGCCTACTTCTACTTTCTGAATCTGTCCCTTCATTTGAAGCACGGCCTCTAACGGTGGGCACAATTTCTACGGGAATGCCAAATAAGGGAGGAGCTTTCCTTATGTATTCATGACAGTTGCACAAGCAAACCACACACAACGCCATCACTTATTTACGTAGTACTCCTATTCTGAAATAAATAATATTTAGGATAACTAATTTAGTTCAAATTGAACTATATTTTTTATCCTAAACATCATTCATTTTAGAACTGAGGAAGTAATAATGATCAAATCCACACATACAACTGGACAAACCACACGCGCGCACCATAGTGCATGAGACAGACGACAGCAAAGCGACTAGCAGCGGCTAGCATGGCATGAAGCAAACGCCGGAGCAGATGACGGGAAGCAGTGTCGCGAACAGCTGCAAGCGACCGGCAGCTCTGTCCATTTACCTGCAAAAGAGGAGAATAAAGACAGAACATGATTTATATTAGAATATATTTGTTAGACTAGACATTTTTATTATAAATTATCATGTATATCGAAACTGTATTTGATAAGTTAGATACACTGTCATATATATATATATATATATATATATATGGTAGACTAGGTATTAATATAATAAAATGAATGATGCATATAAATGTGCATCCTCAGACTGATCAGCCGGCCATATGCGTGACGATGTCGAGGCCGTGTACCGCAGCTTCAAGCTTCGGGTTGCCATTGTGTTGTCTCCTCAGGCTACATAACTTCGGCCCGTGGTCACCATATAATGAAGACACATCCTTTGAGACGTGACTTGGTCAATTATGACATGCTATTGCATACTCATAGTCGTTCCCATGCAATGATGACCTCAAAATCGTCTGTGCACATGTCTTTGTCACGTGGAATATTGGGTTCTTCCCCTACATCATGTTAGAATCAAACGACAAGAAATTGTAGATCAAAACAGAGGAGACGCAGATTTTAACGTGGAAAACTCCTCCAAATCGGAAGGGAAAAAACCACGGGCACTGGCCGGCAAATTTCACTATATCAGGAGGTTTACAATCGTGGGAGATTACAATCTCTTCTTCATGCCTCTCCCGGCGGCTCACAAGGGATATTTATAGGTGGCGACTTAGAGTCCTAACCCTAGACGATCCATACCTCCCGAGTGGGCCTTGGCTGCTGCGCAGCCCACCATATGGGCAGATTTCCTTCGCTTCGCTACGGCCCAAGCCTCCCGGCGACGGGCCTCCGCTTCGCTATGGAAATCCTACCTCTTTTATCTTCATTAGAATTTGGATCATCAATCAACAAACTTCACCTTGAGACAAATTCCTTCTTGTAGCTCTAAAATAGTAATCTTCCATCTCAATGAACAATTCAACTGCCGGTGCCAAAAGCCACTGGGGCTAGTTAGTAATACCAACCAAGTTTGAGCAAAGCTCAAACTTAGCAATAGGAACAGATTTTGTCATCATGTCTGCAGGATTATCATGAGTACTGATTTTGCAAATTTTGATAGTGCCTTGATCAATCGTATCTCGCACAAAGTGATACCTGATATCAATATGTTTGGTCCTCTCATAAAACATAGCATCTTTGGTAAGATATATGGCACTTTGACTATCACAACGTAAGGTGATGCAAGACTGAGATCCACAAAGTTCAGAATACAGACCTTTCAACCAAATTGCCTCCTTACATGCCTCAGAGATAGCCATATATTCTGCCTCTGTAGTAGACAAGGCAACTGTAGCTTGTAAACAAGCTTTCCAACTCACAGCACAACCCCCAACAGTGAAAACATATCCTGTGAGAGATCTTCTCTTGTCTAAATCAGCAGCATAATCAACATCAACATAGCCAATGAGACCATCTCTAGTCCTTCCAAAACACAAACAAGCACTAGAAGAACCACGCAAGTACCTGAAAATCCATTGCACTGCCTTCCAGTGTTCTTTGCCAGGGTTAGACATGTATCTGCTAACAACGCTCATAGCATGTGATAAGTCAGGACGTGAGCATACCATAGCATACATGAGAGACCCAACAACACTAGAGTATGGAACTTTTGACATATACTCAATTTCATCATCAGTTTCTGCACACTGAGAAATAGACAACTTAAAATGAGGGGCCAACGGTGTACTCACAGGTTTAGCATTATCCATGTTGAAGCGGTGAAGGACCTTTTCAATATAATTTTTCTGACTCAAATAGAGAAGCCCGGATTTCCTATCCCTGATTATCTCCATGCCAAGGATTTTCTTAGCAGCACCAAGATCCTTCATATCAAATGTACTACTCAAGCGTGCCTTTAAAGTAGTCACTTCTTTCTTGCTCTTGGCAGCAATCAACATATCATCAACATATAGCAATAGGTATATAGGTGATCCATCGACAACTTTAATGTATACACAACTGTCAAACTGAGATCTAGCAAAGCCATTTGAAATCATAAAAGAATCAAACCTCTTATACCACTGCCTTGGAGATTGCTTCAAGCCATATAATGACTTCTTCAACTTGCAGACATAGTCTTCTTTTCCAGGGACAATGAACCCCTCAGGCTGGTCCATGTAAATGTCTTCCTCCAAGTCTCCATGTAAAAAAGCGGTTTTCACATCTAGCTGCTCAAGCTCATAATCATGCATAGCAACAATACTGAGGAAAGTACGAATAGAACTGTGCTTCACAACTAGAGAATAGACATCAGTATAATCAATGCCTGGAATTTGACTAAATCCTTTAGCAACTAACCTTGCTTTATACCTTACAGGTTCATTTGGAGTCATTCCTTCCTTTCTTTTGTAAATCCATTTGCACTTAACAGGCTTCTTGCTAGTGGGCAAAGGAACAATTTCCCAGGTATCATTTTTCTGAAGTGACTCCATCTCATCATGCATTGCACCAATCCACTTTGTACTATTAGCAGACAAGATAGCTTCTGTATAATTGGAAGGCTCATGAACACCTTCAATTTCTTCTGCAACACTCAAGGCAAAAGCAACATTACATTCTTCAATCCACCCTGTTGGGCGAATAATCTCCCTCCGAGGTCGAGCTTCGGCGAGAGACTCCTGTGGTGGCCGCACACTAGGTGAGGAATGTGTAGCAGGAGACAAATTTTCAGTAGCAGTGTGAACTTCAACAATACTTTGACTTGGAGCAGCAACATCATCATTAACTAGCTCCACCTGCACGCTGATAGTCTCAGGTTTCTGGTTATTAGAACTGGTATCCAAGTCATTTGTGAACATAGTAGATTCATTGAATACAACATTTCTACTATAAAATGCCTTCTGTTTTTCTGTATCCCATAATTTATAAGCTTTGACACCAGTACCATAACCCAAGAAAATGCACTTGATAGCTCTAGGCTCAAGTTTTCCATTATCAACATGTGCATAAGCAATGCAGCCAAAAACTCTCAATTTAGAGTAGTCACAAGGTGAGCCAGACCATACCTCGATTGGAGTTTTCTTATCAATACTTGTGGAAGGAGAACGGTTTATTAAGTAGCATGCCGTGGAAGCAGCTTCTGCCCAGAATTTTCTGCTTAAACCCGAATTGGAAAGCATACAACGGGTCTTTGAAATTATTGTTCTGTTCATGCGTTCTGCAACACCGTTTTGTTGAGGAGTGTATGGAATTGTATGGTGCCTCACAATTCCTTCCTTCCTGCAATAATATTTAAATGCACTAGAACAGAACTCCATACCATTATCAGTTCTTAGAATTTTTACCTTCCTTTCTGTTTGCTTTTCGACCATAACCTTCCAATCTTTGAATGACTGAAATGCATCTGATTTATGCTTCAGAAAATATGGCCAAACTCGACGTGAGTAATCATCAATAATAGTTAACATGTAACTAGCACCACCATGAGATGTTTTTCGAGAAGGACCCCATAAATCAGCATGCACATAATCAAGAATACCTTTAGTATTATGGATAGCAGTATTGAACTTGACTCTTTTATGCTTACCAAACACACAATGCTCACAAAAGTCAAGTGATTCTGCCTTGCAACCTTCAAGTAGGCCTCTTTTGCTTAATTCTGCCAGAATACCTTTAGTATTATGGATAGCAGTATTGAACTTGACTCTTTTATGCTTACCAAACACACAATGCTCACAAAAGTCAAGTGATTCTGCCTTGCAACCTTCAAGTAGGCCTCTTTTGCTTAATTCTGCCAAACTAAGTGCACTCGTATGCCCAAGATGCATATGCCAAATTTTAGTGGTATTAGACTGGTCAGGAGCAACCACGGCATTAGCAGTAAATGTACTGCCTCGAAGCACATATGAATTGGCAGCTTTTAAATCACCTTTCATTACAATGAGAGAACCTTTGATTACCTTCAAAACTCCACATTCAGCGGAATATTTGTACCCTTTCACGTCGAGGGTACTAAGGGAGATGAGATTCCTGGACATGGTTGGGACATGCCGTACTTCTGTTAACGTTCGTACAATCCCATCGAACATTCTGATTTGAACAGTACCAATGCCTGTGACCTCACATGCCGTGTTGTCACCCATCCTCACGATGCCACCTTTCTGTATAGGCTCATAAACACTAAAAAGATCTCTGTTAGTGCAGACATGATATGAGCAAGCAGAATCAAGTATCCATTGAGCATCTTCAGTGACACATCCGGCAAATGCAATGAGTACAGTATCATTATCAGAATTCTCATCAGAGACAACAGAGGCACTACCTTCAGGCTTACCCTTTTTTCCGTTTCTCTTTTCTTTGTTCTGCAGCTTCCAACAATCATCGATAACATGATTGTCCTTCTTGTAGTACCGGCAGAATTTATCATCTCGTCGTCCCCTGGATTTGGAACGACTTCTTTGATTTTTCTTGCTGTTACCTTTATTTCCTGAATTTGATTTCTTTTGTTCACTTCGGCCACGAACATTCAATGCCTCTCCGTTAGAATGACCAGCATCTTCCGAGTTTACCATCTGTTTCATCTTTTCTTTTGCTGTCAAAGCCTCATAGACCTCGGCCACGGTTAGAGTATCACGACTATATAGAATAGTATCTCGAAAGTTTGCATATGAAGGCGGAAGTGAACAGAGGAGAAGAAGAGCCAGGTCTTCATCTTCAAATTTTACCTCCATTGATAACAGATCGGCAACGATCTCCTTGAACACAGATATATGTGTGAGAACAGATCCACCTTCCTGCAACTTGTGCATGAACAACTTCATCTTGATGTGCATCTTGCTAGTTAGATCTTTCGACATGCAGATCGATTCTAGCTTCAACCAAACCGCGGCAGCGGTTTGCTCCTCCAAGCGCTCCTGCAAAACATTGTTTGAAAGTTGCAGATGGATCTGAGATAAGGCCTTACGATCTTTTCTTTTCTCTTCGGTCGTCCACTCATTCTGGTTCTTCCCGAAACCCTCAAGGGCTTCGTCTAGATCATGATGCGCCAGCACTGCCCGCATCTTTACTTGCCACAATGAAAATCTTGTGTCGAAATCCAACAGCGGAAGATCATACTTCATCGTCGTTGATGCCATGTGCCTGGTGGCACGAACCCTAGAACAGGGGATCAAAACTCTGGCTCTGATGCCACTTGTTAGAATCAAACGACAAGAAATTGTAGATCAAAACAGAGGAGACGCAGATTTTAACGTGGAAAACCCCTCCAAATCGGAAGGGAAAAAACCACGGGCACTGGCCGGCAAATTTCACTATATCAGGAGGTTTACAATCGTGGAAGATTACAATCTCTTCTTCATGCCTCTCCCGGCGGCTCACAAGGGATATTTATAGGTGGCGACTTAGAGTCCTAACCCTAGACGATCCATACCTCCCGAGTGGGCCTTGGCTGCTGCGCAGCCCACCATATGGGCAGATTTCCTTCGCTTCGCTACGGCCCAAGCCTCCCGGCGACGGGCCTCCGCTTCGCTATGGAAATCCTGCCTCTTTTATCTTCATTAGAATTTGGATCATCAATCAACAATTGACACACTTCTTCAGCTACCCCATGTTGCCACTTTTGGCCAACGGTTTAATCACTTCTTCCATAATGCTTTTCTGGGTCTAGCAAACCCGAGGCACGCCTCATGCATGACGGCTTGGACAACATCGACCTCAGCATCAACCTTCTTGGTGCCTTGACTGTGTCGCTGTCATCGTCCAAGACACATTTCTATGCACCCTCCACTTTATGCTCTCTTTGCACCCTCTACTTACTGCCTCTCAGTGCACCCTCTACTTACTGCCTCTCAGTGCACCCTCTATTTGGCGTCTCTCTGCTCTTAGCATGATCATTCACAAGTATAAAATTCAAAGCATAGAAATAAAATAAGACAAATTATTGAGAAAACAAGTTGTATTATGGTATAAGGACTGTTAATGGGCCCAATAAAATGAACTAATAATAAGAAAGGTGGTCGGATCGGATTAGGATCGGATCAAATCCATATTTATTTTTAGCCTAACAATTAATAAAGGCTCAAATAAATTGTGAAATGACCCGTGAGTTGAGACTGTTTACCAGGCCTAGATATAGAGTAGAGCTAGAGTGAGAAAACAATTATTCTTTACATGTTTACCCGAATGAAAAATCACATTTATATAGTTAAATTTATGGAATAGAATAGCTCCAGAAGACAAACTTCTGAAGCAGAATATGGTGTGACATGCATTATTATATATGCGCTCCTCCTCCTTACTGAACATACTTTACCATCAATGTGTCTTTACCATCATAAGCCAAATTGACCTGCTAATTTGAACCAATTTTCTAATCCAATGAAGTATCGCATCATTTGCATCCCCCCTAGCTTGTGGTCCAGCACCCAAACTGCATAATATAGGTAACTATAGTAGGATACAAACTCGGTGCCGGTTTCTTAAGTTTCACGCTAAATCTCGATCTGCTCCCACATTCAGATACATGCGTTCTAGGCAAGTCGCTTGAAGCATCCAATGGAATAAAACCGGCAATTTCAGGACACGGATGATCTTCTTTTCAGATGTGCCAGTGAAACTCTTTGCTGTCATTGGATCTTGATGTTTGTCCCGTTTTGTTACGAACTAAACAATGTCATTGGAACACTAGATTAACAATGGCTAGCAAACAATCCTGGACCTATGTTCTATCTGGCCGAAATAAGCTTCTAGGTCTTGTTGTGCACAAGCAGACAACCTGAAACAGCTCTTGTATTTAAAAAAGAGTACAATCACCATCACAGCTACCGATAATAGAGCTGCACAAACAGGCAGTACTTGCTAGGGATCAGTACTGTAATTGTATTCTGTAATACATTGAGTTGGATTTAGCCGGATGGTAGCGCATGTCCATGGGAATATATAGTTTCCAGTTTATTGCTTCTTCCAAAGTGCCCGCTTGTTTTTAACCTCTTGTCTAGCTGCTTCTTGGAAGCAGCTCAAATGCTTATGGAAGAAAGGATCTGCCCTGAGCTTAGAACAAACTGATGGTGGATGTATTGTTTACCTAGATCTTGGGAGCTGGCACACGGCTCACTAGTTTTTTTTTGTGGGGTAGTGCGTGAGCTTATTCTCTTGTAGGCATGTTATGCCCGTACTTGTTTGTTTTTAAAATTGTTTTGAATGATTCTTGTGGTTTTAGCTAGTTATGATATCATGACATGATGTGGTCGAAATCTGTATAGAAACTGCAGATGATTTTCATCTATTTTTTTGTTTATTAGCTGGTGAACCTGAAGAAATTAAAGAAGCAACAACAGAGTGAAACAGAGCAAAATATAAATACTAGCAAAACTAGCTAATAGTTGTAATCTATGCTAGTGGTTATGATTAATTTAGTAGCCACTGTATATGACTATGAAGCAGGGCAGTATAGCTCTAGGGTTGAACACAAAGAGCTCATCCAGATCAGAGTAGGCACCCTCTGGCTCTGAGCACGGCGGGCTAGCAGAGTCGTAGTCAGCGTCCTCCTCGGATGATTTCGTGTCAGTGCCCTTCTTCACCCTCCCTGCAACAACCCTGCACACCAGCGTGGCCTTCTTCTCGCCGTCCGACAGCTCCTGCGCCGCCATGTCATGGGCGCGGCTGCTCGTCGCCGTCGTTGCGATCTTCCCTTCGCCGTCGACCCTGACGAGTTTGCTTGTGTCAGATATATGCCGCGGAAAGAAGATTCAGTACGGACAAACTTGTTCAGTTATCTGAATGTTAATTTATACCTGAAACCGTCCCTGATGATGCTGCACAGCTTGCACTGCGTCGACGGCGTCCAGCACAAGGCGGTACTGCCGCCGGCGCCTAGAGCACAGGTGAAGGTAGTGCAGTGAAACCGGAGCAGCTCGTTGCCGTCGGCGACACACCTGGCGTTCTTCTTCCCTTCGTCGCTGCTGTTTCTGGCCCTCTCCTTGATTCCCTCCTTGTACTGCTCGAACCTCTTCACGGTCCTGTCGCTGCTCTGCACCTTGAGTATCCTCTCGATCCTGCACACTGGCACCGGCTTCCTCAGCCAGCTCGACTGGAAGATGATCTCCACGATGTTCCTGCTCGTGTCGTCGGGTCCCAGCTCTGAAACTGCAGCGGCCATGGCACAGAACATGGAGATATGTTCAATAATGTGAAGCAGGAACAATGAAAACGATTCTTTTTTTTTGACGTTGAGGAGATCAGAACGACGAAGGTAAGTACCTGCATGCCGTGTCGCTCTGTGGAGCTCGAGCGACTCGGCCTTGATGAAGACCTCGTCGCAGTCGGCGCAGGAAAAGGCAGCGGCGGCGACGAGGCTCCTGGGGTCGAGCACTGAGTGGCACTCGTAGCAGCCGGAGAGCTTCCGGATCTGCACGCCCCTGAAGGACCCCCCGAACGAGGACAGCGGCGACGACGACAGCGCCGAGGAGGACGGCGGCGAGGAGGACGAGGTCGTCACGGTGGCCGTGGTCGCCGCCGTTGCCTCCGAGTTGAACGACGACGTCGCGGAGACGGCCGCGGCGGCGGCGGCGGCGGCGTCGGGGGCCGTCTTGAGCGACCTGCTCGACGTGCTGCGCGCGGTGGCGCCGCCGCCGCCCCGGCCCATCACCGACCCCTCCTTGGTGCTGCAGATGGACCCCGCGCATGCCATGCTCCGGCTGATACTGATGCTTCTCTTCTTCTTCTTATTCCTACCGCCGCCGCTGTTGTCGTTTCGGTTGTCGTCGCCGTTCCCGCCTTCCGCCGCCATCGCTGGCTGGCCTCGGCCGCTCTTCCCGGAAGACGAAGGGCAGTACAACCTCGTGCCCATCCAAGAGTGAGACGGCTTTTTCATCCCAGCTTCTTCACTCATCGTCTTGTTGGCGGCGGCCTTGCCCTGACTCTCGACGACTGCATCCATTACATAACAAGGCATGCTCCAGAGCTCTACCTATGCCACTTCCTTTGTACAAGTAGTACAACTTTGTTGGGATAATGGAGAAAGGCGACGCCAGAATGCAAGGGATCGAGAAGAAGAAGGTGCCTGAATGAAAACCGCTGTCACTCACTTTAGGCGGCTGCATGCACCACCACCGGCCGCTCCGTGATTAGTTTACTATTAGCACCCTTAACGACACGCTGCGGCTGCTCATCTTTCTCGTAATGGTGGGAGGTGAATGAAAAGACACACAAGGCCACCACACGGATGCCAAGGTCGAAGAAAGCCTGCAAGGGTGGCATGGGCAGCTCGCTCGCCATCATGCTCCCAATCCTGACCTGGACCATGCATGTGTCCTGTTTCAGCAAACTGTAGATTTGTTTACAGGTACAGAGGTGTACCTTGGGCGTGTACGAATGGGATGGAAGGCCCAAACTAATTAAACTGACGTTTGCGCCATGTCTGAACTGAACAAGGGCGCCCTCTGCTAGGTAGCTAGCTCATTCTGAACACCAGGCGGCGTCAGCAAAGCGAAGAACTGATTCAGTCCACGTGAGGATTCTAGAGAAGAAAAAAGAAAATCTATTCATTTTCACCATGGCATTCTACTGTTCCTTCCCCGGGTGCAAGATTATACTGTGGTAATAACAGTTTGAGATTGGGCTATGCCACGCGCTAATTTTTTAGCTTAATTGTTACAGCCCAGTCAAACGAGTCTGAATCGCTTTAGTTGCCGTGCAATGAGCGAGCCTCGAAAGCCCTGCGAGGACACTGCGCCCCATCATTGGCTAAAGACTGGAACGGCTAGCCCGTCTTATCCCAGCTTTGCTGTTGCTAGAACTGAGAGGTTCGTCCTGTGCTCGTGAGAGCTTTAATCTGCGCTTGATCATCTTGTCTGGATTGGTGCAATGATTAGCGGTGATCTGCGTGGAGGCAGCCGATGATTACTGCGGTGGATACCGTTTCACTGCTGCGAGATTTGAACTGGTCCTCGTGCGCGGGGACACGGATCCTCTAAGGTAACTGCATGCGTAATATGGTCACTGACATATGGTACCGAACTCACATGTCGCTGATCATGATTTACATTATAGGATCCTTGTACATGTGCGACGGTAGCACCTTGGGACTGAAACGGAATGGATATAAAGACCGTGATCCATAGCTATTTTCTAAGTTTTTTTTTTCAAAATTAAATTCAAGGAGTTGGCACTTCACCTTTTTTAGAAGCAAGATGGTTGTATGGTGCTGCACTAAAGGAACTGGCACCCCACCTTGGAGCATGCAAGACTTAGGAAACCAAGTGTCCATATGGAGCTAACAAACTTCAACTGAATCAAGAGCTTGAAATCAATAGATAGTGGCACCTTGCCGGAGGAATTCGCGCTTCTCTTTGCAACATTGAGGGTCCCTTTGGTTCAGCTGCACCAACTAAATTTTCTATAAAAAATAAAAAATCTGAATCAAAGAGGTTCCCATTAGAATCAGATTCTCCGGAAAATCGGAACAGCTAGCCCGTTTTATCCCTGCTTTGTTGTTGCTAGAACTGATGCTCGTCTTGTGCTCGTGAGAGCTTTAATCTGCACTTGATCTTGTCTGGATTGGCGCAATGATTAGCAGTGATCTGCGTGGAGGCAGCCGATGATTACTGCAGTTGATCCCGTTTTGCTGCTACGATATTTGAATTGGTCCTCGTGCACGGCGGACACGGATCCTCTGACCTAACTGCACGCGTAACGTGGTTGCTGTAATAACCAAATTCTTCACCAATGAATCAAAACCGGCCCCTCTCCTCTCCCTCACAGCCAAGGTAGCCCCACATGTCAGTTTTCTCGCCCTAACCGCAGCCCCTCCTCTCTCCCTCTCTCTCCCCGGCGCTATTATCGCATGTGAGCAAATTGTCTCGGTTCCGGCCGTTTCTTCGCGCCCCTTCCTCAACCGGCGTCCTAGCAACCGCCGCCTCACTTCCCTCTATAAATACCACCCGACCCCGGCCGAAATTCCCCACAGAAACGACCCTAGTTCCCCCGATCGAAAAAACCGCCCCCTTTTCCAATTCTTCAAAAACACTCGGAGATCCTTGGTGTTAGCGACTCCTACACACTCCACCGATCTCCAGAACAAATTCCCGATCAAATTCCCTGAAGAAACGCGCCTGGAGATCGATTCCGACGAAGATCGCCGGAATTTCGAACTGCCGCCGTCGATCGTGCTTCTCCGGCCATTTCTGACCCCCGAGGACCCCCTAGGTGAGTTCTCCACCCCCTCCTCTCTCTTTTAGTGCAAGTAGATCAAGAATCGGTAGAGAAATCGGGAAAACCGCGAATTCCGGCCACCGCCGCCGCTTGCCGGCGACTGCGCGGCCGCCGGACGCGAGAGAGACAAAGTCGGGGCGACGTGGCCGCCTCTGAGCTCTCGGATCTAAAGTGAACGGTTAGAATTAAAAGAACCGATACCGGTTCGATTCTTTTAATCTGGGCCGTTGATCTCAGATCCAACGGCCCACATTTAAAACAGTTATAAACGTTAGAAATCTTCTGGTTAGGCCCCTGGAGATTTAAATAACCAGGAAATAGCCCCTGTGATTTACAGAATCAACCCTAAGCTCATAGAAAATTGGAAATTCACTTTGAAATAGCCAAATAGCCCCTATGCTTTTTAGAAATTGGTAAAACAGTTATGAAAATTCAGTCCGAACCCCAGAAAGTTTGAAATTGTTACAAATTAGCCCAAATCAGTTTTAAAAGTTTGTTTTAATTCTATAATTAATCAAATAAGGCTAAATGATCTCTGAAAAATGTGGGAAATTTATTAAAAGCATTGTTAAAACATTCTGAACAGAAAACAAATTCTGAAATTAAAAATAATAACTTTCAGAAACTGAAAATATTTATTTAGTGTCAAATTAATTCTGAAAAATCAAAATAAAAACAATATAGGTGTTAGGAAATTGTAGAAATTTATTAATTTGTATAAGATTATTCTGTTTTATACTTTTATGTATTTTAAGTTTCTGTAGTCCAGAAATAATTATTTAAATGACTGAAAATGCATTTTTAAGAATTAAATAAATACTGAAAAATAGGTAAAAATACTATATAATGAAGGAAAATTTTGGAAACTGTTTCAAATACATAAATAGGTTCTGAAAAGTAGAAAAAGTAGTAATATGAGTTTTGAAAATCATTATAGTAATAATTTAAATAATTTTTGGGATTTAATTAATTATAAAAATCAACATATGTACAAATAAAATTCTAAAATTATTTCAAATCACATCACAGGTTGAAAGTGAGTATTTGGCTATATTAAAAGCAAAATAGAAGTGTAGAGGTACCCAATTGAAACCTATTTGCCTTCTAACTCACATAAAATGACATGAAATCAATAAGTGTAGGTGTATAATCAAATGCATATGATTGAAATGCATTGTCAAGGTTCTTATGTAATGTTTGGCATTATTTTGTGTGCATATGTATGGATAGAACCAACCCAAGAACTGTTTCATAACCTTCAAGAGCAAGAATTTGAAGTGAATCCCTCTTCATTCAAAGTCAAGTGTTCCTTGACCACTTTGTTCCTATTCTAGGGTGTTTAGTTAGAATGCTTGCATGATGTCATTAATATGAAACCTAATTTAGGTTGTTTCCCTAGTTATATTCCATTATCATTCCTTGTTGAACCATGGAGGGACTTAGTTGATAATTGTTGGTTATCATTTTATGTGCTTAGCCATACTTAGTACTTAGAGAATGAATGAACCATAAATGTGGTTAGTCTTGTGGAATTATATGAAAGACACAAGTGTGTGTCATGGTGTTAGGAATCTAGACAGGCTGGTTGCTTTGGATGGTGCTTCGTGCACGAGACTCGGGTTAGTGATAGTGCCTGTCTTAGATTCTAAGGACCGGTTCATGGAACAGTTAACCCGGCTTTACAGTACCACCACAAGACTGAGATGGGGCAGCTTGGCCAATTAATTAGGAGTTTGCCGGTATAGTATGAGTGTTTGGATGGTGCGGGGAATGGGAGTCCATTTTTGACTGCCCTGGGAACTGCAAGGCTCAAGAGGGGGCTTCTGTAGGGGAGGGTTACTCCCAGGAACTACAACGGTGAAACCTCAGTGGGCTTGTACTTGCCGGTAAATCCTTTGTAAAGGCCATGTAGTGATCTCCTGATCGCACACCAAAGGAAGTGTGTAATGTGGCTTGCAACCACGGATATCAGGGAGGTTTCTTAGTCCACCTGGCAACAGGGGATGAAATCACTACTTGTGGGTAAAGTGGTACAATCTCTGTAGAGAAACAAACTGTCATGACAGCCGTGCTCACGGTCAAGAGCGGCTTGGATTTGTCCATGATTAGAGAAACATGGATGTGAGTCAAAAGAGGTTGTTGGGTGGTGTAACCTAACATTCATGACTTAATTATGATGATGATGGGATTATCACTTAGTAAGATAGGTTGCTAATTAAAGCTAAGGCTAGGATTAATGCATAGTGCTTAACCATGTTAGCCTTCCCTTGCTATTGGCCTTCATAACATTCTTTCCTACACTTGCTGAGTACCTTTGGTACTCAAACTTGCTTTTGTTGGATATCATATGCTGCTCAGGTGCAAATGAAGATGTAGACTTTGATGAGAAGGACTTCGATCCCGAAGAGTTGTTCTAGGTTGGCGTAACCCCCGGGCAACGCCTGTGGAACTGGAGCACCCACGATGTAGTCTTCCGCTGTTGTATTATAGTGTAATGATACTATATTTGATATTTTATGTAATATGATGTAATATTATGACGTACGTTGAACTTGGCTTGTAATACAGTGATATTTCACTCTTGTCGGCACATGTATGAGTCAATTGATCCTGGCATACATGTGAGTATACGCTCGGGTATTTCTTATGGAATACCGGGTGTGACAAAGTGGTATCAGAGCCAAGGTTGCCCGTAGGACGCAAACCTAGTTAGAAATGGACGGGATAGATATCACTATTTTATTAAAAACTATTTTACTAAATATTTTGTTAGAAGGAGGATTATTTAAATTATATATATGTTATCTAACCTCATCTATACTCAAAATTATATTATTGTTTATTTTCTAACACATTTTAAATTTTCCTTGAAACAGATGACACGCACACGTCTCACGGCCCGTAAGTCCACCGGAGGACGAGTTCCTCGACACCAGCTGGCTGAGCGCACTACTGAGGAGGTGGACAACCCCGCCACCTATCAGACCCACGGGGAGTCCACTAGAGGCATGGTGGATCGTCTTAGACACCTCCTTCGCTGTGCTGGTTATACCGGCAAGCTAGAGGTGCAGTATGACACCACACGAGTCTCTCGCGCAGAACGGGACGAGTGGAAGTCGCAGGCAAGGATCTACTACGAGAACAGGCTGCTCAAGATCTACAACTCGCTAGCATGGAGGTCCACCATGGCAGAGGCTCAGAAGGATGCCACTTGGGAGGCAATCACTTGCCAGAGCTACACCAACCGTGGCCGCCTTGAGGGGACCCAATACATGTACACCCCTCGGCGACAAAGTGGAAGTGCGGTATTCAACTACGGGCCCATTCATGAAGGTTGTGACGTAGTGCAGATGGATATGAGCCTCCAGGTAGGAGTGGACGTCAGTACGAGGCTGCAGAACTGCCAACAGGAACTCCAAGACGTCCGGGACCTTCTGAAGAAGACGGAGGCCATTATGCGTGGACTGATGAGGATGAGGGATGGAGAAGTGAGTGATCTCTATGCTTCGGATGGAGACACTTGGACTCCGGACTCTCCAGACCGTAGGGCAGCCAAACGCCCTCATATTACTCCAGCACCTAAGGCCTCCACAGCTGAGTCAGAGGCTAGCAATCCTGATGGTGATGGCGGGAACCCACAGGAGGATGCACAGAACCCAGGGGACAACTAGGATAGGTGTCCTTGTTCATGTAGTAACTCGTGTAGCACGTATGTATGGTAGTGTGTTGACTAGTGTGTAATGATTGATTAGTGAACTTGTTTAGAATGATGATGTAATGTATGTTAGTGTATGAACGTGAGTTGTGAAAGCCATAGGCTTGTGTTCACAACCTCGTTAGTGTATGTAACTATCTATTAAGAAATATAAGTGCTTAGTTTGTTTCAATCATGATCACCTAGTAAACAAAATAGAAACTTTAGTAACTCTTGTATATAATTGATGAAGTAAGTACACAACGTAATACACTTAAAAGAACACATATACATTAATTTTAAACACAGTCTTTCACAATAGATGGCAGGAAGAAGGAGACGCAATGAAGGGAACAACAACAATGAGGCTGCAGAGTTTCCTTTGCCTGGATGGCAGCCACGAGTTGCACGCAGAGCAGATGGAGAGGTTATACAACAAATGATGAACATGCAAAACCAACTCCTTCAGAACTTGACACAAGTGGTGGCCAACATGCAACCACAAATTCAGAATGCACCGCGTCAACCCAAATTAAATGAGTTTCTAAGCACTCAACCACCAAGGTTCGACAACGCTATGGAGCCATTGGAAGCTGATGATTGGCTTAAGAGTATTGAGAACAAGTTGCAGATCATACAGTGCCCAGGTCGTGAGAGAGTGCTTTTTGCTTCTCACCAACTATATGGATCTGCAGCAGACTGGTGGACGGCATACAAAGAAGCCCATGAGGATCCAGAAAGTATCTCATGGAATGAGTTCAAACTTGCCTTCCGCAATCACTATGTTACAGCAGGAGAGATCAAGAACAAGCGGAAGGAGTTCCTCAACTTGAAACAAGGTAGCATGTCCGTGCGAGAGTACCTTACCAAGTTCACACAGTTATCTCGCTATGCTCCGGGAGACAAAGACACGGATGAAAAGAAACAAGATTGTTTCATTGAGGGATTGAACTCAGAAATACAATATGCTATGTCCTCAAGTGACTATGAAAGTTTCCAAAAGCTCATCAACAAGGCTTTCATAGTGGAAAGAAAAAGACAGAAGTTAGTTGAAGAGCGAAAGAGGAAAATGAATTGGCAAGGACAGTCTTCCAGCAGCAACAGTCGGCCCCGTTTCTCATCACCGCCGACGGGAGCAATGAATCGACCTATGGCTCCCAATCAGTTTCAGAGGGGCTACAACCCTGCTGCTAGGAACCCAACTTTCCAACCACAACAACATAGACAACAAGTGCAGCAACAACGTCTTGCCTTTCAACCTCGTCCTGCAGGGCCAAATCCTCCAAATGCACAATCGGGCAACAAAGCACCAATGAACAAGGTCACGGGACAACGCTTCAACTGTGGAGAAATGGGACATTATGCCAACCGGTGCCCCAACAAGAAACCACCCCCACCACAGAATCTTGTGCGTGGCAAGGTGAATCATGTGACCATGGAGGAAGCACAGGAGGCACCAGATGTGGTGATTGGTATGTTCTTCACAAACACTTATCCTGCTACAATTCTGTTTGACTCGGGTGCAACACACTCATTCATAGCCAAGGAATTTATAACCAAGCACAACTTACAAATTACATCTATGAATCGAGTGTTATTAGTGAATTCTCCTGGAGGAGAAATAAAGACAAAATAAATATGTCCCAAGGTAAAGCTAGGAGTTAATGGAGTAGAATTCCTTGCAAATCTCATTGTGATAGAATCACAAGGGATAGATATCATCTTGGGGATGGACTGGTTAACCAAGTATAAAGGAGTTATACATTGCTCAACGAGAACAGTGGAACTAACACACACGGATGGAACAAAAGTTGAGTTCACATCTATTCAAGTACCCTCTGGAAATGTTCAACTCAACAAGACCGAAGTAGTTATTGAGGACATAAAGGTGGTCAATGAATTTCCAGATGTATTTCCCGAGGAGTTACCACGTATGCCACCGGATCGAGAAGTAGAGTTCATAATAGAATTAGTACCTGGTACTGCTCCTATATATAAAAGGCCATACCGGATGGATACCCAACAACTAGCAGAACTCAAGGATCATATCTGAGAGTTATCGGAGAAAGGGTATATCCGTCCCCGTTCCTCACCATGGGGAGCTCCGGTCATATTTGTACCGAAGAAGGATGGAACCAAGAGGTTATGTGTAGATTACCGTGCCCTCAATGAAGTGACAATAAAAAACAAGTACCCTTTACCTCGTATTGAGGACTTGTTTGATTAATTAAGAGGTGCATGCGTATTCTCCAAGATTGACCTCCGTTCCGGATATCATCAACTAAAGATAAGAGAATCGGATATCCCGAAGACGGCATTTGTTTCTAGGTATGGACTGTATGAATATACAGTTATGCCTTTTGGACTAACAAATGCTCCGACATATTTCATGTACCTTATGAACAAGGTGTTCATGAAATATTTGGACAAGTTTGTAGTAGTGTTTATTGATGATATCCTCATATACTCAAAGAATGAGAAAGAACATGAAGAGCACCTAAGAATAGTATTGCAAAAGCTAAGGGAAAACCAACTTTATGCCAAATTCAGTAAGTGTGAATTTTGGCTTAAGAAAGTTGCTTTTCTGGGACATATTATCTCCGAAGGAGGAATCTCAGTAGACCCAGAAAAGATATCCGGTGTGCAGAAGTGGAAGACACCAGAGAATGTCAGTGAGATCCGAAGCTTCTTAGGATTGGCAGGCTATTACCGAAGGTTCATTGAAGGATTTTCAAAGATAGCTAAGCCACTCACAAAGATGTTGGAAAAGGGAGCTGCTTTTGTATGGTCTCAAGAGTGTGAATCAAGCTTTCAAGAATTAAAGAAGAAGTTAACAACTGCTCCAGTCTTGGTTATGCCCGATATGGAGAAATCATTCTCTGTATATTGTGATGCTTCAGGACAAGGGTTAGGATGTGTGCTTATGCAAGAAGGGCATGTTATTGCCTATGCTTCCCGATAACTCCGGAAGCATGAGAAGAACTATCCTACCCATGACCTAGAGTTGGCAGCAGTTGTACATGCATTGAAGTTATGGAGACATTACCTAATGGGTAAAAGAACTGAGATCTATACCGATCACAAGAGTTTGAAGTATATCTTTACTCAGCCAGATCTCAACCTTCGGCAAAGGAGATGGTTGGAGTTCATTATTGATTTTGATGTGGGAATCAACTACCATCCTAGAAAAGCTAATGTGGTTGCAGATGCCTTGAGCAGAAAGACACATGTTAACATGTTGACCATAAGAGATCTACAACCCCAACTTTGGGAAGAGTTCGCAAAGCTCAACTTATGCTTGGTGAATCATACAGAAGCCATAGCAATGGAGGTTGATTCAACTCTGGAACAAGATATACGAAAAGGTCAAAAGGACGATGAAAAGATCAAAGAAATTAAGCAGTTGATCAAAGAAAACCAGGCCTCGGGATTTAGAGAAGACGAGAATGGTATTATATGGCATGGTAAAAGAATATGTGTACCAGACATCAAGGAAATAAATAAGTTAATCTTAAAAGAGGCTCATGATTCTGATTATTCTATCCATCCTGGGAGTACAAAAATGTATCATGATCTTAAAATAAGGTATTGGTGGTATGGAATGAAAAGAGATGTTGCAGAGCATGTGGCATTGTGCGATACATGTCAACTAGTCAAAGCAGAACATCAAAGGCCTGCAGGGCTATTACAACCACTAAAGATACCTGAATGGAAGTGGGAAGAAATTGGGATGAACTTCATAGTGGGTTTGCCCAGGACACAAACAGGGTATGACTCAATATGGGTGATAGTAGATAGATTGACAAAAGTTGCTCATTTCATTCCAGTGAAGGAAAATTTTAACGGTTCCAAACTAGCAGAACTGTATACGTCGAGAATAGTCTGCCTACATGGTGTACCCAAAAAGATAGTATCAGATAGAGGTACACAGTTCACTTCAAGATTTTGGCAGAAATTACATGAGTCCATGGGAACGCGATTAAATTTCAGTTCTGCATATCATCCACAAACTGACGGGCAAACAGAAAGGACCAATCAAATTCTTGAAGATATGCTCAGAGCTTGTGCTCTCAAAAATAATAGGAGTTGGGATAAGAATTTGCCATATGCAGAATTCTCCTACAATAATAGCTATCAAGCAAGTATGAAGATGTCCCTATTTGAGGCTTTATATGGAAGAAGATGTAGAACTCCACTATTTTGGGATCAAATAGGAGAGAATAAGGTGTTTGGACCTGAAGTACTAAAAGATGCAGAAACGAAAGTAAGAGAAATTCGCAATAATCTAAAGATAGCTCAAACAAGACAAAAGAGCTATGCAGACACAAGGCGAAGAGAACTAGTCTTCGAAGTGGGAGATTATGTGTATCTCAAAGTGTCACCCATGCGTGGACTAAGTAGATTTAAAGTAAGAGGGAAGCTAGCACCTCGGTATATCGGACCATTCAAGATACTGGAACGCAAAGGAGAGGTAGCATATCAGTTGGAGTTACCCTCCCGGTTGTCAGACGTACACGATGTGTTCCACATATCACAGCTCAAGAAGTGTTTGAGAACACCAGAAGAACAACTACCAATGGATGAGTTGGATGTACAAGAAGATCTTTCATATACCGAGTATCCTGTCAGAATTCTTGACACAATGGAAAAGGTTACCAGAAACAAAATAATTCGTATGTGCAAGGTTCAATGGAAACATCATTCCGAGGCAAAAGCTACATGGGAAAGAGAAGATGAACTCAAAGCACAATTCCCTAATCTATTCCCTCTGTAAATCCCAATCTCGAGGACGAGATTTTTCTTAAGGGGGGTAGAATTGTAATAACCGAATTCTTCACCAATGAATCAAAACCGGCCCCTCTCCTCTCCCTCACTGCCAAGGTAGCCCCACATGTCAGTTTTCTCGCCCTAACCGCAGCCCCTCCTCTCTCCCTCTCTCTCCCCAGCGCTATTATCGCATGTGAGCAAATTGTCTCGGTTCCGGCCGTTTCTTCGCGCCCCTTCCTCAACCGGCGTCCTAGCAACCGCCGCCTCACTTCCCTCTATAAATACCACCCGACCCTGGCCGAAATTCCCCACAGAAACGACCCCAGTTCTCCCGATCGGAAAAACCGCCCCCTTTTCCAATTCTTCAAAAACACTCGGAGATCCTTGGTGTTAGCGACTCCTACACACTCCACCGATCTCCAGAACAAATTCCCGATCAAATTCTCTGAAGAAACGCGCCTGGAGATCGATTCCGACGAAGATCGCCGGAATTTCGAACTGCCGCCGTCGATCGTGCTTCTCCGGCCATTTCTGACCCCCGAGGACCCCCTAGGTGAGTTCTCCACCCCTCTCTCTCTTTTAGTGCAAGTAGATCAAGAATCGGTAGAGAAATCAGGAAAACCGAGAATTTCGGCCACCGCCGCCGCTCGCCGGCGACTGCGCGGCCGCCGGACGCGAGAGAGACGAAGTCGGGGCGACGTGGCCGCCTCTGAGCCCTCGGATCTAAAGTGAACGGTTAGAATTAAAAGAACCGATACCGGTTCGATTCTTTTAATCTGGGCCGTTGATCTCAGATCCAACGGCCCACATTTAAAACAGTTATAAACGTTAAAAATCTTCTGGTTAGGCCCCTGGAGATTTAAATAACCAGGAAATAGCCCCTGTGATTTACAGAATCAACCCTAAGCTCATAGAAAATTGGAAATTCACTTTGAAATAGCCAAATAGCCCCTGTGCTTTTTAGAAATTGGTAAAACAGTTATGAAAATTGGGTCTGAACCCCAGAAAGTTTGAAATTGTTACAAATTAGCCCAAATCAGTTTTAAAAGTTTGTTTTAATTCTGTAATTAATCAAATAAGGCTAAATGATCTCTGAAAAATGTGGGAAATTTCTTAAAAGCATTGTTAAAACATTCTTAACAGAAAACAAATTCTGAAATTAAAAATAATAACTTTCAGAAACTGAAAATATTTATTTAGTGTTAAATTAATTCTGAAAAATCAAAATAAAAACAATATAGGTGTTAGGAAACAACAACAACAACAACAACCAAGCCTTTATCCCAAGCCTGTTGGGGTCGGCTAGACATGAAACCCAATATCAATAAAGTAAAAGAGAGGAAGAGATATAAGAACAAGGAAAAAAGAAAAAAAGAAAAAAAAAAGAAAAAAAAAGAAAAAAAAGAAAAAGGAAAAAGAGAAAAGAAATAAGAAAAAAGGAAAAGAAAAGAGAAAAGAAAAAAGAAAAAAGAAAAAAAAACAAGACTACGATTCTGGCACATGAATTGCTACTTTCCATGCGGTCCTATCATGAGCTAAGTCTCTGGATACATTCCAATCTCTCAAATCTCGTTTTACCGCCTCCTCCCAAGTCAACCTTGGTCGTCCTCTACCCCTCCTAATATTTTCTCTACCTCTTAAAATCCCACTGTTAACCGGTGCTTCTGGAGGTCTCCGTTGGATATGTCCAAACCACCTAAGTCGATGTTGGACTAACTTCTCTTCAATCGGCGCCACCCCTACCTTATCACGAATCGCCTCATTCCTTATTCGGTCTCTTCTCGTGTGCCCGCACCTCCACCGTAGCATTCGCATCTCTGCGACACTCATTTGTTGGACATGTTGCCGTTTAGTTGGCCAACATTCCGCCCCATAGAGCATCGCGGGTCTGATCACCGTCCTATAGAACTTCCCTTTTAGCTTTTGTGGGACTTTCCTATCACATAGGATTCCAGAGGCTTGCCGCCATTTCATCCACCCTACCTTGATCCTGTGGCAAACATCCTCATCAATATCGCCATTGCTTTGTAACATTGATCCTAAGTATCGGAAAGAGTCCCTTCTAGGTACTATTTGTCCTTGTAGACTAACATTTCCTTCTTCACGACCAACACCACTAAAGTCACACCTCATATACTCGGTTTTAGTCCTACTAAGTCCTTGGACTCTAAGGTTTGTCTCCATAACTCTAATTTCTTATCAACACCATCTCTAGTTTCATCTACCAGCACTACATCATCAGCAAAGAGCATGCACCAAGGGATATCCCCTTGTATATCCTTCGACACCTCATCCATCACCAAGGAAAAGATGTATGGGCTCAAAGCTGATCCTTGATGTAGTCCTACCGTGATAGGAAATGCATCAGTCTCACTATCACTTACGCGCACACTTGTCCTAACATTATTGTACATATCCTTGATAAGGGTAATGTACTTTGTTGGCACTTTATGTTTCTCTAGTGCCCACCACATGACTGACCTTGGTATCTTGTCGTACGCCTTCTCCAAGTCGATGAACACCATATGCAAGTCCTTCTTCTGCTCCCTATATCTCTCCATAAGCTGACGAAGCAAGAAAATCGCCTCCATTGTAGACCTCCCAGGCATAAAACCAAACTGGTTTTTAGTGACATTGGTCACTTTCCTCAGGCGGTGTTCAATCACTCTCTCCCAAAGCTTCATAGTATGACTCATAAGCTTAATACCTCGATAATTAGTACAACTTTGAATATCTCCTTTATTTTTGAAGATAGGTACTAATATACTTTTCCTCCATCCTTCAGGCATCTTGTTTGACCGAAAAATGTGGTTGAATAGCTTTGTGAGCCATACTATTGCGACGTCCCCAAGACATCTCCACACCTCAATAGGGACATCGTCAGGGCCGAGGGCCTTTCCTCCTTTCATCCTCTTTAAGGCCTCCTTAACCTCAAACTCTTGTATCCTCCGCACGAACCGCCTGTTGGAGTCATCAAAGAAGTCATCCAACTCAACCATAGTGCTCCTATTCCCATCATTGAATAGCCCATTAAAGTAATCACGCCATCTATTCTTAATCTCTTCATCCTTCACTAGAATGCGGTCAGTCTCATCTTTGATGCATTTAACTTGATTGAGATCCCTCATCTTTCTCTCGCGGATTTTTGCTACCTTGTATATGTCCTTTTCACCTTCTTTTGTCCCTAGTCTCTCATATAACTTATCATAGGCCTGTCCTCTTGCCTTACTCACAACTCGCCTTGCATTCTTCTTAGCCTCTTTGTACTTAAGCATGTTGCTTGCGCTTCTATCATTATGCCAACTCTTATAACACTCCTTCTTCTCCTTAATGGCCTTTTGTACATCCTCATTCCACCACCAAGTGTCTTTATCTACAAGTTTCTTTCCCTTTGTCACACCGAACACCTCACTAGCTACCTTCCTAATGCAAGTTGCCATCTTCATCCACATACTATCTGCATCTCCATTTTCTGCCCAGGGTCCTTCTGTGATCACCCTATTTTTAAAGGATACTTGTGATTCTCCCTTCAACTTCCACCACTTTGTTCTTGTGATTTTGACACCTTTGTCCCGCAAAGAACATGTATGGAAGCGAAAATCAGCTACCACAAGCTTATGTTGTGTCACAACACACTCCCCCGGGATCACCTTACAATCTAGACACTCCCGTCTATCCTTTCTCCTAGTGAGGACAAAGTCAATCTGGCTAGAGTGTTGGGCACTACTAAAGGTCACTAAGTGAGATTGCCTCTTCCTAAAGAGGGTGTTAGCTATCAACAGATCATAGGCTACGACAAAGTCTAGGATGTCCTTACCCTCTTGATTTCTATCGCCGCATCCAAAACCTCCATGTACTCCCTCAAATCCTAGGTTAGTTGCACCCACATGACCATTGAGATCTCCCCCTATGAGGAGTTTCTCGGTTATCGGTACACTACTAACCATATCCTCCAAGTCCTCCCAAAATTGCCTCTTAGCACTCATGTTGAGCCCAACTTGTGGGGCATACGCACTAATGACGTTCAAGACAATGTCCCCAATTACTATCTTGATTAAGATAATCCTATCTCCTCGTCTTCGAACATCCACTACTCCATCCTTAAGACTCTTATCTATTAGAACACCTACGCCATTCCTAGTCCCAGCCGAACCAGAATACCAAAGCTTGAAACCGGTATTCTCGACTTCTCTCGCCTTTTGACCCGCCCATCTAGTCTCTTGTACACAAAGGATATTTACTCGTCTCCTAATGGCAACATCTACTAACTCACGTAGCTTCCCCGTCAAGGATCCTACATTCCAACTACCCACCCGAAATTGTAGAAATTTATTAATTAGTATAAGATTATTCTGTTTTATACTTTTATGTATTTTAAGTTTCTGTAGTCCAGAAATAATTATTTAAATGACTGAAAATGCATTTTAAGAATTAAATAAATACTGAAAAATAGGTAAAAATACTATATAATGAAGGAAAATTTTGGAAACTGTTTCAAATACATAAATAGGTTCTGAAAAGTAGAAAAAGTAGTAATATGAGTTTTGGAAATCATTATAGTAATAATTTAAATAATTTTTGGGATTTAATTAATTATAAAAATCAACATATGTACAAATAAAATTCTAAAATTATTTCAAATCACATCACAGGTTGAAAGTGAGTATTTGGCTATAGCAAAAGCAAAATAGAAGTGTAGAGGTACCCAATTGAAACCTATTTTCCTTCTAACTCACATAAAATGACATGAAATCAATAAGTGTAGGTGTATAATCAAATGCATATGATTGAAATGCATTATCAAGGTTCTTATGTAATGTTTGACATTATTTTGTGTGCATATGTATGGATAGAACCAACCCAAGAACTGTTTCATAACCTTCAAGAGCAAGAATTTGAAGTGAATCCCTCTTCATTCAAAGGCAAGTGTTCCTTGACCACTTTGTTCCTATTCTAGGGTGTTTAGTTAGAATGCTTGCATGATGTCATTAATATGAAACCTAATTTAGGTTGTTTCCCTAGTTATATTCCATTATCATTCCTTGTTGAACCATGGAGGGACTTAGTTGTTAATTGTTGGTTATCATTTTATGTGCTTAGCCATACTTAGTACTTAGAGAATGAATGAAACATAAATGTGGTTAGTCTTGTGGAATTATATGAAAGACACAAGTGTGTGTCATGGTGTTAGGAATCTAGACAGGCTGGTTGCTTTGGATGGTGCTTCGTGCACGAGACTCGGGTTAGTGATAGTGCCTGTCTTAGATTCTAAGGACCGGTTCATGGAACAGTTAACCCGGCTTTACAGTACCATCACAAGACTGAGATGGGGCAGCTTGGCCAATTAATTAGGAGTTTGCCGGTATAGTATGAGTGTTTGGATGGTGCGGGGAATGGGAGTCCATTTTTGACTGCCCTGGGAACTGCAAGGCTCAAGAGGGGGCTTCTGTAGGGGAGGGTTACTCCCAGGAACTACAGCGGTGAAACCTCAGTGGGCTTGTACTTGCCGGTAAATCCTTTGTAAAGGCCATGTAGTGATCTCCTGATCGCACACCAAAGGAAGTGTGTAATGTGGCTTGCAACCACGGATATCAGGGAGGTTTCTTAGTCCACCTGGCAACAGGGGATGAAATCACTACTTGTGGGTAAAGTGGTACAATCTCTGTAGAGAAACAAACTGTCATGACAGCCGTGCTCACGGTCAAGAGCGGCTTGGACTTGTCCATGATTAGAGAAACATGGATGTGAGTCAAAAGAGGTTGTTGGGTGGTGTAACCTAACATTCATGACTTAATTATGATGATGATGGGATTATCACTTAGTAAGATAGGTTGCTAATTGAATCTAAGGCTAGGATTAATGCATAGTGCTTAACCATGTTAGCCTTCCCTTGCTATTGGCCTTCATAACATTCTTTCCTACACTTGCTGAGTACCTTTGGTACTCAAACTTGCTTTTGTTGGATATCATATGCTGCTCAGGTGCAAATGAAGATGTAGACTTTGATGAGAAGGACTTCGATCCCGAAGAGTTGTTCTAGGTTGGCGTAACCCCCGGGCAACGCCTGTGGAACTGGAGCACCCACGATGTAGTCTTCCGCTGTTGTATTATAGTGTAATGATACTATATTTGATATTTTATGTAATATGATGTAATATTATGACGTACGTTGAACTTGGCTTGTAATACAATGATATTTCACTCTTGTCGGCACATGTATGAGTCAATTGATCCTGGCATACATGTGAGTATACGCTCGGGTATTTCTTATGGAATACCGGGTGTGACAGTTGCTGACGTGTGGTACCACACCTACATGTCAGTAACCACAATTTACGTCATACGATCCTTGTTCATGCGGGGCCGTAGCACGGCGGAAGTGTCGCACCCGGTATTCCATAATGAACACCGAGCGTATACTCACATGTATGCCAAGATCAGTTGATTCATACATGTGCCAACAAGAGTGTAATATCATTATATTACAAGCCAAGTTCAACGTACATCATAATATTACATCATAGTACACAAAATATCAACTAATAGTACCATTACACTAAACACAACAGCGGAAGACTACATTGTGGGTGCTCCAATTCCACAGGCGTTGCCCGGGGGTTACGCCAACCTAGAACAACTCCTCGGGATCGAAGTCCTCCTCATCAAAGTCTATATCTTTATTTGCACCTGAGCCAACATATGATATCCAACAAAAGCAAGTTTGAGTACCAAAGGTACTCAGCAAGTGTAGGAAAGAATGTTATGAAGGCCATTAGCAAGGGAAGGCTAACATGGTTGAGCACTATGCATTAATTCTAAGCCTTACCTTTGATTAGCAACCTAACTTACTAGGTGATAATCCCACCATCATCATAATTAAGTCATTAATGTTAGGTTACACCACCCAACAACCTCTTTCGACTCACATCCATGTTTCTCTAATCATGGACAAGTCCAAGCCGCTCTTGACCGTGAGCACGGCTGTCATGACAGTTTGGTTCTCTGTAGAATTGTACCACTTTACCCACAAGTAGTGATTTCATCCCCTGTTGCCAGGTGGACTAAGAAACCTCCCTGATATCCGTGGTTGCAAGCCACATTACACACTTCCTTTGGTGTGCGATCAGGAGATCACTACATGGCCTTTACAAAGGATTTACCGGCAAGTACAAGCCCACTGAGGTTTCATCGCTGTAGTTCCTGGGAGTAACCCTCCCCTACAGAAGCCCCCTCTTGAGCCTTGCAGTTCCCAGGGCAGTCAAAAATGGACTCCCATTCCCCGCACCATCCAAACACTCATACTATACCGGCAAACTCCTAATTAATTGGCCAAGCTTCCCCATCTCAGTCTTGTGGTGGCACTGTAAAGCCGAGTTAACTGTTCCATGAACCGGTCCTTAGAATCTAAGACAGGCACTAACTCATTCCCGAGTCTCGTGCACGAAGCACCAACCAAACAACCAGCCTGTCTAGATTCATAACCACATGACACACACTTGTGTCTTTCATATAATCCACAAGACTAGTATCAACTATGTTTCATTCATTTCTAGAGTTCTAAGCATGGCTAAGCACATAAAATGATAACCATCAAGTCCTATCTAATTCCCTCCATGGTTTAGCAAGGAAAGATAAAACAATGAAACTATGGAAACATCCTACACTGGGTTTCACATTAAAGACATCATGTAAATAATCTAACTATTCATCCTAGAATAGGAACAAAGTGGTCAAGGAACACTTGCCTTTGAATGAAGAGGGATTTTCTTTAAACTCTTGATCTTGAAGGTTATGAAACAATTCTTGGGTTGGTTCTATCCATACATATGCACACAAAATAACACCAAACATTACATAAGGATCTTGACAATGCACTTAAATCATATATATTTGATTTTACACCTACACTTATGGATTTCATGTCATTTCATGTGAGTTGGAATGAAAGTAGGTTTCAATTGGCTACCTATATCCTTCTAATTTACTATTGCCACAGCCAAACACTCATTTTCAGTTTGTGAGATGATTTGAATAAATTTTTGAATTTTATAAATATATATGTAAATTCTTATAATTAATTAAATCCTAGAAATCATTTAAATTATTACTATAATGATTTTCAGAACTCATATTTCCATTTTATGCATTTCAGAACCTATTTAAGCATTTAGAACAGTTTCCAAAATTTTTCTTTAATATATACTATTTTTATCTATTTTTCAGTATTTATTTAATACTTAAAAAATGCATTTTCAGTCATTTAAATAATTATTCTGGATTACAGAAACTTAAAATACAGAAAAGTATAAAACAGAATAATCTTATACTATTTAATAAAATCCTACAATTTTCTAATAATTATTGTTTTTATTTTGATTTTCAGAATTAATTTAATACCAAATAAATATTTTCAGTCTCTGAAAGTTATTATTTTTAACTTCAGAATTTGTTTTCTGTTGAAATTATTTTAACAATGCTTTTAATAAATTTGCCACATTTTTCAGAGATCATTTGGCCTATTTTGATTATTTTCAGAATTAAAAACAGACTTTTAAACTGATTTGGACTGATTTGTAATATTTTCAGTTCTTCTAGGGTTCAAAATGCATTTACAGAATGTTTTTGCTAATTTTAAAACTACACAGGGGCTCTTTGGTTAGTTTACAGTGAATTTTCTAAATTCTATAAAGGCTAAGGTTTATTGTGTAAAGTACAGGGACTGTTTCATACTAATTTAAATCTCTAGGGGTCCCTTTGTGAAATTTCTAACGTATATAACTGTTTTGAATGTGTGCCGTTGGATCTGAGATCAACGGCCCAGATTTAAAATAACCGAACCGGTACGCTCCTTCTAATCTTAACCGTTCACGCGAGATGGACGCTCCCGATTGCGCCACGTCGCCCTAACCGCTTCTCCCTCGCGTCCGGCGGCCGCGCGATCGCCGGCGAGCGGCGGCGGTGGCCGGAATCTCTCGGGTTTTGCCGTTTCTCCACCATTTCTTAATCTACTTGCACCAGAAGAGAGAGGAGAGTGTGGGAAACTCACTTGGGTTGATTTTTGGTCTCAGAAACAGCCGGAGAGGCGGGGTCGACGGCCACAGCAAGGAGCTCCGGCGATCTTCGTCGGGGTCGGTCTCCAGGCGTCGACCTCGGTTGTTTTTCGTCGGGAATCACTCCTAGTGTCCTCAGGATGACGCAGAGGGTCTCAGAAACGAGAATTCGAGTGTGTTTCCGAAGATTTGGAGAAAGGGTGGTTTTTCCGATCAGGAGGGAATGGGGCGGTTTTCTTGCGGGGAAAATGACCGGGCTTGGGGTTGTTTATATAGAGGGGGAGGAGGCGGCGGCGGGGAGAGGCGGCGGTTGCCACAGAGGCGTGAAATTCGGCCATGTGCCACATATTTATCTCACATGCGATAACAACGGGAAGAGGGAGAGAGAGAAGGGCCGGCGGTTGCCCTAGGGAGTAGAAGGCTGACGGCTGGGCCCTGGTGGCAGTGGGGGAAGAGAGGGGAAGGGGTTTGGCGCATGCTTTTGCAAAATTTCGGTTGTTACAGGAAGTGAAACAGAACATATGGAAAGACAGTGGCTGTTGTTAGTCGATATGATCTCAGGGGGGGTGACGTGGGCAACAACCACGCCCCCCTTCCGATTTTTCCTCTTCACGCACCCTGATCGGGGGCGCAACCGTTTCTGTTACGGTGCGGCCCCCTCTCACACGCGCAACATTAAAAAGAAAGGGGCAGAGGCCGGGGCTCCTAAGAAATCACAAGTTGATTAGGAGCTCAATCTCTCCCCATAAACAAAAACCCGATCTAATTAGCCGCGGAGTGAGGGGAAGGCCGTACCGGCACTCGCCGCCACCGCGTCAAGTTCTACTCCTACGACCATCCACTTGAGCTCTATGGCATCAAGTGGATCCAGTGAAGGTAATCCATTTATATACCTCCTAATGTGTTCCATTCCTAAGTGCTATGATCTATTTCACTTGTTTGATTGTTAAATTAGACCAAATGATTGGTTACAGATTAATTAAGTCTCAGTCTAACCGACTAGATGTTCTTAGCATTGATCCTAAGTGAGTCAGAACCTAACAATGACATCAGAGCCGTGCTAATGAACTCTAACTCGGTAATTCAATTCAAATTAAGAATTAAATTGTTTTCTGATCATGTTTTAAATTAAGATCTATTTTCTGTTACTAAGATTCAGCCCTAATTAAGTCAATTAGCCAAGAAATTAGAAGGAGGGGAACGAATCAGATTCGATTCAAACCACGATTAAGAATCAAAAGAAGACAAGGGGATCTACATACCTTGGCCTTGGGCGCGTCGGCTCCCATCCTTCTCTGGAACCCCACCGGTGTTCATACACCGGGCAAGGGAGGCGGCGGGGCGTTTTCGCCGAAAGTCTTTGGGCTGCCACCCTCAGAACACGCTGGGCTAGGGTTAAGGGTAGAAACCTTAACCCTAGCCACGGGTTACCTTCCACGGCCAACCGACCGCACCGACGAGGGTGCGGCGGCGCCGGAAGTCGCCGCGGCAGTAAGTCCCGATGCAGGGTGAAAACCCTAACCCTAGCCGCGGGTTTCCTTCAACGGCTAACTGCCGCACCGACGACGATGTGGCGGGGCCGGAAGTCCCCGCGGCGGTCAGATCCGGCGCGCGACGGTTTCCTTCAACGGCAAACCGCCGCACCGACAAGGGTGCGGCGGCGCCGGAAGTCCCGCGCGGCCGGAACTGTCCCGCCGGCGTTAGGGTCTCAACCCTAGCCGACCGGAGGACTTGCCCGCCAGCGACAAGCCACCTCGCCGGCGGACTCGCTTGCCGGCGAGCGGAGCGGGGCGCCGGAGCACGCCCCGCCATGCTCGGCCTCACCGCCGCTCGGAGTGAAGAGAGAGAAGAGAGAGGAGAAAATGAGGATTAGGGTTAGCGCGCGGCGCTCGCCGGCTTTTATACCCCCCGATCTCGGCGCTGAGCCGTCCAATCGGAGACGAACGGCAGAGATTCACCTACGTTATAAAGCGTCGGATAATACTGGCCGTCGGATCTGGATCCGACGGCCCTTAGCGCGCGACGCCCGCCGCGTTGGCCAGATGGGCCTGGAGCCCATGCGGGAGAGTGTTATGGGCCAGTTGGGCTGCCCTTTGCATTTTCCAGATTTAATTTTTCTTTTGGGCTGGGCCACTTAAGTCAGTGGGCTAAAAGGGTTAGGCCCAGTTAGTTATTTAGGTATTTTTTTATTTTTATTTTTATTTTCAGAATATGCTCAAAGTGGAAAAATTAATTTCAGAAAATAAGAAAATGATTAGAAAATTAATTAAATAACTGAGAAAATTTAAGAAATTTTGTGTGATGATTGTGAGATTTTTAAGTGCACATTTTCTGTAATTTTCTGGTAATTATTGTTTTAAGCATATTTTCTCAGTTATTTAATTCAATTAATTGCTATTGAGTATCTTTGCAATTAATTTCAGAAATTTAAGAAATTAAGTTAATTAAGCTTCCGCTATTATTTAGTAAATTTAAATAAGTAACCAACGTGAAAATTTAAATTTGCTAAAATTTTAAGTTTGTATATATTTTTGCATAGAAATTAAATGAGTAACCAACGTGAAAATTTAATTTTGCCATGCTTAAAGTTCAATTTCAGAAAAATTTGTAATTTGTTTTGACATGTTCATGGAATTTAGAGTAACCAACGTGAAATATTTCCATGCTGTTTAAGTGAAATGGTTTTGTTGAGTAACCAATGTGAAAAACATTTTATGCCATTTCTGATCATTTTGAGTGTCATTTTAAGCATGTGCTGCATAAAAATGTTTATTTTAGCTATTTTCCTAACCCCTACATTTATTTTATTAAGGTGCCTCCAATGTGGTAAGTCTCATTGCCTCCATAGAGACCCTCACGGGTCATAACTATGGGACATGGAATGAGAGACTAAGAATGAACTTAGCGATTGCAAACCTTGATCTATGCCTTAGAAAGGATCGTCCAGTTGATCCTCCTGTTCCTTTTGCCCATAATGAGGAAACGGATGAGGAATTTGCACTAAGAAAAGAGGAGTACATTAAGCTTAAAGAAAATTATGCTAAGGACCTTGAGGCTTGGGATGAATCCAACAGAAAATGCCTCATGGTCATTAAAACCACCATCTTTGAATCCATAAGAGGAGCTATCCCTGACTGTGACCTGGCTACTGAGTACCTTGCCAAGGTTAAAAGCCAGTATACAGGCTCCACTAAAACATTGGAAAGCACCCTTCTTAAGAGGCTTGTTAATGAGAGATACACTGGTGGAGGTGTGAGAGATCACATCCTTAAGATGAGTAATTTGAATGCAAACCTCAAGAATCTTAACCTAGCCATGCCAGATGAGATGCTTGTACATTTCATCTTCATGTCTTTGCCCAAGGACTTTGAGGCCTTTGTAATCAATTACAACTCTAAGGAAGATAGTTGGACTTTGGAAAAAGTCATGGCTATGTGCGTTCAGGAGGAGGAACGCATAAAAGGTAAGGGTGGAGACTCCATCAACTTAGCCAAAGGTAAGGGTAAGGGAAAAGGAAAGACCTACTTTTCCAAACCACCATCATTTAAAGTACATGGCTCCTCCTCTAAGGGCAAAGGAACAACTCCTCAATCCTCTGGTCCTAAACTAAAAGCAGATCAGTGCAAGTTTTGCAAAGATTTTGGACATCGCCAGAAGGACTGTTTTGGTTTTGTCAAATGGTGTGCCAAGAATGGTAAGGATGTTATTACTTTAGTAAATGAATCCCTGTATTTAGCTTATTCACGATCTACTTGGTAGATTGACTCAGGTGCAACTGTGCACGTTTGTAACTCTATACAGGGATTAAGTACGATGAGGACTATAAGAAAGGGGGAAAGGACCATCAAAGTCGCTGATGGCCATGAAGTTGAGGTTGAAGCCATTGGGACTTATCCTCTAAGACTTAGTAGTGGTTTTGTGCTTAGGCTTCATGATGTTCTTTATGTTCCTAGTTTAGAAAGGAATTTGATATCAGTCTCATGTTTGGATGATTGTTGATTTGTATGCCATTTTGGCGAAGACAAATGCTCTATTAGTTTGAATAAGAAGATTGTGGGTCTTGCGTTCAGACAAGACATGCTTTATTTTGTTATCCACCCATGATAATGTGAACACTTTAAGTAATGATCAAATTCCCGCTAAGAATGAAATAGGAAGAAACAAGCGCAAAAGAATCAATTTCGAAACATCGTCGAAATTATGGCACTGTCGCTTATGCCATATTTCGAGGGGGAGGATCGAGCGCTTAGTATCTCAATCGATCTTACCTCACTTAGACTTTTCAGATTCAGAAGAATGCATTGATTGCATTAAAGGAAAATTTGTTAAGACTATTAAGAAGAACGATATACGCAGCACGAGTATTTTAGAAATTATTCACACGGACATTTGTGGTCCATTTCCCGTAGTCTCTGTAGACGGATATGATTCATTCATAACATTCACAAATGATTACACTCGTTATGGTTACATTTATCCTATCAAGGAGCGATCCGATGCATTGGATAAGTTTAAAATATTTAAGGCTGAAGTAGAAAATCAGCACAATGTTAAGATTAAGGTAGTAAGATCCGATCGTGGAGGTGAGTACTACGGTCGGCATACCCCATATGGTCAGGTTCCTGGTCCCTTTGCAAGATTTCTACAGGAACATGGCATAGTCGCTCAGTATTCTACACCGGGTGAACCTCAGCAGAACGGTGTTGCGGAACGTAGAAACCGTACGCTAATGGACATGGTAAGAAGCATGCTAAGTTATTCTAGTTACCGGTTAGCCTATGGATGGAGGCGTTAAAGACCGCCATTCATGTGCTTAATCGGGTCCCCACTAAGTCAGCACCTCAGACGCCATATGAGATGTGGACGGGTCGCAAGCCCTCATTAAACTATTTTCATATTTGGGGTTGTCCAGCTTAGGCTAAGATGTTTAACCCAAACATTAGCAAACTAGAATCTAGAACAGTTAGTTGCCATTTCATTGGGTATCCTGAGAAAAGTAAGGGTTTTAGATTCTATTGTCCAGATCGACATACTAAGTTTATAGAAACACGACATGCCGTATTCTTAGAAGACGCTATGATCAGGGGGAGCACGGTACGGCGAGAAATAAACCTTGAAGAGGAACGGACTAGTTTACCCGCTCCAATGACTCAAGAGTCGTATTTCACTCTACCTGCTGTTGTTGTGCCACCAGTACCAGCCACTGGTGACACAACACCTGTTGTTGCACCTCTGTCGGCCGCAACGGACTTGAGTGAGGTTCCACCTCCTCAGCCTGTTGAGCATATGGCCGAACAAGATGAGATTCAACAACAGCCTCCACCCGTAGATGATGCTCAATTAAGAAGATCACAAAGAGTAAGACGATCGGCCATTCCGGACGATTATCAGGTCTACTTGAGTGAAGAGGTTAAGATGGAGGATGATCCTGCCTCTTACGAAGATGCCATGGGAAGATCTCAGTCATCTGAGTGGCGAAAGGCCATGGAAGATGAAATGAGTTTCATGAGTGCCAACAAGGTATGGGACTTAGTAGAGATTCCTAAAGGAGCCAAAACAGTAGGCTGTAAGTGGGTCTACAAGATTAAGCGTGATTCCAAAGGGAAGATCGAAAAATATAAAGCCAGACTTGTGGCTAAGGGATTCACTCAGCGGGAGGGTATTGATTATAATGAGACCTTCTCTCCCGTGTCTTGTAAGGATTCTTTTCGAATCATCATGGCATTAGTAGCGCATTATGACTTAGAATTGCACCAAATGGATGTAAAGACGGCGCTCCTTAATGGGGATTTATATGAGGACGTCTATATGACACAACCGAAGGGTTTTGTCGTTGAGGGTAAGGAACACATGGGATGTCATTTGAAGAAGTCCATTTATGGTCTTAAGCAAGCTTCAAGACAATGGTATCTCAAGTTCGATGAAGTCATTAGAAAGATTGGATTTAAGGAGAATGAGGAGGATAACTGCAGTTTAAGAATGGAAAGTTCATTTTTCTAGTTCTTTATGTGGATGACATACTATTAGCAAGCAGTGATGTCAACCTACTCTTAGAAACTAAGAAGTTTTTATCCTCGAACTTTTATATGAAAGATCTAGGTGAAGCGACCTATGTTTTAGGGGTTGAAATACACCGAGATCATGTTAAATGGGTTTTAGAACTATCTCAGAAGGCATACTTAGAAAACGTACTTAGAAAGTACGGTATGCATGCTAGCAAGCCCTCGCCTGCTCCAATAGTTAAAGGCGATAGATTTTTGAATACTCAATCGTCTAAGAATCAATATGAGGTGGATCAGATGAAAGGAATTCCTTATGCTTCTGTTGTCGGAAGCTTGATGTATGCTCAAGTTTGTACACGCCCTGACTTAGCTTTTGTGAACGGGATGCTTGGCAGATACCAAAATAATCCAGGATTAGATCACTGGAAAGCTGTTAAGAAGGCATTAAGATATATACAGGGCACTAAGCACCTCATGCTGACATACAGTAAGACTGAGTCACTAGAAATAGTGGGCTATTCAGACTCAGATTAAGCGGGTTGTGTGGATACTAAGAAATCCACGTCAGGTTATATATTCACCCTCGCAAATGGAGCTGTATCGTGGAAAAGCTCCAAACAAGCAATCACTACATCGTCCACGATGTATGCTGAATTTGTTGCTTGTTATGAGGCCACTGGGCAGGCATCTTGGCTTAAGAAATTTATTCCCGGTCTTAAAGTGGTCGACAGCATCCATGAACCACTTAAGATATACTGCGATAATCAGCCAGCAGTTATGTATTCTCACAACAACAAGTCGAGTGGTGCTGCCAAACACATCGACATTAAGTACTATATTGTGAAAGAGAAAATCTAGGATTACACTATCAGTCTCGAGCATATTAGTACTAAGCAAATGCTTGCGGATCCGCTAACTAAGGGCCTCCCACCCAACGTGTTCAGAGAACATGTAGCCGACATGGGTTTAAGGGAGACCCTGTGACAATATCCTGGATTCTAAGGGGCCATCAAAGTGTAAGACTATTTCTAATTGTGAGATGTATCGTGGTTATCGAGTCAAACAGTACGTAAATGGCTGTTTTGATGCGTCGTGCCCTTTATGTCAAAGCAAAAAAATATGTGTAAGATTAAATTTAGAAAATAAGACAATTAGCTAAGGTCCTGAGATCAAGGGGGAGAATGTTAGTCGATATGATCTCGGGGGGGGGGGGGGGTGACGTGAGCAACAACCACGCCGCCCGTCCGATTTTTCCTCCTTCACGCGCCCTGATCGGGGGCGCAACCGTTTCTGTTACGGTGCGGCCCCCTCTCATACGCGCAACATTAAAAAGAAAGGGGCAGATGCCGGGGCTCCTAAGAAATCACAAGTTGATTAGGAGCTCAATCTCTCCCCATAAACAAAAACCCGATCTAATTAGCCGCGGAGTGAGGGGAAGGCCGTACCGGCACTCGCTGCCACCGCGTCAAGTTCTACTCCTACGACCATCCACTTGAGCTCTATGGCATCAAGTGGATCCAGTGAAGGTAATCCATTTATATACCTCCTAATGTGTTCCATTCCTAAGTGCTATGATCTATTTCACTTGTTTGATTGTTAGATTAGACCAAATGATTGGTTACAGATTAATTAAGTCTTAGTCTAACCGACTAGATGTTCTTAGCATTGATCCTAAGTGAGTCAGAACCTAACAGCTGTCAATCCGTAGCTATTTTCTAAGTTCGTTTTTTTTTTCAGAAATAGATTGGAAGCAGCGAGATGGTTTGTATGGCACTGCACTAAAGGAACTGGCACCTCACCTTTATGAGCATGCAGGACTTAGGAAACCAAGTGTCCATATGGAGCTAACAAACTTCAACTGGATCAAGAGCTTGAAATCCATATACAGTCATGCCTTGCCGGAGGAATTCGTGCTTCTCTTCGAGTAATGAACGACATAACCTTGAATGAAGAGGAGAAGGAGGACATCATCACTTGGAGGTATGGACAGCTAGATAATCAGAGTTCAAATGCTGGTTTTTCTTGCATGGCTCGGTGTGTCCTCGGTAAGGCTCCGACCACAACGGATAACTTAACCAAGAAGAACTGGCCTTGCAATCCGCAACGCGAGCCCTGCTACTGTGAACTTGAAACAGCGGGCCTCTTACTTTCACAATGCAGCTTCACAGAAGCCGTTTGGGGAAGGATTGTGGATATCCTGCAGCTGCCACCGTGGCTATGCGTGCAGTTAACGTGAACCACGACACGAACTGGCTACAGGCCATAACCAGGTGTGGCTTGAAGTCGGCAAAGAGGGTGGGGTTCTACTAACTTTTTGGTGGCCTATTTGAAAGGAACACAACAGGAGAGTCTTTGGGCACGAAGAGCTTTAATGTAGCCAGCTTAATTTTGGAGGGCCTCAGGTTACCTGAGGTTGCAGGTTCACCGTTGGAGGGTACCTCTCCACTAATCCCGTACAACATCAGCGGACGAATGCATAGGAGAGTGCACATATAGGGTGTGTTTAAATGATGCCCTGATGCAGGCGGCCACACTCAGGCAGAGACGACAAAGCGCGCTACCTGAGTCAGGCGTGTTTCTTAGGGCGTGAACCAAACTAGCCCATAGATTTGCAATAGAGCTCTATATCTATTTGCAAACGGAATCTGTTTTTTATTTTCAAGTGATTTTACCCAATCCTATTATTCTTACTATATATTGAACATGTAGCTGAATTCCAACACAAATTTCAAATGAACATCTCTCTTCGAAAAAATGTTAGCCCGTGTGGAGGCATGGGTTTGATGTAGCGATCTGTGAGGCAGAGAGTAAATCAAGGATCCCTCTCGTGCGTCTTTGCGGATAGGGGCATCAACGAGTCAATTGAGATCTCCGATGAAGGTCTTGCAGCTTTTCTCTTTGGTTATGGCAACCCTCTATACGGTCGGAGGGCTCGTTGTCTCAATATTGTGTCTCTAGTGGACCTCCTTTAATTTGTGCCCATCTCCATGCACAGATGAATTTGACAGAAAGATAGTTCGTCTCACCTGCTCCATCGACGACGGCATAGGTCAGCACCATTGCCCATCATTTTCTCTGCCTCGTCTACGACTATAGATGCCTCATTCAGGTGACCAATAGTCGGATTCATGCACAACAAGTTGTTGGATACATAAGCAGCCTTTGTGTGGTGGTGGATTAATACCAAACATGTGTAGAGATGATGAGAGAACTCACTTTAAACTGGATTCATACGACCTTTAGTAAGATATTCATATACTAAATTTATATCTTCCTCTTTTATTTTTGTTTTATGTAATAAACTAGGTTGTGTGTGTGTGTCGATTGCTTACAAACACACACGGTGGATGGAATGTAATTCCATTTTTCAAAAAAAGATTCAGTCATCATGGCAACTATCTTGTTCATCCCATGGTGGTGCGCAAGATCACATCAGATGGGTGTACGGGCTTCCTCATTTGTAGACCGATGGCTGTCCTCGATGCCCAAGGCACGGGTTGGATCCAAACGGCTAGATCGGGACAAGGAGGAGGAGGAGATCGAGGTGCTCGTGCCACCGTTGACAAGGATCATCTGGTCACAATTTGGTGGATCACTCTATTGTCCTTAGTCCCCTAATTCTATCCCCATCCACCAACGTCGCGATTACCTCCATGACCCCGTCGTCGCCGTGTGCTGTTGGATTTTTTACAACAATATTTTGGAAATATAATTTTCCATAGTTTATTACATTGCTCTGATGGCAAGCACAGAAATGCCCAATGGTTCTTTATGATCAAGAATGCTAAGAAAATAATGGACCTTTCACATTCTTCATCAGAACATCGGTTTGAGATGCACACTGATCAATACGAATCTGGATGTAGCATAAGAGTTTCAGCCTCCTCAACACACGTTTGTCATTCATACTTGGTGACATGCAATATGTAGCTCCCATGGTCACTCTAAATTGGGATGTTTAGAGCTACACAATTGTCTTGCTTGAAGTCATCAGTAGTGAAAAGCCTAAAGATATCAATTTCCATAGAGGAGCTCAGAGGGAATCCCATTGACTGGATAGTGGTCAAACAATTTTTTATTACGAGGGATAACTACATTTTGTTGGTTCAATGAATGAAGGTTATGTTCTTGTAGGATTTCTTCTTCAAGAGAAGAGAATTATCGTCTTTGAGGTGCTTCTAATGAATTTACAATCCAACCAATACTTTCATGCTTTCTTCTCCAAAGAAAAGGCCTACAACGTTTGTAGTTCACCAGTTTTGAGCTGTGGGGGAGAACAATCATTATTAATTTCAGCCGTTGATAATGAATTTACAACACTAAAATCATTGATGCTGAAGATGAGATTATTTATATGAATAAACTAGGTGATTCATGGATGCTTCTCACAGGTATGGTTGAGTCGACCATGCCGCTATAGGCCTCTTGTCAAACTCTTAAGTTATTTGTAATGAAAACTGAGAACACACCCTTTAGTCAAAGAATTCCTTTTGCCTCCTATTCCCAAGTTCTAAATTAAGGGCAATTTGTTCCCAATTCTTCCATCTTTGTTAAGTGTTTTCACCTTGTTGACCTGCTAAATGAGAACAAATTTATATAGGTTGTCACATTGTCCTTGTAAATGAGCCACAATATGGGGGCCTTCTCAGTAAATCTGCTAATGGGTTGGGCTGAAACGTTTTTTTTTGGTTTGAGGTTAAGGATTGGGTTAGCTTTGAATGAGTGAAAGCGGTTTCTCATTTCTATCAAGTTGGTTTTGAATGAAAAGTGGGTTGAAACAGGTTAGGTTTTATGGTGTTACCGTGGGTGAAATATGTGTGTGGTGTGTGTTGTTGTCTGGCTTGTGCCTACCCCCTCAAACACTTAGTGTGTGTTATCCTTCCCTCCTGCCACTTATTCCTATTCCCAAAATTCAATTATGTTCATGGAAGCTTGTCCCAAACTCTAGGTTATGCATCTTTCTTCTTTCCCCACTTCAGTTTATACACGCCTAATTCCTAGATGCTTGCAATATGTTGGGCGCATGCGTAAAAAGGAGATAATATGAAAGGGGTCATTTTGTGCTAGTGCCGGCATAAATTGCTAGTAGGTGCGTTCTTTAAAATACATTAATTCACTCTTTTGAAAGAATGACCAAATCTTGCACGTGAGCTTTTGATCATAAATCACTTAATTGTCACCGTGAATATATACACCAGACAGTAGTTGATCACAAAAGTAGAACCGCACACGCACGAAGGGAACACGCACAACGCGTGCAGTATACATGCATCCTTAGAGTTACACGGGCAGATATACTTACATTACAAACTTCTTTGATAAACATTCTTCATAGGTGGACAACCGTAGATAAAGAACCGCCTATGATAAAGATTCTTCACAGGCGGATACTCTTTACATTACAAACCGCCCGTGATAAAGATTCTTCACAGACGGCTAGTCATAGGTATAGAACCGTCTGTGAAAATTGTAGCGAACAGAGGAAAAACAGAGCTCACATGTACACATAGAGATGAAGCAGCACTAAGCCGACCCCAACATGCTTGGGATAAAGGTTTGGTTGTTGTTGTTGTGTGTGTGTGTGTTGTATATATATATCAGTTGTCTGGGTTATGATATGTTGATTTCATAGTCATGTTGAATTGTTGCCCTCCATTATTAAATTGTTGTAGTTCTGAAAAAATAATTTAATTTGGAACTAAATTTGTTGTCCTTTAGAGGTGTATATGCAACTGTCATTGGGGTATTCTGTTCCTGTGGGTATAGTTTGTCGTCCTTGACGTACTCTTATATAGCATCCAACATGTCATCGTGCTTGGTTTCAATACTTTGCTTCTATGGTTAGTGCTCATGGTCGTTCCTTCTTGTTAATACTTCTTCTCATTGTTGGACTCTTCTCGTTTGACAATGACGGATAATATGATCCCTTTTTGGTTACCACACGCGCGAGGGGAACGCGCCACGCGTGCATTACATGCGTCCTTAGAGTTACACGAGCGGATAATTTTACGTTACAAACCGCCTGTAATAAACATTCTTCACGGGCGGATAGCCGTAGATAAAGAACCGTCTGCGATAAAGATTCTTCACAGGCGGATACTCTTTACATTACAAACCGCCTATGATAAAGATCTTCGCAGGCAGCTAGTCGTAGGTATAGAACCACCTTTGAAAATTGTAGCGAACAGAGGAAATACTGAGCTCACACGTACACATAGAGATGAAGCAGCACTCAACCGATCATGGCTTCAAGCGCAATGTATTTCACTGTATGAATTTTGTTAATTTTTTAAAGCATTCCAACATGTCAAAATTCAAATATTTAAAAAGAAAATTTGTCAAATTAAAATATTAAAGCTTCATTACAATATTACAAAATATAGAATACATGTCATATATTTTTTCCAGCATTGACATCTTCTTGCATATAGGGTTTCAAATTCTTTTTAATGCTTCTTTCTACGCGCTTGATGTTGTCTGGATCGGTGAAAAGGTACAAATATTCATATTGATTATATTTCTCTTCATTATCTCCTACATTCTCAACCCCAACAATATTTTTCTTTCCAGAAACAACTGCGTGCATCTTCTCAGTTTCTGGATCTTGTACAGAAAAAACTTGTGCAACACGATCGGCGAGAACCCACGGATCATTTTTATAATCTACTTTATTCAAGTCTACCAGTGTCAGCCCGTAGTTGTCTACTTTCACACCATCAAGATGTTTGACCTATTGGCACTTAAACACGAGCATTTGCATTCTTTCGCCCAATCGAGTTCCCATATTTCCTCTATGAACCCGAAGTTTATGGTCTTCTGCACTTGTGGATCATAAACCTCTATACGAACACCACTATTTTGTGGAATACTCTTACCATCTTTTTCCTTAGTGTAAAATGTGTAAATATTGATGTCATATGCTTGCCATGATGTCACCAAAGTAGATGAGCCAGAAGCTAACTTCTTCATTTTTGCCTCTTTATCAGAGTCTCCGTATGTTATATTTTTATCCATTAACCATTCAGTGAAACGTCTTCTATGCTCTTTCATGATCCAGTCCTCTGTGCGGCCTTGGTTTTTTCTGCGAAGCTCAATTTTGTGTTCCTAGATGTACGACTGAGCTATTGCAAGCTGTTGTAGTGCACCAAAATGTGCATAATGTACTAATTTGTAATCTTGAACGATAAAAGTTTCTTACCCACTTTGCCTCTCCCATATAGTATACCCTCATGGTATAGGCACACCTATCGGCTTTCCATATTTGATGTAATTAGCGCAACCCTCAATCACTTCTTCAGTAGTGTATCTTTCCATAATTGAACCCTCTAGGTGAGCACGGTTCCACGCATAACCCTTTAATACTCCTAAATATCTCTCCAACGGAAACATATGATGTAAACATAGTGGCCCCAATGCTTTTATCTAATCAACAAGATGTATGATTAGGTGTACTTGCATATCAAAAAAATATGGTGGGAAACACATCTCAAGCTTGCACATAGTCTCGACGATGTATATTTTCAAATAGTCTAAGTCTTCCCAAGTTATCACCTTTTGCGATATTGCGTTGAAGAAGTAACACAAACGTGTGATGACAACTTTTACATGCTCAGGTATGATGACCCTTATTGTAATGGCAAGGAACAGTGTCATCATCATGTGACAGTCGTGAGAATTATAGCCAAATAAAGATAATTCTTTCATCGAGACTAGTTTGCGGATATTGGATGAGAAACTCGTGGGCACTCTGATCTCACGCAAGCATTCGCAAATTGCCTTTTTCTCCTGTAATATCAAGTTGTAGCTGACTGAGGGAAGGTAATGCTTCCAGTTGGTTTTTTCTACTAGGTGAAGCTCTGGTCTCATATCAAGATTTACTAGGTCCACACGTGATTTTAATCTGTCCTTTGTTTTCCTCGGCATGTCCAGCGAGGTTCCAATGGTGCTGTCAAATACATTCTTTGCAACGTGCATCGAATCAATACTATGGCAAAATTCCATATTCTTCCAGTACGGAAGATACTTTAAAAAAATAGATTGTTTCTTGAAAGTCGTGTGTTGTATCACCCGAAGATGTAATTTTCTTTCTCTTTATTCCTTTACATTTTTTGCCCTTACCGAAAGCAACCTGAATGTTCTTGACCATTTCGAACATAAGTTTTCCACTGTAAGGTTTTGGTGTAGTATCTTTTTTGATTGTGTTATCAAATTATTGTTTCATCTTCCTGTACTTGTGTGTATCTGTCAAGAACCGTCGATGTCTCTAGTACACCGTCTTTCTAGATGAAGTGAGGTGCAAAAATCCAGTTCCATACATGCACCTTACACAACCTTTCTTCTCTTTCATTTGTCCCGATAATGTAAATAGTTCTAGATAATCATGCACGGTAATGAATATCGTTGCTCTTAGCGTGAAATACTCCCGCTTGTACCCATCCATGTACGTACCCCTTCATTCCACAATTTTGCCATATCTTCTATTAAAGGTTCCAAGAACACATGCACTTTGATGCTGGGTTGTTTCAGACCTTGTATAAGAATAGATAACAAAATATATTTTCTTTTGTGACACAACCACGTCGGTAGGTTGTACATCGTTAATACCACAGGCCATGTGGTGTGTATGCTCCTTTTTTCACCAAACGGATTCATTCCATCTGTACCCAAGGCAAACGTTACATTTCTGATTTCCGTCTGTGCCTGAGCGGTGCTTTATATAGTCGTCCATTATCACAGTCGGGTATTAAGGAGGTTCTACATTAAAAACCGCCCGCGATAAATGCCTCTTCATAGGTCCGCTCTTCAGTTTCTTCTTCCTTTGCTTAATTTTTTATTTAGATTCCAATGTAAATACTCAAACATGTATTGATTTTACAAATTAAGTCCAAACTCGATGATTCTTTTTTCTATATTCTTCAAAAATTAATATATACCAGATGGAACAAAAAGTTTAAAACTTATATAGGTGACATTGTTATATTTTCGTAAATATAGCATTAATTTATATGCACATATTATTCAGATTTTTATGAACACATTGTCTTATTTATACAGGTATAGATTTTGTTATTTTTTAAAATAATCCAACACGCAAAATTCAAATTATTCCTCATTCTAATGAAATGCTCATATACATATGAGGCATTCTTCAAATTTTAAACACACATTGATTCAACACAACTTTGTAAAAATCTGAACAAAGTCATAGAGGTTGGTATGATGACTAAAAAGTCCCATAGAAAAATGCACTCACAAAATTAATGTACTATGCAAGATACAAAAATAACAAATATCCTATTTATTTATTTTCAACGTTTTGACCGATTTTGGAGGTTTTTCCAAGTAAAATATAATGGGCACCTGTAATACTAAATCATATTACAAGAACTTGGAATTTGGGCTTTTACAAGCCTCCATATTTTGATCAAGGATATTAATTGATCCTAAACTTAGTAAACTTGTTTCACATGCGGTTCTATATTAAAAACCATCTATAATAATTACCTCTCCATAGGTCTGCTATTCAGTTTCTTCTTCCTTTGATTCATTTTTTATTTAGATTCCAATGTAAATACTCAAATATGTATAGATTCTTAAAATTAAGTCCAAACTTGATGATTCTTTTTTCTATACTCTTCAAAAATTAATATATACCAGATGGAACAAAAAGTTTAAAACTTATATAGGTAACATTGTTATGTTTTGGTAAATATAGCATTAATTTATATGCACATATTATTCAGATTGTCATATCTCCTAAAAAATGGATCTTCCACTGAAAGCCAGTTTTTATGAATATATTGTCTTATTTATACATGTATGAATTTTTTATTTTTTAAAGCAATCCAACAAGGTAAAATTCAAATTATCCCTCATTCTAATAAAATGCTCATATAAATATGAGACATTTTTCTAATTTTGAACACACATTGAATAAAACAATTTTGTAAAAATCTGGAAAAAATCATAAACGTTGGTATGATGACTAAAAAGTCCCATAGAAAAATACGCTCACAAAATCAATGTATTATGCAAGATACAAAAATGAAAATATCCTATTTATTTGTTTTCCATGTTCCGACCAATTTCAGAAGTTTTTTCAAGTGAAATTAAATGAGCACCTGTAATACTAAATCATATTACAAGAACTTAGAATTTGGGTTGTTACAAGCCCCCTTATGTTGATCAAGGATATTAATTAATCTTAAACTTAGTAAACTTATTTCACAGGTGGTTCTATATTAAAATTCGTCTGCGATAATTGCATCTCCATAGGTCTGCTCTTCAGTTTCTTCTTTCTTTGCTTTATTTTTTTATTTAGATTCTAATCTAAATACTCAAACATGTATAGATTCTGTAAATTAAGTCCAAACTCAATGATTCTTTTTCTATATTCTTCAAAAATTAATATATACTAGATGTAACAAAAAGTTTAAAACTTATATAGCTAACATTTTTATGTTTTGGTAAATATAGCATTAATTTATATGCACATATTATTCAGATTGTCATATCTCCTAAAAAATGGATCTCCCACATATTATCTTATTTATACATGTATGAATTTTATTATTTTTAAAGCAATCTAACATGGAAAAATTCAAATTATCCCTCATTCTAATAAAATGCTCATATACATATGAGTTATTCTTCAAATTTTGAACACACATTGATTCAAACAATTTTGTAAAAATCTGAAAAAAATCATAGAGTTGGTATGATGACTAAAAAAGTCCCATAGAAATATGCACTCACAAAATCAATGTATTATGCAAGATACAAAAATGACTAAAAACTTAGTAAACTTGTTTCACAGGCGGTTCTATATTAAAAATCACCTCCGATAATTATCCATCATTCAGTTATGGCGCCTCTTCGACGGTGCTGCAACCGCTAGAATCTGAAACGCTTTTATAATAAGCAGTTGTCGCGCCCTTCCTCATCTTCCTCGTAGTGCCCTTCCTCATTCTTCCTCACAGCGCCCTTCCACATCTTCCTCGCAGCGCTCTTCCATCTTCCTCGCTCTTCACAACCATGGTTTCTGCAGGATCCTCATCTCGCCTCCCCGCTAGTGATCATATTCAAGGCGGAAAATGCAAGCAGCCATCGCTGGCACTCCCGGAGTCAAGCGTTGGAGCCAAGCGACAACCTTCTGGTGGCCTGCCGGCGAACAACCAGGGAGTCAAGCTGCAACATTATGGTGGCCCGCCATTGAACCGCTCCTGATGGTCATCGTCTCTGGTCTGGCCGGCTCCGCCAACAAAGTTGGCAACCTATACCACCGAGGTCATGTTGAACAGCACCGTGATCGAGACCATCCTCATGTCCTCCGGCGCCGGTGTTGAGCACTTCCTTTTACAGGTTCGCAGGAACAACCCGGAGCCCCTCATCATCTTCCTGGACATAGAGTGGTACGACGTCAAGAACCCGGACGGGCGCAAGTCGTACAAGACGACCGTCCTGCAACTCTGAATGGGCCGCCATTGCCTCGTCTTCCAGATTATTCACGTGGACTATGTCCCGGGGAGTGCCCTGAAAAACTTCTTCGCCTATCCGCATAACAGATTTTTTGGCGTCAATATCAGTAGTGACGTAAAGCGGTTGTGCGAGGACAACAGCTTCAAGGTAGCACATGTGGTTTTCTTTCTTTCTTTCTCATTTTCTACATTTAGTCCTTTTTGCACCACAGGTGTGGAAATTGTAATGTAACTCTAATCCCCTTAATTCAATGATCCCGTCTTGTCCGGCTTTCAAAAAAAGGTAGCAAATGTGGTTGAGCTTCTAGACCTCGCTGTGAAGGTGTTGCACCGATCAGAACTCATGTCGGCATCGCTCAAGACCCTGGCGCTTGAAGTGATGAATGTGCACATCGACAAGGCGAAGGACATCAAGTGTGATAAGTGGGATAAGGTGATCCTGTTACCACAACAGTGGAGTATGCCTGCATCGATACCTCTTACGAGATTTGCGTGTTGCTTGTTTCCCGTTAGGCTTCCTCGCCATCATCTCCGGTCAGGGAGTAGTGCCCCTCACCAGGGTATGTCAGCACGAACTCCGATGATGACAGGTATTATGGGTACAAATTGCTAGTCCCACGCGGCGACGATCTACGCGTCATCGAGCACCCCAGCGGCTACCTGATATGCCTAGTTTGTCCCAACTTGAAGCGCAAATGGAAATGGGAAGACATCAACTCCATCCAACGTCGTGTTTTGGAAGTTGGGCTCTCCAATTTCGAAAGACATAGTGATAGGAAGAAGAGCCGGCACCGTCGAATGGCGAGGAACCATGGCTAGATGTGATAACTCCTCGACGTGCTTTCATATTAGTTATTCTGTTCTGGACAATGTATGTGTACTGGATATTTGTGCAGTACCCTTAATAGCCTCTTTTGAAATACTTTCTCGGATGGATGTGCCCATGGTAATCCTACTTTGTTTTCCTCTTACTTAACTATGATCCTTATGCAACATTTCCCTGCTATTTTTTTGCCGGTATAATTATTGGTATGCTCTATCCAAAATTAAAGAAAAAGTAAAAACACTTGTATGTATGTTATCCTTGATGTGTCCCGTGTTACTCTGGTCCTGTTAAACTTTTTCACAAGTGGTTCTATATTGAAAACCATCCGCGATAATATATCTTTGCAGGCGGTGTTTAATTCACCTTAGAGGAGGGAGGAAATTAAGTTCCTTATAGCTCTTCCTCCTCGGGCCGCTCGTCTCCCTATGTCAACAATGGAAAGACACACTTTTATCTCGCCCGTCTCTTCACCACCGACCACAATTAAGTTCTCCACACCTCCTCCTCGGGCCGCGTATTTCTCTCTCTCTCTCTTTTCACAGACGGTTCTATATTAAAAACCGCCTGTGATAATACATCTTCACAGGTGGTGTTTAATTCATCTTCGAGGAGGGAGGAGGGTCTCGCACACCGGTCGCACTTCTCTGCACCACTGTACCAGACGAAATTAAGTTCTCCGCACCTCCTCCTCCTCGGGCCACGCATTCCCGTTCCGTCCATCTCCAGCCGCTCTCTCTTCAAACCCTTTAGTGATCGACCAACTCCAGTGCGACCGCCACTTGTCGTCCACTGTTCGCCATCGCCGTCATCATCGTCGCCGTCACTACTCCCTCCTATTCTACATCGCCGTCGTCGTTCATGGCTGGGAACTTTGTTAACGACTTGGCGCGTGGCCGACTCAAGGAGGAGTGCTTGGCTTGGCGCAAGAACCACCCCATGTTTGTATATATGGCACACCGGTCGCTCTGTAGTTTTGCTTTTCCGCTCTTGTTTGTTTTGGGTATTTTCAATTTCATGGCTCGCCATTTGCGTCACTTGTTATCCAATTTCTCTGCGTAGTGTTTCTCTGTGAAGCCTGAGTCAGCAGACTTAATGAAGTGGCAGTGCATCGTCCCCGGTAAAAAAAGAGTAAGTCGTGAAGAGTAAGCACAATCCAGTATAACCATCATCCCCTTATTAATGAATTTCCTTTATAGACTGACTGAGAAGGTGGTTACTACCCACTGACAATCCCCTTCTCAGATTACTATCCCTTGGTACCTCCGAGATGTGCCTTTCCACCTGGTTTCTTCCACCTGAATGTCCATCGCTCAGGATTTCTCTGCCTTGGGGTTCTTGATCAAGAGATTGTAAGATAGAATTATTTTACTCAATTATTTAGTAATTGTTGCTGAACTTATTTGAAGTAGTTTCTTATATTGCTTAAATTGATATTTCATAGGGGTGGTGTCCTAGTATTAATGTCAGAATTTTACTTCTTGAAGTTCAGCGTTTGCTTCATCAGCCAAATACGCCCGATGTTAAAAATGATTGCTATATTCTACTTATCAAGGTTAGTAACTTTGTTTTAGTGAGCCTAGGTTATATCATTCCTCATTCGACAATCGTCAATTTTAAAAATGTCAATGTTATTTTCAGGATCCAAAGAAATATAAGAGACGTGTTTGGGAGCAAGCTCGACGGTACAGTTTAGATCGATCGATGAGAGCTTCATAGGAATACAAGTCTAAAATGTATAGTTTAGACGGCACGCAATGTGTATAAACTATTAAATGTTAATGTTTATCTCTAAATTATAATGTGATTACGGTTCTATATGTTCATTGTGAAAACGATGCACATTTATTATCTCTGTGCGCGAAGTGGCAACAGACAAATATAATTTAAACATTTTTCACAGGCGGTGTTTAACTAAGAGCCGCCTCTGAAATATGTGTCTATATAAGACCGCATAGATATAACATAATTTGAACATTTTTCACAGACGGTGTTTAATAAGAGTCGTCTGTGAAATCACGCCTATATTATGTCGCTCAGGCGGTTCTAAATTATAATTTAAAACCGTCTGCACTAATACATCTTCACACACGGTGTTTAACTAAGAGTTGCCTTTGAAAATCTACGCCTATATAAGGCCGCTCAGTCTCTTCGAAAAAACCCAACCCTGGAGATTTCACTTAGACGTCGTCAGGCTGCCAAAATTTTCCTTTGCCACCAAAACCCTCGCTGCTGAGCTTCGTCCTCGCCGCCGAGCTTCGTCGCGGTCACCGTTGCCATCTATGTATGTCCGCCTATTTCCTACCTTCTCTCCCTCCTCCCTTCTCTGTACCCCACGCCGCCTCCTTCCCCCCCTCCCCATGCCACCTCCCTCCTCACCCACGCCGCTGGCCGAGTGTCATCCTCACCCTCACCGCCGCCTCCCTCCCCCCTTTTCTGCCCCCCTCCGGCACCATCACCGCTGCACCCCCTTCCTTAATCCTTTCCGCGTCGCCTCCTCCTTCCCAGCATCTACCTCCACCGTGCGCTGCCCCCTCCCCACAGTCCCCCACCGCCGGCGCTCTCCCACTATGTTGAAGCCCCCCCCCCCCACCTTTAGATTGTTTAGATTACTTGTTTAGAGACCTTGACAATTGCTTATATTAATTGTTTAGATTTTGTATGTAGGTGGACCAGAGAGCAAATTAATTTTTTACATCAGAAAGGAAAGCAAATTTAGCTCAATTGTTTCTTCTACATTTTATGTGTGTGTTCATACCTACACTAATTAGTTGTTTAGACTAGTTGTGTTAAAAGAGACAGTCTTGTTATGCTAATAGGTATTCCATGTTGTCTCTATAATCACCGAGTACTATAATAGGGATATATGTTGTATTTGTAAATCCACCATGTTCACTCTATTTTATATATTAGGATGTGATTTTACATATTAACATGTATTTGTAATCACTGAGTACTATAACAAGAACCCCTTTTGTTGGTTTTCAAGTTCTAACATGAAAAGCCCTAAGAAGACTGGTGCTGGTAGTAACAATGAAATCGACGATGTTGAGTTTAGTGACTCCAGCAGTTAAGACTCGTATCACAGACCATCGGATCCTTTTCCAAATATAAAAATTAAAAAGACTTCACAGGATCTCGACCCAGAATATGATCCTACCAACGAGGTATGGATCATGAATCTTAACTCCAGCAGTTTAAGTTAATGTTGGTTGTCAAGTATATGAAGTCTTATAATTCTTTTCTATCTAGCTTAATTGCCAAGACAACGACGAGGTGACTTCGACTTCTAAAACCGTAGAAGGATCTCCAATGGTTGAATCCTCAAATTCAGTCAAGTGAAAACGAGGGCAACGGGGTCCCAATAAGGGTCCATTGAACCGCATCATATACATAACAAGTGTCAGTCATGTGGGCTTCCCCAAGAACCACTGGATTCAGTTACAAAGTACCGAAATGCATGCGGTTGTTTTGTTAGAGAGCTCGTGCCGATCACAACCGAGAATTGGAGAAAAATCCTTGAGGCGGACAAGAATGGGTTATAAGAGAAGTTAAAGAAACAATTCAAGTTCCCAAAAGGCATGGAAGAAGCTGTAAAGAAAGCAACATTGGTCTCTTGCGGCAAGAAGTTTCATGGTTAGAATAGTGAAATGAATGCTTATGTTAAGGACAATAAGGTCCCTTGCCCGAAGAAGATGGGGAAAATCACACAAGCTTAGTGGCAAGAATTTGTTCGTCAAAAGACAACACCGAAGGCTAAAACCCTAAGTGAATCTAGGTCAGAGATTGTCAAAAAGAACGAATACCATCATCGCTTGGGTCTGCCGGATATGCCCCTAAAGTTGAGAAATAGAATAAAATATTAGAGGAAACTGTCAGTAAGGGCAATCTTGACCCGCTACAAGGCTGCGATGAGACAACTAAGTGGTGGGTCTTAGCTCGGTCAGGTTTAACTAGCTAGGGCAAACTTGAAAAGCCCGACTCTGTGAACCAAGTAGAGCAAAAAATGAAATAAGTAATTGAAAAGCAACAGAAGGGTCTCTTCAAGCCGAGGAGGGAGAATGACCAACTTACCGCTATCCTAGGCAACCCTGAACACGATGGACGGGTTCGAGCAATCTCTTCTCAGATGTCCTAGAGAGATGGTTTCACGAACGATAAAGAGTTATATTGAAGACGTGACAAGTTCAAGAAGAAAATTGAAGATACGATTGATCAAAAGGTCATGGCATCTGTGAAAGAAAGAATAGATGAACTTATAAAATTAGGACAATTAACGCCACAAAATAGAGTGATGGTTCCCGTGGCAATGGAGCATTTTATATCTCCAACTTCCTACCCTAGCAGCATAGATTCTGTGCCAGGCTCAGGGTCAACCCATAAATTCCCTGTTGATGATATTGTTAAGGACACATCTTGTTGTCTTCTTGTCCCGATCAGTAGAGTGGGGAACAAAACAAAAAAGGTTGTCGGTGCTATGGCAAAGCCGGACCTTGTCTTCAACGGCAATCCACTTCCGTTGTATTATGCCATGGTGCAAATTCTTCAGATCATTGATAATGATTATAAAGATTATGAAATAGACTACATCACACCTGAGGGGATCACGACTCTAGGGCAGGCCGTCAACCAGTTAATCCTTTAGCACCGACGCGATATCTTGTTGTTGGACGATGAGCCGAGGTTTAGCCTCGTCGCATCTCGAAAGACTGCAGCCCCGTCTTCTTCACCGAAAGTCCAGGAAGATCCACTCCCGCTATGTCCCAGCAAGGATGATAGTAACCTTTCTAGTAAATATAACCAAGAGCAACCAGTTGAACAACAGCTTGAAGCAGTACAAGAGCAAGCTGCTGGTAGTAAAGAGCAATCAGTTCAACAACAAGCCAATGTCCAACTTCCGACGACTACTCCTCGGTCAGTGCGTGTCAAAGTTAGCTCATGCAAAAATAAGAAACCTTCTAAAGAAGTGTCAGAATTTTTGGACAAAAATGAAGAAAAATTATTACAAAATCTTATGCATCTCGTGCTTCACATGAGCCAGCATTAGAAAATATTGAGGAGTGGGAAGAAGATAGTGTGAAATATACTCAGAAGACGGCTTTTGTTAAACCAAGAGTTCCAGTATACAAGATTTAGGATGTTCCTCCTGAATATGAGAATGGGAAGCCGTTAATGACATCGACAAAGCTTAGCAAACAACATTTCCCGCTCAGAAGAATGCACGAGTGGTACATCACTACCAGCATAAAATATGACATTTATTACGTTACATTTCGTGTGCCAAATGAAGCATTCTAGAGCATTGGAGAAGATAAACGAGCCCTTCCCTTTGAAGATCTGCGGATCCTTTTCTATCAAGGCATGCTTGAAATCAACCTGCTACTCGTCTGGTGCTTATAAGTCCCTCTAATATTTTGTATTTGCTTTTCTTACTACATGCATACACATGTCATAAGATTATAACAATTCCGTACTTATTTAATAGGATGCAATACATGGATAATGAAAAGCTGAAGTCCAAGATTGGTATCCTTGACCCCGCGCACTTTCTTGTCTTGAGCACTCCCTGTGCTGGCAGGGTCTTGACGGCTTCGGAGTTCAGCCTCTGAGGAGAGGGTGAAGCCTGGCATCGGAGCTCGGCCCAGCTGTGGGGGCAGAGGTCCGGAAGTCATCGGAGGTCAGGCCAGCGAAGGGCGAGAGGTACGGAGGTCATCGGAGCTCAGGCCAGCGAAGGGCGTGAGGTCCGACATCAGCGCTCGCCTCTGAAAGGAGGGCGAGGGCTGGCCTCGGAGCTCGGCCCAACTACGGGGGGCGGAGGTCCAGAAGTCATCGGAGCTCAGGCCAGCGAAAGGCGAGAGGTCCGGAGGTCATCGGAGCTTAGGCCAGCGAAGGGCGTGAGGTCCGGCATCAGCGCTCGCCTCTGAAAGGAGGGCGAGGGCTGGCCTCGGAGCTCGGCCCAGCTACGGGGGGCGGAGGTCCGGAAGTCATCGGAGCTCAGGACAGCGAAGGACGAGAGGTCCGGAGGTCATCGGAGCTCAGGCCAGCGAAGGGCGTGAGGTCCGGCATCAGCGCTCGCCTGTGAAAGGAGGGCGAGGGCTGGCCTCGGAGCTCGGCCCAGCTACGGGGGGCGGAGGTCCGGAAGTCATCGGAGCTCAGGCCAGCGAAGGGTGTGAGGTCCAGCATCAGCGCTTGCCTCTAAAAGGAGGGCGAGGGCTGGCCTCGGAGCTCGGCCCAGCTGCGGGGGCGGAGGTCCGGAAGTCATCGGAGCTCAGGCCAGCAAAGGGCGTGAGGTCCGGAGGTCATCGGAGCTCAGGCCAGCGAAGGGTGTGAGGTCCGGCATCAGCGCTCGCCTCTGAAAGGAGGGCGAGGGCTAGCCTCGGAGCTCGGCCTAGCTGTGGGGGCGGAGGTCCGGAAGTCATCGGAGCTCAGGCCAGCGAAGGGCGTGATTTCCGGAGGTCATCGGAGCTCAGGCCAACGAAGGGCGTGAGGTCTGACATCAGCGCTCGCCTCTGAAAGGAGGGCGAGGGCTGGCCTCGGAGCTCGGCCCAGCTGTGGGGGCGGAGGTCCGGAAGTCATCGGAGCTCAGGCCAGCGAAGGGCGTGAGGTCCGGAGGTCATCGGAGCTCAGGCCAGCGAAGGGCGTGAGGTCCGGCATCAGCGCTCGCCTCTGAAAGGAGGGCAAGGGATGGCCTCGGAGCTCGGCCCAACTGTGGGGGGCGGAGGTCCGGAAGTCATCCGAGCTCAGGCCAGCGAAGGGCGTGAGGTACGGCATCAGCGCTCGCCTCTGAAAGGAGGGCGAGGGCTGGCCTCGGAGCTCGGCCCAGCTGCGGGGGCAGAGGTCCGGAAGTCATCGGAGCTCTGGCCAGCGAAAGGCGTGAGGTCCGGCATCAGCGCTCGCCTCTAAAAGGAATGCAAGGGCTGGCCTCGGAGCTCGGCCCAGCTGTGGGGGCGGAGTCCGGTACTGCTCAGAAGTCCTCCCTTTCCTGTCCCTTAGTCTCATTTGGCTTATTGTCCCGGGCCAGAATAGGGGGCTTGGGTAATCCAGTGCACTTGGTCCCGGAGGTCTGGCCCCCAGCCCCAGTCAGGGTGTAACCGTCCGGCCCCCTGGTACTCAGACCGTAGTGCTGGGGGGCAGAGTGCGCATGCTTTGGGTGCAAGACAAGGCAAAGCAAGGCTCCTGACCCCCCGGTCTAGCATAGGTCTTTTCTCGGAGGAGACCAACTGGCGGTACAGTACCCTTACAGGGGGAGGTCCGAAAGGCCCCCGGGCCTCTGGCAGGTATCCCAAGCACTACCGCCTTTGGTAGGATGGCAAATATCGACTATGCATGAGAGCAGGAAAGAGGAACTGAGTGTACAATGGATGTACACTGTCTAGAGCGTGGGAAGGTGATTAATGCGTAATTTAAATAAACACCTAAGTAAGCATGGTGAACTTACTAGGGTAGCGTCGGAGCGCCATTTCATCACGCAGAGCGGGTCATGCGTGGCTTCGTGGTACGATTGGACACGGGGGGACCCCCATGGTGATCTCAGGGGGAAGCATGGCTTCGGCCCCGCACACCATGTGGAAGGGTAGTTCCAGTGACCCGGCTGTCGGTACCCGCGATATGGGGTACCCCCGCGCACAGGGGAAAATGCCTAAGGAACTCGCCCTTCTCCGCAGGGAGAGCTCCGAAGGCGCCACTCGTCCGACGGGGCCGGACCTCCCTCTCCTCAGAGGAGAGCTCCGGGCTCGCCACGTGGCCTGCAGAAGCCGGACCTCCCCCTCCGCGGGAGAGAGGTCCGAAGGAGCCACGTGTCCAGTGGGGCCGGACCTCCGTCTCCTCAGAGGGGAGCTCCGGGCTCGCCACGTGGCCGACAGAAGCCGGGCCTCCCCCTCCGTGGGGAGAGGTCCGAAGGCTCCACGTGTCCTGCGGGGCCGGACCCCCCTCTCCTCTGAAGAGGGCTCCGGGCCCGCCACGTGTCTAGCAGAAGAACGCTGCCTGCCCCCGAGCGGTAGGCAGTGGGCGTAAAGACGCCCCATACCTTGCCCGTACAAGGTATTCAAGGCCCGCGTCTTCCCAAGACGCGGAGACACGGAGCACGCCTCTGTCAGGTGCCGTTGCGCCCAGTCGCATCACAGACTGGCGCGGTGTCAGAGCCTGCCAGCCATTAAACACAGCGACAAGACATCCCATGCCGCCCCCGCCGTCATCAACCACTACGGCTAGCATGCGACATGGGCAGGGCGACAATACGAAGACTCAGAAGCCTTCGCCAGAGACAACTACCGGCATAACTGCAGATATGGTAGATAACAGTCAATCTCCCCGGGACCACCTGTCGGGTTCCATGCCCCCTTGTAAGCCACCCGAGTCTTGGACTATAAAAGGCTCGGGTAGGCGACGTTAGCAAGGGTTCGCACTCCCGCAACTCATACTCTAGCCATTCACACCCAAGCCGTAACTCATCCTCAAGCTCAGGACTCCGCTTCTGAGCAACAAGCAATACAGCGAGCTCCATAGCTCGCCGTGGACGTAGGTTTTTACGCTCCGGCGGCCTGAACCACGTAAAACTCGCCGTGTCAAGCTCTTACTAACTCATCCATACGCTCAAGCTCTCCGCAAGTGACTAGCCCCACCGAAAAAAGAACCTCCGCGGGCTGCCCAGTGCATGCCCGGGGGAAGTGTCGAGCGAACACTTCGACATTTGGCGCGCCAGGTAGGAGCTTTTCCCTTGCGCGACGAGTTTCCGCCGACGGAGATGACCAAGCTTCCTTCAGCGGCAAACTCTCCTCCTCCGCGTTCACGGCGAACCGTGACCAGCGGGGAGTACATGTCGACGCACTCGGGACGGAGTGTGTCGGCACAAGCTGGTAGCCAGCAGCCGACTCCGGCAACGCCGACTCCGGCAATGCAGGCTCCGACCAGCATGAGATCTTCTGCAGCGCTGAGCGTACACCATGGGGGTGCGCTAGCTGCAGCAAGAGCACTACTGCACAACACACCTGCTGGGGATGCGCCCCATTCAGCAACCTAGTAGTGGGTCCACGAGGTGGACCGCCTCGTCGTCGCCGCCGCGGACCCTCGGTTTCGGCGAGGGCGATGCCCCGGCCAATCGGCTGTGTCACTGACGCGCACGCCAACGGTTGATGGACAGACGGCTGATTCCAGCTCCTCCAGGCTCCCATCGACGGACCTGAGAAGGGAGCTGGAACGGTGCCACTTGGGCCAGGATGCCCGGGTGTACCTCGAGCTACGTCGAGAGAGGCGTCGCAACCAAGAGGCTGGCGACAGCATGACGTCGGCCTCGACCCAGCCTGGAGGGCAGATCTTCGCCACACGAGCCCTGCCCCAGGTATACGCCGCGCAGCATATGCCACAACCATATGCACTGCAAGCGGCGCCCCCGGTCTATGGTGCAGCCTTGCCCATGCCGGGGTACACGGTGCCAAGTGCGAACCAAGCGTTTGCAGCACCAATACCTGCGGCAACAGGAGCAGGATGTGCGGCCCTTGCGCCCCACCTTCGCTTCGCGAGGTGGCCGCGCAAGTTTCGGCCGCACCTGCCCGAGAAGTACGACGGCAGCGTCAACCCGGAGGAGTTCCTCCAGATCTACTCCACCGCCGTACTAGCAGCAGGAGGGGATGAGGCTGTCATGGCCAACTACTTCCCCGTCGCCTTGACCGGCCCAGCCCGGTCTTGGCTCATGAATCTCCCTCAGGGGTCCATAACTTCCTGGGGAGAGCTCTGCCGGCAGTTCATCGCCAACTTCGGCAGCTCCTACACCCGTCCCGGCACGGAGCTTGACCTCCACGCCATCAAGCAACAACCTTGGGAGTCGCTGCGCTCTTTCATCCAGCGGTTCTCCCAGGTACGCAACACCATCCCGCATATTCAAAGTGCTTCTGTGGTGGTAGCGTTTCGGCAGGGTGTCCGGGACGAGAAAATGCTTGAGAAGCTCGTGACCAGAGAGGTCCGCGACGTCTCTGAGCTCTTCAGCCTGGCGGACAAATGCGCCAGAGCAGCTGAAGGGCGGAACTGGCACTCTCTGCCGACCTCCGAGTCAGGAGGACAGCCCGGGTCCGGCGCTGCTGCCTATGAAGGTGGCAAGAAAGCCAAGAACCGGGGAGGGCAGGATGAAGTCATCGTCCGCGGCTCCCGTCGCCGCAGCAGTGACGACTAGTGGAGCTCGGGGGCCACGCCCCGACAAAAGGCAGCGGCAGTCACCAGCCCCAGATAGTGACCAGGGCGGGCTATGCCCCGTGCATGGCGCCGGCAACCATACCACTGCTGAGTGCTGGGATATCCAGAGGCTCGCGGAGCGCTTCCGCAAAGGAAGGCAGCAGAGAGCTGAAGCGCCGCTCCACCCTCAGAGGGATGGCAAGCAGAAAGTCGACGCTCCAGTCAGCGCCGCCCACCAGGTGGGGTTTCAGGAGCCTCAGCGTGTCTTAAATACAGTGCATAACGGTGAGGACTCCAGCTCTGATGGTGACGGGCCGGGACGGTAGCCGGCTGTGGCTGCCGTCCCAGGTCAGTGGAGGCTGCACTGCTGCGGCGTCAACCTTGGAGATCCCCAAGTGGTCGCAGCAGCCCAAGCACCAATCACAATGGTGCAAAGTCGGGCCAGCCTCACCCGAGAGCACGCCTCCGTGCCTCGGTCATACCTCCCGGGAGCCACCCAAGGTCTGTCAACCCCTTGAAGGCCTTGCCAGAAGGGGAAGGCGCCTTGGGTCTTCCAAGACGAGCCCGGGTCCACCTACCCCTTGAAGGCCATAGCCAGAAGGGGAGAACTCCCCGGGGGCGCCCAGGAGAAGCCGCGCAGGACCTGATCCAGCGTGAAGATGACAACCTCGTCGACGAGACTCGGCTGCAGGAAACACCCCACAACGCACGTTCTCGGCTGCTGCTCTAGCACTACCGCCAAAGAACCAAACGCGTCAGAGACCTGCGGAAGGGCAACTTGGTGTCGCGGCACGCAATTTCCCGAGAAGGACCTATAAACTCTCCCCAAGTCGGGATGGTCCCTTCCGAATCACGAAAGCTGCCGCCCCAGGTACACATGCCTTTCAACCGAGTGTGGGATCCGTTCTCAAAACCCTTGGCATGGAACAACACTGTAAGTCCTACTCTCCGAGCATTAGTAGAACAGGGTCATTCCCTTCTGTAATAAATCCCATAGAATTTAGGAACAACGCTTGGGGCAGCTAAGTCTCAAGGGACAGTACAGGACTACGTCCAGCTTAACCTGGTTCCGACCCTAAGCGCATAGAGTCTTGCTTCCCTTGTAGACGAGGCGGATCAGAATTCCACCTATGGGCATGAACACAGAAACTTGTTCTACTTTGCTCTCTCTCATGCGCTCATTTAAATTATGCATTAATTTTTATGATCGCACTATCTATGTATGTTCATTGTGCATCTAGCTCCCACTCTCTCCCGTGCTCATCCATAGTCAGCATTCGCTATCCTACCGAGGGCGGTCGCGCTTGAGGCACCTGCCGATGGCCGAGTGAGTCTCAAGGGCCTCCCCCAGTCAGGTGTTGCGGTGCCAGTTGGTCACCTCCAGGAAAGGCCTGCGTTGTGCATGGGGGGTCCAGAGTGCGTATCCCGCTTAGCCGGCTCCGTGCCCAAAGCGTGCGCATCCTGCCCTCCGGAGGTACAGGGGAGTACAAACGCTTTGCCTGGTCATGAACCCAAAGCACGTGCACTCTGCTTCCCCAGCGCACGGCCCGATACTAGGGATCGAACGACCGTACCCAGACCTCAGAGGGAGCCGGAGCTCCGGCGCCTCGAGCACAGAATTGCCCAAGCCCCGTATAATGGATCAGGATCGTAAGCCGAATAAGACTAGGAGACGGGAGGGGAGGACCCCCCGAGGAGAATTACGTTTCCTCTGCCTGTGTGCAGGACCTCCAGGTTACAGCAACGGGGACTGCACGAAGCGGGGGGAAAGGAGCTACCCAACTACTCCGGCCTAGGACTGGAAGGACCGGGTCCCGCCCCTTCAGCAGGGGCGAGGCCCGAAGGCCCCACGTGTCCAGCGGGCCCGGAGCTCCCGCCTCCCCTGAGGGGGGCTCCAGACTCGCCACGTGGCAGGCGGAAACCGGACCTCCCCCTCGGTGGGGGGGGGGGCTCCGAAAGCCCTACGTGTCCAACAGGGCCAGAGCTCCCGCCTCCTCAGGAGGGACTCCGGACCCGCCACGTGGCCAATAGATCTGAACCTCCCCATAGGGCGAGATCCGGAGACCCCCGGGGGCCCCTAACACAGTTAGGACCCGGGGAAGGTGTCTGTGCAGAGCTCCGAGATTGGAGAAGGCCTCTGAGTACCTTGCGGAGCTAAGGACTCAGTCAGGCAAAGCCAAGAAGGAGAGAAAAGGCATCACAGACACAAACATCCAAGAGAGTCTATTTATGCGAGGCTCCATGAGCTGGACTACAGACTCGATAAAAAGGGAGAAACAGGTCCTAGGGACCCCCCGGCTCACGCCGGAACCTAGCGGCTACAAGGGCGGCCACATCCTCGACTTCAGCCCTGGCAGCTTCCTCCCGCTCCGCGGCTGGGCCCTCTCTCGCTGGCTCTAGGGAGAAAGAAGGGTCGCGGCTCTTGAAGCATGCCAGCACATGTGAGGCGACCTCTAAGGCCAGGCCGTGTCCCTCGGCCTCAAGCTCGCTGGCGACCACCGAGTCTAGCCTGTCCAGCTTGGCGCCGATCGACTCCAGCGCGGGGATCACCTCCGCCACCTTCAAGGCAGGAGCCGCTGCCCTCACCGGACTGAAGCCAAGAGGGATCAGGGCGGACCCTGCTCGATCAACGAAGCTTGAGACCGCATGCGCCTCGGAGGACCGCAAGGCCGAGAGCTCCTCCACCTCGCGGCGGGCTGCCTGCAGGGCCTCTAGGTTTCTCTCGGAGAATTCCTTCTCCTTGGCCGCCAGGGAGCTCTCCCGAAGGTGGAGAGTCTTGGCGAGCCGCTCGAACTCAGAAGCCTTGAAGTCGGCAGCCAACTCCCGATCCAGGACCGCCCGGCGTTCGCGGGAGACATGTTCCTCCCTCATGTCGAGGTTTGCCTTCTGAATCTCTAGCTCCTCGATCCGAGCTCGAAGGTCATCCTCGCCCGCCGCCAGCTGCGCAGCGACCCTCTCCGCCTCAGCTGCCGTGGAACACTCCCGTTCCTCAACGGCAAGTTTACGGTGCTCCAACAGCTGCCGTATCTCCTCAGCGGCAGAGAGGCTCTCCTCGGCCCGGGCGTGTGCCTCCAGGGCCTCCCTGTTGATCCGCAGCGATTCGGCGTCCATGCGGTCGACAGACCGCTTCAGCCGGTCGAGGAGCACTTCCCTGAAGTCGAGCAACTCCTGCCTGGAGTCGAGCTCGCTCTTGACCTTCGCGGTCCGCTCCCGCAAAAGGTTCCCCCAGGTGAGGAGGCGATCCCGTTCAACTGTATACTCCTCCCGCTCGCGACCTAGTGCAGCAGAGGCTGGGGCAGCTCCCCCGACCTCCTCCATCACCTCGTCCTCAAGAGGAGTCGATGCACCAGCGACCGAGACGAGACGCCGGTCAGGAGAAGCTAGCGCCGGGGCTCTGGCAGACGGACCTGCCGGACTCTCTTTAGCTTCTGGCTTCTTGACCTGTGAAGAGGGACGAGCCGGGGAAGGCGGCGCTGGAATAAAGGCCGGGCCGCCTGGTGCAGGGTCGATCTGCGCTGGCCTGGGGGCCGCGGCGGCCATCTCGGCAGGAAGAGATGACACCGTCGCGGAGTCCGGGCACACCAGAACAGGAGAAGATCGCGCTGACTTGGGGGTCGCGGCAGCTGTCCCGTCTTCCGAGCACAACGGCGCAGACTCCCCGCCAGTTGGGGATGGCCGGGAAACGCGAACGCTCCAGCGGGCTCTGAACCCCGACTTCCGAGCCGGGGTAGGACTCCCAGAGCCCGCCGCCGTCACTAACGGCCGCTCCGCAGTCGCTTGAACTGGCGGAACAGGGGACGCTCCAGAAGCACCCCCCAACACATCAGCCCAGGGCCTCTTTGAGTTGCCACCGGAAGGAGTGCCATCACCAGAAGCAGGAGATGCAGGCACCCCAGATCCCCGACTTGGCACAGACGCCGCCACTGGAGGAGATCGAGCGCGCTTCTTCTCTGGTGGCGGGTTGGAGGCCATGACGAGGAAGGTCTCAAAGGCAAGAAGACAAAGGCACAAGATTCCAAGGAAGAGCGCTGGGAAGTGCGAAGGGAAGCCACAACATGGGTAAGATCCCCTCTAAAAACTTCCCGGGTGCAATTCCAAGCGATCCGAAACTCTTCGAATACACCGCATCGGCAAATGCTTCGGCTCCAAGACCAAGCGCCGATGACAGGTGGACCCAAGCCGCCCAACTGAAGCGGTGGGTCGAGGAGTCAGTCTCCTAAGAAGACAAGCCGACAAGGCACTCCGGCAATTCCCGAAGAAAGCGCCGCAACGTGCAGAAGTGGTAGTCTTGGGAACCGCCGCGGTAAAAGCAACCATCAAGTGGGCGCACGCTCCCACGATCCCGCGGTCGTTCGTGCTCCGGCAGCGGTCAATGCGGGACTTATAGAAAGTGCGCGGATCAGAAGAGACAGAGGTCCCACCTCGAGCTCGCTATCTCCCCCGAGATGGGCCCGGGGGCCACTGTCGGTACCCGCGATATGGGGTACCCCCGCGCATAGGGGAAAATACCTAAGGAACTCGCCCTTCTCCGCAGGGAGAGCTCCGAAGGCGCCACGCGTCAGGCGTGGTCGGACCTCCCTCTCCTCAGAGGAGAGCTCCGGGCTCGCCACGTGGCCTGCAGAAGCCGGACCTCCCCCTCCGCGGGAGAGAGGTCCGAAGGAGCCACGTGTCCAGCGGGGCCGGACCTCCCTCTCCTCAGAGGGGAGCTCTGGGCTCACCACGTGGCCGACAGAAGCCGGACCTCCCCCTCCGCGGGGAGAGGTCCGAAGGCTCCACGTGTCCTGCGGGGCCGGATCCACCTCTCCTCTGAAGAGGGCTCCGGGCCCGCCACGTGTCTAGCAGAAGAACGCTGCCTGCCCCCGAGCGGTAGGCAGTGGGCGTAAAGACGCCCCATACCTTACCCGTACAAGGTATTCAAGGCCCGCGTCTTCCCAAGACGCGGAGACGCGGAGCACGCCTCTGTCAGGTGCCGTTGCGCCCAGTCGCATCACAGACTGGCGCGGTGTCAGAGCCTGCCAGCCAATAAACGCAGCGACAAGACATCCCATGCCGCCCCCGCCGTCATCAACCACTACGGCTAGCATGCGGCATGGGCAGGGCGGCAAGACGAAGACTCAGAAGCCTTCGCCAGAGACAACTACCGGCATAACTGCAGATACGGTAGATAACAGTCAATCTCCCCGGGACCACCTGTCGGGTCCCGGGCCCCCCTTGTAAGCCACCCGAGTCTTGGACTATAAAAGGCTCGGGTAGGCGACGTTAGCAAGGGTTCGCACTCCCGCAACTCATACTCTAGCCATTAACACCCAAGTTGTAACTCATCCTCAAGCTCAGGACTCCGGTTCTGAGCAACAAGCAATACATCGAGCTTCATAGCTCGCCGTGGACATAGGGTTTTACGCTCTGGCGGCCTGAACCACGTAAAACTCGCCGTGTCAAGCTCTTACTAACTCGTCCATACGCTCAAGCTCTCCGCAAGTGACTAGCCCCACCGAAAAAGGAACCTCCGCGGGCTGCCCAGTGCAGGCCCGGGGGAAGTGCCGACCGAACACTTCGACACCGGCCCTGGGAAGTTCGGTTGGCCCTCGACATAGAGGAGCCGGTATCCCCTGACGGCTCTGGGTGCGGCATCTGCACCGGTTGTGTGGGTCTGCTTGGCGTGGATCTGACACACATTGCATCTCCTAACCGGTTTGACGGCGTCTAGGTGGCTCTCGGTCAGTAGGAGCCATGCCGGGTGGCTTAACCGACCAGCGTGCGAGACGATGAGCGTTCCTAGCACTCGCCTCCGTGGACTGCTGCGAGCTAGTCGCAACCTTCCTCCTGGGTTATGCACCGCAATAGGATGCCGTGGTGCCACGCCAGTAAAGATACCAGCGCGTAGCACTTAGCCATCCGCACAATCCGTTCAGCGAATGCACGTTCATCAGGAAGGATGTCCTTCAAGGAGTCCCAGACCTCCGTGGTCCATGCATCGGGACTACTCGAGCTTCTGGATCTTGAGCGCTGGGTTGCATGAAGTCCCCAGTTTCGCTTAAGATCCTTTGGCGGCGTCCATGGCTGCAGGGCCGCCGGGACCGCCAGCTTCGAGGCGCTGGTCCAGCCCCCTTCGCCCAGCTCGGTGGGCCGGGCTGTGGGCCGCAGCAACGTCCTCTCGAAGACTCCTTCGGGCACAGGGGCCCCGGTGGAGGCCTTCATTGAGAGGTCATCAGCTGCGGCATTGCCAGCGCGCGGTATATGGCGCAGGTCCAAAGCGAGGAAGTCTTTCTCTAGCATCTGCATGTGGAGCAGATAAGCAGCTAGCTGCGGGTCACTGCAGGAGCATTCGCCCTTAACTTGCTTGATAACCAGCTGGGCGTCACCTTGTGCTAACAACTGGCGAGCACCTAGAGATAGGGCTGTCTGTAGGCCAAAGATGAGTGCTTCATACTCTGCCAAGTTGTTGGTTGCCTTGAAATTGAGACGCACCATGTACCCAAACTGCTCCCCTGATGGCATGAGAAGCAGTACGCTGGCACCGGGCCCCTGCTTTCGCGAGGAGCCGTCGAAGAAGAGCGTCCAGTGAGACCCAGTGAAGACCGGAGCTCGGTGCTTTGGTTCACCATCTTCGTGGCCCCCTGGGTCAGCCTTCGTTGGCGTCCACTCAGCCACGAAGTCAGCCAGTGCTTGGCTCTTGACTGTCTGACGTGGTCGGGAGCTCAGCTTGAACTCCGCCGTCTTCGGGCTGTCTTCCGGCTTCGGAGGCTGGCAGTGAGTGCCAATGACGTCCGTCTTCTGCTCCGGCGCACTTGTCCGCCAGGCTGAAGAGCTCCAAGATGTCTTGCACCTCCCTGGTGGCCAACTTCTCGAGCATCTTCTTGTCCCTCACACCTTGTCGGAATGCGACCACCGCTGATGCATTCGGGATGTGGGGGATGGTGTTGCGCGTGGGGACCACCCCGTGGTTCACCCACTCCAGGATCGCATAGGATGGTGCCGTGCGATGCGGCACCCAACAGCACACACGAAAAGAATAAAGAACAACATACAAACTTTTATTTGATATAAAACAGCGGAAGTCTTTTCACAAAACTTATTTATACAGCGGAAGTAATATACATATGTAGCCTCTCATCCTAACTATGCAAAAGTGCAGCCGTCCAGTCTGGGGACGCTACACACTAGCAGCATGGAACCGGAGAATCACGGCGGCGTGCAGGGCTCCAGCTCGGCCGTGTACCCCGACGGGGGCATCGCCTCGTCCTCGGAACCTTCCTCATAACTCTCACCTGCACACAACTCAAAATATTGCAACCGTGAGCACGATGGCTCAGCAAGTCTTAACCGTCAACCCTAGGCATGGAACTCTACGTGCAAGGATATGTAAGATGGGAAAAGGAATTTGCGACAAAGACACGCCTATAAGTTGGTCCTTACTTTCAGTTTTATAGCAGCAGATTCATGTGCCTTAGGCAGCCCTCACATCGGAAGTCCACAATCAAACAAGAAACGCTTTCCTCCGATGTGGTGATGCCCAAAGTGGAATATAAACTTAATTAGCTCTATATCTACAGCAATCAAGGTATTCAAGACATTAAGATCAATACAGCATTTTCAGTTGGCTTATTTCACTTCTTACTACGTCATAGCGCAGTGAACAAGCGGGTACTCAAATAACCGCGAGGGACGGTGATTGCAATCAAGACACACCCGGATAACACGTTACTACACCCACTTTCAGAAGCGTGATTCCACACCCCTTCCTACCCTGTTGTATGCAACAACCTTTCAAAGGCAACCCAAATGTCGAACCGGCCCATCCGTAACGGGTAGGAGGTCCCCGCGTGAAGCGTGACTGTGCCCACCGGCAGATTTACACCTTGCTACCCTCAACCCACTCCTATTTACCGTTGGGTAAGCCTCGACACCCAGGTTAACCAATTATATCGGTTTCCTGGTTCCCATATGCCAGTATGCATCCGGTACTGTTCGATACTTGTCCAGCAGGGCCGCACACGGACGGTCCTTAACTGACACCAACAGGGCTAAGCACGTGAGACCTCTGCTCACTGCATCCTATCCCCCTGCTGGGTCTCATTTTCATAACTCAAGCCATTTTCTACCTCTTCTCATTCCGTATGATAAATACTATCTCGTGAGTAGCTTCCAACCACTCGACTTCTACCGGGATACTAAACATTAGCATGGCATTCTCTACTCGTTGAGTTTGTAAACTACCCAACCCTTTATAGGATTTAAAAGGCTATGCAAGTGGGGTTTCAATCACCCTAACTCTAATGCAAACATTCACCCTAGACATAAATGATACAAATGAAAAACTTTATAAAAGGTACTTAAGTGCAAACCGGGGATTGCCTGGTTGCGAGTTAAACGGAAAGTCAGCTTCTGGTGGGAGGACGTCCAACGGCTCTGGTGCGTCCTCAACTTCGGTCATTATTATGAAATGTAATAAAATACATGTATAAGTATTAAGGATTTATAAGAATTGGACTTCTATTCATAGCTACTTCTATTTAAAATCCTTAATTGGCTTTGGGAATTCTACAGTGGATACTAGACCCTCTAAGGATGATTTGAGCCAAATTTGGAGACATGTCATTGCATAATGCAGTCTTTAAAATTCCTACAAGTATAATGCTTATCTGAATTTTGAGCCCAAATCAGGAGCTTTGACATAGCTAGAAATGGAAGATCTGATTAGGGTAAGTGTCCATGGTTCTAACAAAATTTGTTTCACCATTTTTGGAGCTACCATCAGAGAGATATGAATTTTTGAAGTAGGACAGGAGTTCTGAAAAGTTTTCTGTTTAAATTGAATTTTCCAAATAAAAGCTGAACATGGGAAGGTAATTTGACCTAGCAAATGAACTCCAATGAAGCCCAAATTTTTACTGGAGATCAGTATCTATGAAGAGGATTTGCTGCCCAAATTTGGGAATATTTCATAAAGAATTGCTCCTATAATAAATCCCTAAAAGATTTATTAAAAACAATTCTACAGAAATTCCTGGGCATTTTCATAGCCAAAAATTGGTTTCTCTGTGAAGTACTCCTCATGAGGAATCCAACAAAATTGGTATCACTCTTTTTGGAGTTTTCTACACAAAGTTATGGCCTTGTAAAGATCAGCTAATTCCTAGAATTATTTCTCTAATAGAAACTTCAAATAATTGGGCTGGGCCCACTGTTTTAATTCGGACGAGTCAGATTTTGGCAACACTGGGGGCTACGGGGTTATTCCCGCGCAGCCGCACTGGATCCGGCGCCACAACCCGATCCTCGCGCGAACCCGGAGGCTGACCGGTGGGACCTGGCCCTCCTTCGTCTTCCTCGCGCTGCCCGTGCCTCCCGCGGCGGCGCACGCCGGCGAGGCTCGCCGGGACGGGGTTCCTGTGGTCCAAACTTTGTCAAACTCGCCGCCTGTGAGTTCTACACCGTGCTGAACACGATGGTGGGGTCGGGAGCCGATGACAACGGCCGGAAAGGTGCTTGCACCGGCGACCATGTCGAACCTTACTTCGGCGACCTCGCTCTCCCTCAACAGTGGGTCTTTCGGGCTAGGGTTGGCTCCAAAAGCACCAGTGTCCCATGGACAACATCGACCCATAGCTCGCTCTCCATGAAAACCACCGGAGAGGGGACCTCACCGGCGACCCGAGCCCGCAAAACGCCAGCGGCGACAAAAACTCGAAGAACTCCTTCAGTTCTTGATGGTTTCCGGCACCGTTTGAGCGAGAAGGATCGCAGGGATCTAACAAAGCTTCTCCTAGACCAGGATGAGCTCTAGCTATCGCAACACGAAGAATTTGATTGTAGACCGAGGTGTGTTGCTATGAACTAGGGTTTGGTAAAATCCAAAATTCTCACTACCCGGTTGATCAATCATCCTGAGGCTTTCAGTAACATGATCTACAGACAACAACGCACCTTTCTTGTGCAGGGAAAGGGGCGGCGAAGCTGGCCATAGTGCGCGGTCCACGGTGAACCGAACGGGGTTCCGCCGAGCACCTCCGATCGCCGGCGCCGATCTCTGGTTTGCGCGTAGCACGAATTAGGAAGCTTAGGGAAAAGAAAGGTGGAGGCTGGAGCACTCTCTTGCGCTTCTTTTTTCTGTTTGGGGCTCGATCATCCGAGCTCGGCGAGCGTGGGCGAGGGAGTAAACAGCGACGGCGCTGAGGCGGTTTCTCGCAGGAGCGAACGAAAGGAGCGGCGAGTCACGGAGGGAAAACGAAGACCGACTTCGTTGCTGCGACTGGGGGGTGATGAAGCGGCTGGCGATCGAGGAACCAGGAGGTGGCACGGTGGAATTCCTCGGGAGCGGGTTTCAGCGGGCGCTGGCGGCCTCTCGGCGATCAGTCGATGAAAACAGAGGCAGTAGCTCTGTTGGGAGGATGACTGCTGGGCCCCACCTCCCTCTCTTTTAATCCAATATTTCCCTGATATTTTACCCCAGCAACTCAACATTTAAGGCTAGACTTTCACCCCAAGTTAAGTTTGAATTTTCTGAATTCAAAGGGTTTGAATTCAGGTGTGAAATTTGGATGTGGTTTGATCATTTGAATTTGAAAAAGAGTTTGAATTCTCCACTTTGTATTGCCTCAAAAAAAATAGCAAACCAGCTCCAAAGTTTCCAATTTTTGGCATGGCTGCTCACCCAAAGGTGGAGAACACATTTGTGAAACCAAATTTTCAAATTGAGGGAATTGGAATTTGAAACTGAATTTGAAATTCAGATTAGAGGGCTTTTCCTTTTAATCCCAAACAAATATGAAAACTCCTCCAAATGAGCTGAAATTTGGAAGTTTGAATATTTGGACTATGAAGATCCAAGTTATGAACTTATACCCCCATGTTTGGAAGTTTTGGGAAGTCTAAACCCTCACTTTGAACTTATACCATTATAATTCAAAGTTTTAATTCCCCTCATTTTTCATAAGTGTATATGAGCTGAATTTTCTTGCTACCACTTTTGGGGATTTTACATCCCTCCCCCTTAAAAAGAATCTCGTCCCGAGATTCCAAAGGAAAAGCAAAGTTGGGAAACTTTACCGGGTATATGATGATAGCAAGTCCGGATAATTCGTTCGTAGATATTCCTCGCTTTCCCATGTCGCCTCATCAGCGGTATGGTTACTCCACAAGACCTTGTAGAACCATAAGGTCCGGTTTCTTGTGGCACGAGTCTTTTCATCGATGATCCGGATTGGATACTCCGTATACGTGAGGTCCGGTTGAAGAACTTCTATGTCTTCTGTGCGGATTTCAGCCGAGGGCTTGAGGCACTTCCTCAGCTGAGAGATGTGGAAGACGTTGTGAATGCCTGCGAGCGACACTGGTAACTCCAGGCGATAGGCCACGGGTCCGCATCTTTCAATGACGGCGAACGGACCAATGAACCGCGGCGCAAGTTTACCCTTCACTCCGAAACGATGAATTCCCTTCATCGGAGACACACAGACATAAACATTGTTCCCGATGTCGAAGTGGAGAGGGCGGCGTCTTTTATCCGCATAGCTCTTCTGACGAGATTGAGCATCCTTGAGTTTGTCTTGTATTACTCGCACTCGTTCTTCAACCTCATTCACAAATTCAATGCCGTAGATGACTCGCTCGCCGGACTCGCACCAGTTGAGAGGTGTGCGACATTTCCGGCCGTAGAGAGCTTCATATGGCGCCATCTTGATGCTAGCTTGATAGCCATTGTTGTAAGAAAACTCCGCCAACGGCAAATGATCGTCCCAATTCTTGCCGTGGTGGATGGCACAAGCGCATAGCATGTCTTCAAGCACTTGATTCACCCGTTCAGTTTGACCATCTGTCTGTGGGTGATACGTGGAGCTTCGGATCAGTTTGGTTCCCAGTGATGCGTGCAGCTGTTCCCAGAACCGAGAGACGAACAGCGCACCGCGATCTGAAATGATGGAGCGGGGAACACCGTGCAAACACAAGATCTTTGCAATATACAGCTCCGCATATTGCTTGGCCACGTACTTTGTATACACGGGGATAAAATGAGCCGACTTGGTTAGTCGATCGACTATCACCCAAATCGAGTCATGCTTGTGAGACGTGAGAGGTAACCCGACTATGAAGTCCATGCTGATATCCTCCCACTTCCACGTCGGAATGTTCAATGGTTGCAGCTGTCCGGCTTTACGCATATGGTCGGCCTTCACACGCCGACACGTATCACATTTGGATACGTATTTTGCGATCTCTCTCTTCATCCGTGTCAACCAAAACCTGATTTTCAGATCCTGGTACATCTTGTTGCTGCCCGGATGAATAGCATACTTGGACAAATGAGCCTCGTCCAAGATTTTCTTCCGAAGCTTCATGTCACAGGGTACCACTATACGGTCTTTAAACCATAGCGTGCCGTGTTCATGTCTTCGGAAGCATTTATTTCGCCATTCTCCATCCTTCTCCGAATGTGCGACATTCCCATGTCCTTCTTCTGAGCTTCCATAATCTCCTCTCTTATGGTTGGGATGAGAGCAAGATTATATAACGCCCCATATGGAACCAAGTACAGACTCGGCTCCTCCTCTTCAAGTGGGGTGATGGACAGATTGTTGACATGGGATTTGCGGCTTAAGGCATCGGCAACATGTTTGCCTTACCGGGATGGTAGTGAATCTCGATCTCATAGTCTTTGATCAGTTCTAGCCATCTCCGTTGCCGCATATTCAACTCCTTTTGAGTGAAGAAATACTTCAAACTCTTGTGGTCAGTGCAGAGGTGCACTAAGTTCCCAAGCAAATAGTACCTCCACATCTTCAAGGCCAATACCACAGCAGCAAGCTCGAGATCATGAGTCGGATAGTGCTGCTCGTGGCTATGGAGTTGACGTGAGCCATAGGCGACCACTCTTCCTCCTTGCATCAATACACAGCCAAGCCCGATACCGGACGCATCACAATATACGTCGAAGGGCTTGGTTGTATCCGGTTGAGCTAACACCAGGGCTGTTGTAAGATGCTTCACTAATGCCTGGAAAGCTTCTTCACAAGCTGAGCTCCAAACATATTTGATCCCCTTCTTCAACAGTTCAGTCATCGGCTTAGCAAGCTTGGAGAAGTTCGGTATGAATCTCCGGTAATATCCTGCTAACCCGAGGAAACTTCTGACTTCGTGGACTGATGTGGGGGACTTCCATTTCAGCACTTGTTCGATTTTGCTTGGATCAACTGCAATGCCTTCTGCAGAAATAATGTTACCAAGGAATGGCACTTGGCTGATCCAAAACTCGCACTTGCTGAACTTGGCATAAAGCTTATGGTCTCTCAAACGTTGAAGCACGATATGCAAGTGCTTGCCATGTTCTTCTTCAAACTTGGAGTAAACCAAGATGTCGTCTATGAACACCACCACAGACTTGTCCAACTCCGACATGAACACTGAGTTCATGAGATACATGAAATGTGTCGGGGCGTTGGTGAGACCAAAGGACATGACGAGGTATTCATACAACCCATATCTCGTCGAGAAGGCCTTTCTTGGGATATCCTCCGCTCGGATCTTGATTTGATGATATCCGGAGCGAAGATCCATCTTGGAAAATACACTCGCACCCACAAGTTGATCGAAGAGAATATCGATGCGGGGCAGTGGATATTTATTCTTGATGGTGACGGCGTTGAGAGGTCGGTAGTCCACACACAACCTCAAGGTTTCATCCTTCTTCTTCACAAACAGCGCCGAGCATCCCCATGGCGAGGAACTCGGTCGAATGAAACCCTTCTTCATCAAATCGTTGAGCTGCTCCTTTAGTTCAGCCAGCTCATTCGGAGCCATCTTATATGGTCTCCGTGAGATTGGTGTCGTCCCAGGTACGAGTTCAATCTTGAACTCGACATCTCTTTCGGGTGGCATGCCCGGAAGATCATCCGGAAAGACATCCGGGTATTCACGGACCACACGAATATCCTCAAGTTTTGTGGCTTCCGTGTTATAGGTGGCTGGAGCTTCTTGAACCGAACGGTCAAGAATAAGAACATGTGGTTCATGAAGTGGAGAGTTTAAACGAACCACACGTGGAATGATGTCAAGAACAGCACCATGGCGATGTAGCCATGAAATTCCTAAAATGACATCAAGTTTTTGACTCTCTAACATGATCAGAGAAGTCGGATATAGATTCCCACCCAACTGTAATGGTGCTCTATAGACCATTCTATCAGCTGTTATTTTCCCACCCGGAGAACATATCAAATATGAATTATTTGTGGGAATGATAGGCAGTTGATATTTAATAACATAAGACTGACTTATGAAATTATGGGTGGCACCGGAGTCAAAAAGTATGACTACGGGATGACCTAGGTAAGAGAACGTACCCGCGAGGACGGGTTCGCCTTCCGGCACGTCTTCGATGGCTAAGTGGTGGACGTTGCCGGGTTTTGGTGCTGGTTTCTTGGGCTGGTTGTGGGGTTGATTAGCACCCTGATATGGTGCTGCACCCCTGCCCTGTCGCGGCTCGGGGCAGTCTCTTGAAATGTGCCCGACACGGCCACACGTGTAGCACGTGTAAGGTGTCGGGGTCTCGCCGACTTGAGGACGGAATCCCGGTGCACGCTGTCGAAACTGAGGCGCACGCGGGACCATCCTTTGCTGCTGCTGTTGCTGCGGTGGATACGTCGGTCGAAAGCCCGGCACATTATATTGCTGCCCGCGAAACTGAGGCGGTCGCGCCGGTGGCTGCCATCTCTGAGCGGATGGTGAGCGATACACCACGCGGTATTTCTGTGGCGTTCCACCACTGCTGCTCGTCAGTGCGCTGCGTTTCCTCTTGTCAGAACCGCGCTCGCGCTGAGCATTTTCTTGTAGAATCGTGGCATTAACTAGATCGTTGAATGTGCTGTGATTGCTTTGGGCGAGGTGGACCTTCATCTTGGAATTCAGGCCCCGGAAGAAAGCGTTGCGCTTGTTGTCTTCCGTCCCCACAAATCCTGGCGCATACTGCACCAGCCAGTTGAATTACCTGGAGTACTCATGAGCACTCCTCTCGCCTTGTCGTAGCGCCAGGAACTCCTGGAGCTTCATTTCCATCACACCGGGAGGTATGTGATAGGCGTGGAACGCCTCCCGGAACTCCGTCAATGTGATGGCATGGCCAGCCGGTAAGGAGGCAGTGTAGTTCGCCCACCAGGTACCGGCTTCTCCTTGAAGCTGTTGCGCTGCATACAGCGCCTTCTGGTGTTCGGTGCATCGTAGTAGCCCGAACTTTGCCTCTAGAGTGCGGATAAAGCTGTCCGCCTCCAAAGGTTCTTCGGCCTCCGTGAAGACCGGTGGATGGGTCGCCATGAATTCTGAATACGAACTTTGTTGGGGCTGGCGTTGCCCATTGTATTGGCGTCCTCCCTGATGGGACGCATTCTGCTGCACCAACATCTGCAGTAACTCGGTTTGCTCGTCGTGCGAGCTGAGCACTGCGGCGAGAACCTCCGCAAGATTCCTTGGAAGTTCTGGCGGTGGAGGAGGTGGTTGCTGATGCGTCGTGGTCTGCTCCGGAGGTGGAAATTCATCACCACGAACTTGACTCGGACCTCCCTCCTCTTGTGTTGAACGTGTCCGCACCATTCTGCATTTAGACCATTCAAACGATCAGCACATGTTGCTTTATTTCATCCAGTCGATACAATAGTGATGCGAGAATGGAATAAAAAGTACGCCTAACAGTCACACATATGGATAAAGTGTGAACTTTATACAACATATACATCCCTGGACCGTGTCACAGATCGAGTTCCAAAGTATTGAACTTTATGGGTTAAAAGTTCATTTCGACCATCGGGGTCACCACGGGATGTTAAGTGTGTTAGCATGCGTAATTCCTCGCTATTGTATTGGACCCAAACATGTACTAACTCAAAGTGATGTGTCAAATGCATAAACCCTTCGACTCCAACTCGCTGTTTTACAACAGCCACTGGACGTCAAACGGTGAAACTAAGTGTTTTGGTCGAAATACGGAAAATTCCCGAGAGCATTTGGCTTGCCCTGTTTCTGGACAGTACCTACTCATCTGAGATTTTCATTCCATTGGAGGGAGATTTTGTTCTGGAGCCCTACAGAAAAGTTGTAGAGGACTTATAAACCTTTCCAGAATGGTATCCCACACCTCCATTGGTTCAACCAATATTAAGTTATGCCCTGTTCAATTTCAGAAAAATTTCTGCCAAAAACAGGGAGATTGTTCCTAAGTTTTTGAGATTGGATCTATACTCCCAATTGACTCTGAGTTCAATATAGGAGTTCACTAACCCCTAAATGGATTCCTAAACTTCATTTTGACTCTTTTCTTTGAAAATAAACTTTTATGCAGTCGGTACTACGTTTCCTCACCAAAGAAAAATCCTAAACCAGTATTTCGGCATATACGTGTCAAATGGTGGAACTAAAGTCGTCACTCACAAACGGTTCCTACACGTCATGCACTAACGTGGTTAATGTACCTGCAGAAAAACATACAATAATTGTGCACACAAAGGTTTTAATATTGCAGGCAGTTCCATATCATAGTAAAAACATACGGTCTGTATCATTGTCATACAGACCGTCCTTGAGTCAAGCCACGTCTCAAGGTACATGGTTGTGTTTTCACACCACACGACGGGGAACCCGAGTAGAGCGCGAACGGGTCGTCACGGTTGGGAATTTTATCAACCCAACGGATACCACCTACTGCCTCATGACCGTTGAGGCACGCCGATGGCGAGCGCTGCGTATGGCCCTTTGAACATTGAACGTTCAAGAGTTGCATACTATCGTGTTGCTTACCACACGATGGGGTATTCTCACTTTTGCCTAAAGCACGCTGGAGAACAGCGTTTTCATATGCTCTCAGAACCATTAAGAGGTTCAGAGACTCATATTCACTACCGTGCCAAGCCACGGTATATCCTTCCATACTATTACTCGTATGGGGAGTTACCGCAATTGATCCGCCTGCGGTGGCGTACCTTACCTCTTACCTGACGTCGGAGCGTCGTTACAGAATGTATAACACACAAGTTAGTTTTTCCACCTTAGTAACTACTACTATCATAGACCTTTTGTGGGCTTAATGACTAATCCTCACCCGACTACTTCTAAGTTTTCAAAAATAGGATCTTTCCGAGTGTGCTATTCCCAATGCGGCTCTGATACCACGACTGTGGGGACCACCCCGTGGTTCACCCACTCCAGGATCGCATAGGGTGGTGCCGTGCGATGCGGCACCCAACAGCACACACGAAAAGAATAAATAACAACATACAAACTTTTATTTGATATAAAACAGCGGAAGTCTTTTTACAAAACTTATTTATACAGCGGAAGTAATATACATATGTAGCCTCTCATCCTAACTATGCAAAAGTGCAGCTGTCCAGCCCGGGGATGCTACACACTAGCAGCATGGAACCGGAGAATCACGGCGGCGTGCAGGGCTCCAGCTCGGCCGTGTACCCCGATGGGGGCATCGCCTCGTCCTCGGAACCTTCCTCATAACTCTCACCTGCACACAGCTCAAAATATTGCAACCGTGAGCACGATGGCTCAGCAAGTCTTAACCGTCAACCCTAGGCATGGAACTCTACGTGCAAGGATATGTAAGATGGGAAAAGGAATTTGCGACAAAGACACGCCTATAAGTTGGTCCTTACTTTCAGTTTTATAGCAGCAGATTCATGTGCCTTAGGCAGCCCTCACATCGGAAGTCCACAATCAAACAAGAAACGCTTTCCTCCGATGTGGTGATGCCCAAAGTGGAATATAAACTTAATTAGCTCTATATCTACAGCAATCAAGGTATTCAAGACATTAAGATCAATACAGCATTTTTAGTTGGCTTATTTCACTTCTTACTACGTCACAGCGCAGTGAACAAGCGGGTACTCAAATAACCGCGAGGGACGGTGATTACAATCAAGACACACCCGGATAACACGTTACTACACCCACTTTCAGAAGCGTGATTCCACACCCCTTCCTACTCTGTTGTATGCAACAACCTTTCAAAGGCAACCCAAATGCCGAACCGGTCCATCCGTAACGGGTAGGAGGTCCCTGCGTGGAGCGTGACTGTGCCCACCGGCAGATTTACACCTTGCTACCCTCAACCCACTCCTATTTACGGTTGGGTAAGCCTCGACACCCAGGTTAACCAATTACATCAGTTTCCTGGTTCCCATATGCCAGTATGCATCCGGTACTGTTCGATACTTGTCCAGCAGGGCCGCACACGGACGGTCCTCAACCGACACCAACAGGGCTAAGCACGTGAGACCTCTGCTCACTGCATCCTATCCCTCCTGCTGGGTCTCATTTTCATAACTCAAGTCATTTTCTACCTCTTCTCATTCCGTATGATAAATACTATCTCGCGAGTAGCTTCCAACCACTCGACTTCTACCGGGATACTAAACATTAGCATGGCATTCTCTACTCGTTGAGTTTGTAAACTACCCAACCCTTTATAGGATTTAAAAGGCTATGCAAGTGGGGTTTCAATCACCCTAACTCTAATGCAAACATTCACCCTAGACATAAATGATACAAATGAAAAACTTTATAAAAGGTACTTAAGTGCAAACCGGGGCTTGCCTGGTTGCGAGTTAAACGGAAAGTCAGCTTCTGGTGGGAGGACGTCCAACGGCTCCGGTGCGTCCTCAACTTCGGTCACTATTATGAAATGTAATAAAATACATGTATAAGTATTAAGGATTTATAAGAATTGGACTTCTATTCATAGCTACTGCTATTTAAAATCCTTAATTGGCTTTGGGAATTCTACAGTGGATACTAGACCCTCTAAGGATGATTTGAGCCAAATTTGGAGACATGTCATTGCATAATGTAGTCTTTAAAATTCCTACAAGTACAATGCTTATCTGAATTTTGAGCCCAAATCAGGAGCTTTGACATAGCTAGAAATGGAAGATCTGATTAGGGTAAGTCTCCATGGTTCTAACAAAATTTGTTTCACCATTTTTGGAGCTACCATCAGAGAGATATGAATTTTTGAAGTTGGACAGGAGTTCTGAAAAGTTTTCTGTTTAAATTGAATTTTCCAAATAAAAGCTGAACATGGGAAGGTAATTTGACCTAGCAAATGAACTCCAATGAAGCCTAAATTTTTACTGGAGATCAGTATCTATGAAGAGGATTTGCTGCCCAAATTTGGGAATATTTCATAAAGAATTGCTCCTATAATAAATCCCTAAAGGATTTATTAAAAACAATTCTACAGAAATTCCTGGGCATTTTCATAGCTAAAAATTGGTTTCTCTGTGAAGTACTCCTCATGAGGAATCCAACAAAATTGGTCTCACTCTTTTTGGAGTTTTTTTACATAAAGTTATGGCCTTGAAAAATAAGCTAATTCCTGGAATTATTTCTCTAATAGAAACTTCAAATAATTGGGCTGGGCCCACTGTTTCAATTCTGACCAGTCAAATTTTGGCAACACTGGGGGCTACGGGGTTATTCCCGCGCAGCCGCACTGGATCCGGCGCCACAACCTGATCCTCGCGCGAACCCGGAGGCTGACCGGTGGGACCCGGCCCTCCTTCGTCTTCCTCGCACTGCCCGCGCCTCCCGCGGCGGCGCACGCCGGCGAGGCTCGCCGGGATGGGGTTCCTGTGGTCCAAACTTCGTGAAACTCGCCGCCTTTGAGTTCTACACCGTGCTGAACACGATGGTGGGGTCGGGAGCCGATGACAACGGCCGGAAAGGTGCTTGCACCAGCGACTATGTCGAACCTTACTTCGGCGACCTCGCTCTCCCTCAACAGTGGGTCTTCGGGCTAGGGTTGGCTCCAAAAGCACCAGTGTCCCATGGACAACATTGACCCATAGCTCGCTCTCCATGAAAACCACCGGAGAGGGGACCTCACCGGCGACCCGAGCCCGCAAAACGCCAGCAGCGACAAAAACTCGAAGAACTCCTTCAGTTCTTGATGGTTTCCGGCACCGTTTGAGCGAGAAGGATCGCAGGGATCTAACAAAGCTTCTCCTAGACCAGAATGAGCTCTAGCTATCGCAACACGAAGAATTTGATTGTAGACCAAGGAGTGTTGCTATGAACTAGGGTTTGGTAAAACCCGAAATTCTCACTACCCGGTTGATCAATCATCCTGAGACTTTCAGTAACACGATCTACAGACAACAACGCACCTTTCTTGTGCAGGGAAAGGGGCGGCAAAGCTGGCCGTAGCGCGCGGTTCACGGTGAACCGAACGGGGTTCCGCCGAGCACCTCCGATCGCCGGCGCCAATCTCTGGTTTGCGTGTAGCACGAGCTAGGAAGCTTAGGGAAAAGAAAGGTGGAGGCTGGAGCACTCTCTTGCGCTTCTTTTTGCTGTTTGGGGCCCGATCATCCGAGCTCGGCGAGCGTGGGCGAGGGAGTAAACAGCGACGGCGCTGAGGCGGTTTCTCGCGGGAGAGAACGAAAGGAGCGGCGAGTCACCGAGGGAAAACGAAGACCGACTTTGTTGCTTCGACCGAGGGGTGATGAAGCGGCTGGCGATCGAGGAACCAGGAGGTGGCGTGGTGGAATTCCTCGGGAGCGGGTTTCAGCGGGCGCTGGCGGCCTCTCGGCGATCAGCCGATGAAAACAGAGGCGGTAGCTCTGTTGGGAGGCTGACTGCTGGGCCCCACCTCCCTCTCTTTTAATCCAATACTTCCCTGATATTTTACCCCAGCAACTCAACATTTAAGGCTAGACTTTCACCCCAAGTTAAGTTTGAATTTTCTGAATTCAAAGGGTTTGAATTCAGGTGTGAAATTTGGATGTGGTTTGATCATTTGAATTTGAAAAAAGAGTTTGAATTCTCCACTTTGTATTGCCTAAAAAAAATAGCAAACCAGCTCCAAAGTTTCCAATTTTTGGCATGGCTGCTCATTCAAAGGTGGAGAACACATTTGTGAAACCAAATTTTCAAACTGAGGGAATTGGAATTTGAAACTGAATTTGAAATTCAGATTAGAGGGCTTTTCCTTTTAATCCCAAACAAATATGAAAACTCCTCCAAATGAGCTGAAATTTGGAAGGTTGAATATTTGGACTATGAAGATCCAAGTTATGAACTTAGACCCCCATGTTTGGAAGTTTTGGGAAGTCTAAACCCTCACTTTGAACTTATACCATTATAATTCAAAGTTTTAATTCCCCTCATTTTTCATAAGTGTATATGAGCTGAATTTTCTTGCTACCACTTTTGAGGATTTTACATCGCGTACCTGGGAGAACTGCTGGATGAAGGAGCGCAGCGTCTCCCCAGGTTGTTGCTGGATGGCGTGGAGGTCGAGCTCCGTGCCAGGCCGGGTGTAGGAGCTCTCCCCAGGAAGTTATCGAACCCTGGGGGAGGTTCATGAGCCAAGACCGGGCTGGGCCGGTCAAGGCGACAGGGAAGTAGTTGGCCATGACGGCCTCGTCCCCTCCTGCAGCAAGGACGGCGGTGGAGTAGATCTAGAGGAACTCCGCTGGGTTGACGCTGCCGTCATACTTCTCGGGCAGGTGCGGCCAAAACTTGCGCGGCCACCTCGCGAAGCGAAGGTGGGGCACCAGGGCCGCACATCCTGCCCCTGTTGCTGCAGGCATTGGTGCCGCGAATGCTTGATTCGCTGCAGGCACTGTGTGCCCCGGTATGGGCAAGGCTGCGCCATAGACCGGGGGCACCGTTTGCAGGGCATATGGCTGTGGCATATGCTGCGCGGCGTATGCCTGGGGCAGAGTTCGCGTGGCGAAAGTCTGCGCCTCAGGCAGGGTTGAGGCAGACGTCATGCTGACGCCGGCCTCTTGGCTGCGACGCCTTTCTCGTCGTCGCTCGAGGAACACTCTGGCGTCTTAGCCCAAGTGGCATCATTCCAGCTCAGTCCTCAGGTCCGTCGACGGAAGCCTGGTGGAGCTGGAATCCGCCGTCTGTCCGTCAACCGTCGGCGTGCGCTTCGGCGACACAGCCGGTTGGCCGGAGCGTCGTCCCTGCCGAAGTCGAGGGTTTGCGGCGGCGACGACGAGATGGTCTACCACGCGAATCCACTGTTGGGTCGCTGAATGGGGCGCGTCCCCAGCAGGTGGATTGTGCACTAGCGTTCTTGCTGCAGCCAGCGCACCGTAGTGGGGAACGCTCAGCGCGCAGAAGATCTCACGCTAGCTGGAGCCTGCATTGCCGGGGTCAGCGTTGCCGGAGTCGGCTGCTGGCTTCCAGATTGCGCCGACACACTCCGTCCTGAGTGCGTCGACACGTATCCCCCGCTAGTCACGGTCCATCATGAACGCGGGGGAGGAGAGCTTGCCGCTGAAGGAAGCTTGGTCATCTTCGTCGGCAAAAACTCGTCATGCAAGGGAAGAGCCCCCTACCTGGCGCGCCAAATATCGAAGTGTGTGGTCGACACTTCCCCCGGACCTGCTCTGGGCAGCCCGCGGAGGTTCTTTTTCAGAGGAGCTAGTCGCTTGCGGAGAGCTTCAGCTTATGGGACGAGTGAGGGAGAAGCTTGACACGGTGAGTTTTACGTGGTTCGGGCCGCCGGAGCGTAAAACCCTACGTCCACGGCGAGCAGAGGTGCTCGTTGTATTGCTTGTTGCTCAGAACTGGAGTCCTGAGCTTGAGGGTGAGTTATGCCTAGGGTGTGAGTTGCTGGAGTGCAAACCCTTGCTAACGTTGCCTACCCGAGCCTTTTATAGTCCAAGGCTCGTGTGGCTTACAGGGGGGGCCCGGGACTCGACAGGTGGTCCCGGGGAGATTGTCTGCCGACTATCATATCTGCAGTTATGCCGGTAGTTGTCTCTGGCAAAGGCTTCCGAGTCTTCGTTCTGCCGCCCTGCCCATGCCGCAAGCTAGTCGTAGTGGTTGATGACGACAGGGGCGGCAGGGGATGTCTTGTCGCTGTGTTTATTGGCTGGCAGGTTCTGACACGGTGCGCCAGTCTGTGATGCGACTGGGTGCAACGGCACCTGACAGAGGCGTGCTCCGTGTCTCCGCGTCTTGGGAAGGCGCGGGCCTTGAATACCTTGTAAGGTAAAGGCATGGTGCGCCTTTACTCCTGCTGCCTACCGCGCCGGGCGGCAGCACTGCTCTGCTGGCCACGTGTCGGACCCAGAGCTCTCCTCTGAGGAGAGGGGGAGCTCCGGCTCCACTGGACACGCGGAGCCTTCGGAGCTCACCCCCGCGGAGGGGGGCGAGGTCCGGTCTTCTGGGCCACGTGGCAGGCCCGGAGCTATCCTTGGAGGAGAGGAGAGCCCCGGCCCTGCCGGACACGTGGCGCCTCCGGAGCTCGCCCCTGCAGAGGGGGCGAGGTCCGGCCTCCTCGGCCACATGGCAGGCTCGGAGCTATCCTCCGTGGGGAGGGGAGCTCCGGCCCCGCTGGACACGTGGCGCCTTCAAACCTCGCCCCTGCAGAGGGAGCGAGGTCCTTAGGAAGTTTTACTCTGTGCGCGGGGGTACCCAGTATTTAGGGTACCGACAGTGAGCATACACAGGAAGTGCGGTCATAAAAATTAATACGTAATTTAAATGAGCACAAGGGAAGAGCAAAGCAGGATAGGTTTCTTTCATATAAATTTCCATAGGAGGAAGGCAGGCTAAACATGGAGGCAATGACCCGTCCCATTAAGAAGGGAAGCAAGACTCTATGCGCTTAGGGTCGGAACCAAGCCAAGCTGAACGTAGTCCTGGACCGTCCCCTGAGACTTAGCTGCTCCGAGCGCTGTTCCTGGACTCCATGGAATCTATTATAGAAAGAAAAGACTGTCCTGCTATTGCTCTAGGGGTAGAACTTACGGAGATGTTCTATGTTCCAAGGGTTCGGGAGCGGATCCCCATCCTCGGTGGAAAGGCGTACGTGTGGCGGACCGGAATCCGCTCATCCAGGATCGCAGAGGGTGGTGCCGCGCGATGCGACATCCGACAGCACACGTCATAAGGACATAATATATTACATGGGAAAAACAACTGAAACTGTACAAACAGGTACAAACTTCAGTTACTACTATTGTTTATATTACACAGCGGAAGTCTACACTATACAACTCACGCCCGCCTATCTAGCAAAAGTGGTTGTCCAGCCCTAGGGCAACCCACACTAGCTGCACTCCTCAGCTCAGCGCGGCGTGTACGGCTCCCACTCAGCCGTGGTCCCCGACGGAGGGTAACCCTCGCCGGTGGACTCGTACTCCGAGTCCATGGGTGGCTCCTCACCTGAAAAACACTTAAGCAGCAACCGTGAGCACGAAGGCTCAGCAAGGCTTAACCGACTCACCTAAGCATGAAACTCTACATGAGGGGTACAATGGACATAGGATAGTAACATTTCAGCAAAAGGACACGCCTACAAGTTCATCCTTAGTTCATCTTTTAGCAACAAGTTAACAGTTCATGAAATCTGAAATTTAGTAAGCAGTATTTGGTGGCACACATGTAGCACTACAATTATATCAACCAGCAATATTGAATCAACATGTTTCATCCATTAATCTACGTCACGACTCAGTGACCAAGTGGTACTCTTCACCGCGAGGGACGGCGAATCGACTCGATATACACCTGCAGGGAAACCCAAAGAGCACGTCACGTACGCCCACCCGCGGAGCTGCACAGCACGCTCACTCGATGTCGTACGGGACAACCTTTCACCCAACAGCCCAAACGTCGAACCGGTCGCACCGAAACGAGCAGGAGGTTCCCCACACGGAGCATCTATCTATGCCCGTTGGCAGATTTCCACCTTGCTGCCCTCAGCCTACACCTATAAATCGGTGCGTTATGCCTCGACGCCCGGAGGTTTAGGCTACATCAGTTTATCGGGGCCCATATATCCGATATGCCTTCGGTACGTTCAAACTTGATCAGCGTGGGCCGCACACGGCTCGGTCCTCAATCGAAACGGACAGGGCTGCGCACACAAGACTCCCTCTTGCTGCGCCCTAGCCCCTGCCCAGTCTCATTTTCATTACTAATGTGATCTCACATCACTCAACTGAACCCGTGCGTCCCAAGCCTATCTCGCGAGTAGATTCCAACTACTCGACTTGTACCGAAGCCCTATGAATCTTTAAGCATAGCCTATCTATTCAAGGTCTTAGACACTACCCTCACTCTTTTAGGAACCTTTGGTTATGCAAGTGGGGTTTCATTCATCCTATACCTAATGCACAATCATACTTCATATGACACATGTAAACAAAGTAAGACTTATAAAAGGGTTAATGCAAACCGGGGCTTGCCTTATTGCTGCTGGTCAGGGGTTAGTTCCTCTTCCGGAAGGAGGAAGTCCAGCACTTCCGGAGTCTCTTCTTCAATGGCTACACGTTTAATACAATACTACATGTTAATTTGAATGCAATGTGTGAACTGGAATACCTCATTGCTAATAACTCTAGCTAGCCCTTCCCTTTGGTTCTGAAATTTTTATGGTGGACTGGTAGGGTCCTAACCAGAGTTGTGACCAAGTTTTATTTGAAACAAAGTTCATTTGAACCTTGTACAAATAGAAGCCCATTTGGTCAATATTTGAGCCTCTGGATGATTTCAGGGGTTTTCATGGCTCCAACCATTACTTTCTGGGAACTAGACTTTAAGATGGTTCTAATGGAGTTGGTTTTATGTCATTTGAAGAATTCTACCGAAAGTTATGCCCTAATTAAGATTTGACAAAATCTGAAAAATGTTTCTGTACATTTTTCTATTTTCTCAGGGCAGTTCTCTTAATCACCCGATTAGGGTAACTAAACGAACTTGGATGAGCCTCAAAATTTTACTGGTATTCAGGGATTTTCCAATGAACCTTTCAACCAAATTTCAGAATTTTTCATAAAGTAGTTCTCCAGATAAAATTCCCGACAGTTTAAAATTTAGGGATTTAATTCTGGAAAACTATTCACTTTCATGAGCTGAATTTGGTATTGCTGGAAAGTGCTCAGAGAGCTAAATCCAACCAAATTTGGTTCACTCGATTTGGAGCTTTCTAGCCAAAGTTATGAGGATTTGAAGTTTGGAAGAATCCTGAAAATCGGGGGAAAAGTTTAAACTCTCGGGCCCGCGGGGACACGTGTCGAGCGCGGAGGTGTCCGGCACACCGGAGATACCACACGTGTCGAGCGCGGAGGTGTCCGGCACACCGGAGCTCACAGGGTATTTGCGCGCCAGCACAGCCGATCCCCGGCCACACCCGATCCCGGTTTAAATTCTTCAGCCGCTGACACGTGGGCCAGCCGGCTTCGTCTTCCTCCCGCCGTTCTCTCACGCCCGCACCGCCGACCTCACCGGAGCAGGCTCGGGGATCGCCGGCTCGCCGCTGCCGGACCTCCCAGGGGCTGAAACTCGCCGCCAAGGGGTTGTCGACGTCGAGGAACACGTCGGTGGTGTCAGGTCGGGCTGGGGGTGACCGGAAATAGCTCGGCGACGTGCCGCTGCCTCGGTTGAGGTTCGACACCGTCGACCGTGGTTTCTAAACCCGCCAACACCTCGAACAAACGGCCCTACAGCATCAGTGTACCTCTAGGAAGCTCGACAAGTTGTCAAAAGGTTCAGGGATGGCGGCAAGTCGGTCGGCACCGTGTGACCGATCGTGCCCGTCATGACCGCCCTCGATCGAGCTCGAAATTCATCACTCCTAGACAGTTTCACGCTAAGGATGCAGAAAAGAACTTCGCCGGCTAGTCCAGCGTCTATGTGCAAGATTTGATGACCTCCGAAAGATCATAGAGCGAGAATTTAAAGAAACCGTACCGGAAGCTTGGGTTACGGTCGCCGGAGCAAAAACTAGAAATTCTCTGCGGGTTCTTCACGGTTGGCTTCTAAACTTGGAGGAGAGCCGCACGGTGGTCGCGCGCTCCTGTTGCCTCTCTCGCTGGACCGTGAAAACGCCTGTGGAACGCTGCCCACGGGTGCCTGACTCTCGGCTGAGGCTAGGTCGCCGCGGTGGCGATCGTCTTTGGGCAAAGGAGGTCGGATCTCGGGGTTTCTGGCGTTGGGGAGGTGAAGTGCGAGCTCAGGTGGCTGTCTAGCAGCTCAGGGACGAAGGAGGAGATGGTTTTGCTGGTTTTCCCGATTGAGCAGAGAGCTGCGGTGAGAAACAATGCCGCTGCTCGGGTTTGCCCGCGAGAAGATAAAGCCGGCCGACTCCTGCTCGGCTGAGGCGGTGCCGGTCGCGTGGGGGCGCGAGCCAGCCGCCCTGGGCGCCAGCGCGCGGAGAGGGAAGCAGCTGGTGGCGCCGGTAGCTGCTCGGTGGCACAGCCGACAGCTGCTCGGTGGAATTTCCCACCGAGACTCTGACTTTGGGTGCAAGTTTCTCCTTCTCCCCTCTATGACATGTGGGTCCCACCCGGGGTTTTAACCTCTGAAATTTACTCCTAATCACTGTTGTAAACAGTGAGCCCCATAATACCCCTGGTGATTCAAATTGTTCACCCCTGAGCCATTTGAATTGAATAGAACTCAAATTGGGTACGGTTTGAGTGAATTTCAGCACAAGTTCAGTTTTGAATTCAAATAAAGTTTGAATTCGTCCCACTTAGCTCATGTCAAGATCAACTCCGAATGGAGTGAAAATTGGTGTGGTGTGGTGATGAATACTTCAAATGTGTGCCAAAACTGAGGCCCTTACTGTACGCACCAGGGGCGGCAAACTTTCGTGACTCGGAAGGGACCTTCCCAGCTGGGGGAGAGTTTGTCAGTCCCTTCGCGAGAAAGTATGCGTCGCAACACCAGGTCGCCTTCCTGCAGCTCTCGAACACGCACAGACCTTTGGTGGTAGCGCCGGAGCGTTTGTCGGTACCGTGCGTTGCAGATTGCTGCATGTAATCGAGCCTCGTCGACGAGGTCGATGTCTTCACGCCAGAGGTTGTCCTGCGCGGCTTCGTCGTAAGCTCGGACACGGAGAGACCCCATGGTGATCTCTGGGGGAAGCGCAGCTTCAGCCCCGTACACAATGAAGAAGGGTGTCTCTCCGGTGGCCCGACTCTGGGATGTCCGGTTAGCCCACAGTGTGCTCAGAAGCTCGTCCACCCACTTGGCGCCATGTTTCTTCAAGCCGGCATAGGTGCGAGTCTTGAGGCCCCAAAGAATCTCGGCGTTGGCCCTCTTGACTTGCCCATTGCTCTTTGGGTGAGCAACGGAGGCATAGAACACCTGGATGCCGAGGTCTTTGCAGTAGTCTTGGAACGCTGCGCTGGTGAACTGGGTCCCGTTGTCGGTGATGATTCTGTTCGGGACCCCGAACCGGCAGACGATCGACTTGATGAACTTTACTGTGGATTGCTTGTTGATGGTGATGACGGGTGTGGCTTCCGGCTACTTGGTGAACATGTCGATGGCGATGTAGAGGTACCGAAATCCCCCGACTGCTTTGGAAAATGGTCCCAGGATGTCCAACCCCCATACGGCGAACGGCCACGAGGGCGGGATCATCTGAACCGCCTGAGCCGGTGTGTGGATCTGCTTGGCGTGGAACAGGCACGCCTTGCAGCTCTCGACCAGCTTTACGGCATCCTGGAGTGCTGTCGGCCAGTAGAAGCCATGCCGGAAGGCTTTACCGACGAGTGTGCGTGAGGAAGAGTGACTCCCACATTCGCCTACAGGGATCTCAATGAGCAAGTCGCAGCCTTCCCCCTGGGTTATGCACCGCAATAGGACGTGGTTGGCGCCACGCCAGTAGAGATCCCCTTCTACCAGCGCGTACCTTTTAGCCATGCGCACGATCCGTTCAGCGGATACACGTTCATCAGGGAGGATGTTGTCTTTCAAGTAGTCCAGGATCTCCGTGATCCATGCATCGGGTCTGACTTGAGCTTCTGGATCATGAGCGCTGGGTTGCACGGAGTCCCCAGTGACGCTTACGATCCTTGGCGACGTCCATGGCTGCAGGGCCGCCGGGACCGCCAGCTTCGAGGTGTTGGTCCAGCCCCCTTCGCCCGGCTTGGCAGGCCGGGCTGTGGGCCGCAGCAACGTCCTCTCGAAGTCTCCTTCGGGCACACGGGCTCTGGTGTAGGCCTTCGTTGAGAGGTCGTCGGCTGCGGCATTGCCAGCGCGTGGTACATGGCGCAGGTCCAAGGCGAGGAAGTCTTTCTCCAACATCTGCACATGGAGCAGATAAGCAGCTAGTTGTGGGTCATTTCAGGAGCATTCACCCTTAACTTGCTTGATGACTAGCTGGGAGTCGCCCTGTACCAACAACTGGCGAGCGCCCTGAGACAGGGCTGTCTTTAGGCCAAAGATAAGCGCTTCATACTCTGTCATGTTGTTGGTTGCCTCAAAATTGAGACGCACCATGTACCCGAACTGCTCCCCCGATGGCATGAGAAACAGTACGCCAGCACCGGCCCCCTGCTTTCACGAGGAGCCGTCGAAGAAGAGCGTCCAGTGAGGCCCGGTGAAGACCGGAGCTCGGGGCTTTCGTTCACCGTCTTCGTGGCCCCCTGGGTTAGCCTTCGTTGGCGTCCACTCGGCCACGAAGTCAGCCAGTGCTTGGCTCTTGACTGCATGGCGAGGAAAGAAGTCCAGCTCAAACTCCGCCAATTCCGCTGCCCATTTAGCGACATTGCCGGTCGCGTTGGGGCTGTGAAGGATCGCCTTCAGCGGGTAGGAGGTGACCACCGAGATCCGGTGGGCTTGAAAGTAGTGGCGGAGCTTCCTGGATGCCACGAGTACTGCATACAATAGCTTGTGGACCTCCAGGTACCTTGTCTTGGCGTCGTGGAGGACTTTGCTGATGTAGTAGACAGGCCTCTGGATGGTCCGGACCCTCTCTCCAGGGCCTGAGATGTCCTCATCCATTGGCTCAGGCCGACCGGAGGTAGATGGGTCTGGGGGAGCCTCCGAGAGCTGGGACTCGAAGGCTCCTAGGCCGTCTTAGACCTTCGGGAGATCCCGTTGGTTTTCCAGGTGGTCATCCTGGACCCTCGGGAGGACGTCTTGTCCTCCTGGGAGGTTCCTTTTGGTCTCCGGGGGGTTATCCTGGAGCTCCGAGAGGTCCCGTTGGACCTCCGGGAGGTTGTCTTGGAGCTCCGGGAGGTCCCATTGGACCTCCGAGAGGTTGTCTTGGAGCTCCGGGAGATCCCGTCGGACCTCCGGGAGGTTGTCTTGGAGGTTCGGGAGGTCGTATCCGACCTCCGGGGTCTCCTGGTGTTTGTCCTCTGCTATCGGAGCAGGCCGCGGTGACTAGGGGTCCGGCCGTTCTTCGACGAGGACCATGCTCACCACCTCAGTTGTTGCCGTGATGTAGAGCAACAAATGCTCTTCGGGCTCGGGGGCTACCATGATGGGTAGGGTTGTCAGGAGCTGCTTCAACTCCTGGAAAGCTTCTTCTGCTTCGTCGGTCCAAGCAAATGGACCGGATTTGCGTAGGAGCTTAAAGAAAGGGAGCGCTCGCTCTGCTAGCCTCGGTATAAACCGACTCAACGCGGCTAGGCATCCCGTGAGTTTCTGGACATCTTTGATGCGGGCGGGGGGCCGCATCAGGTCGATGGCCTTGATCTTCTCTGGGTTGGCCTCAATTCCTCGGTGTGAGACCAGGAATCCTAGGAGCTTCCCAGAGGATACGCCGAACACACACTTGTCGGGGTTCAGCTTGGTGCGCGTGGAGCGCAGTTTGTAAAAGACTAGGGCCAGGTTATCTAACAAGGATGAACTCTGCCTGACCTTGACAACGATGTCATCGACATACACCTCGACTAAGTCTCTTATTAGCTCTCCAAAGGTTTTGTGCATTGCACGTACAAAGGTGGGAAGAGCATTCTTTAAGCCATAAGGCATAGAGACAATACAGGCCGTCTACTGTGATGAAGGAAGTGTGCTCTTCATCTTCTCTAGACATAGGGATCTGATGAAAACCCGAGTAGGCGTCTAGGAAGCATAGCATATCACAGCCTGATGTCGAGTCTACTATTTGATCTATTTTAGGGAGGGGGAATGGATCTTTGGGACATGCCTTATTGAGACTGGTGTAGTCGATGCACATCCGGATCTTCTCGCTGGCCTTCAAGACGACGACAGGGTTCGCCAACCACCGGGGGTGGTGGAATTCCCGTATGAAGCCAGCATCCAGCAGCTTCTTGATTTCTTCTCGGATGAAGTTCTGCCGCTCGATGGACTACTTGCGAGGCTTCTGTTGGACTGGCCGGGCGTCGGGGAAGATTTTCAGGTGGTGCTCGATCACCTCCCTAGGGATCCCCGGCATCTGCGACGGCTGCCATGCAAACACGTCGACGTTGTGCCGGAGGAAGGTGATGAGCGTGCCTTCCTATTTGCTGTCCAGGCCCCCGGCTACCCAGGTAGTCTGGGCAGCATCGGCGCCGACTTGGATGACCTTCAGGGGGACGTCGCCCTCGTTGAGGGGTTGCATGCAGGGTGCCGCGGTAGAGGCACGGTGGCATGCACTCGGGTGGAGACGGTCTAGTTCTGCACTGCCAGGGGCTGGCGCTCGAGCTGTTGCAAGTGCTTGGAGCTTCTCCAAGGCTGACACTGCAGCAGTGCGGTCTCCATGAATCTTGAGGACGCTTGTTGGTGTAGGCATCTTCAAGACAAGGTAGCCGTAGTGGGCTACTGCCATGAATCGATATAGGGCTGGCCTGCCAATTATGGCGTTGAAGGGGAGGTCGATCTCCGCCACGTCGAACAGAATGTACTCTGTCCGATAGCTGTCCAGTGCCCCAAAGGTCACCGGAAGGCTGATGTTGCCGTAGGGAACGACTTGTCCCGGCCCTACCCCTGAGAACGGGCTCGATGGGGTGAGCTTGGCCATCGGGATCTGCAGCTTCTGGGAAGCTGCACGGCTGATGAGGTTCATCCCAGCCCCGCCATCTACCAGAACGTGGTACATCCTCACGTTGGCGATGGTGGGTGCTACCAAGAGCGGTAGTTGGCCGGCCCCAGCCATGTTCCTGGGGCAGTCGGTGGCATCGAAGCTGATGGGGGTTCCCATCCACTTGAGGTGCGGCACGGCACTTGGGAGAGGAGGAGCCACCGATGCTACCGCTCGGCGCAGAGTCTTAACCGCGCTTCGGGACGAGGGGTCAGCGGACCCGCCGTAGATGACATAGAGCATCTTCCGGCTCTCGTCATCGCTGGAGCTGGAGTCCTCATGGTTGTGCACCGCCTTCACGGCGCGCTGAGGCTCCTGGAACTCCACTTGGCGGTCGACGTTGTCTTGAGTGTCGACCTTCTGCTTGCCCTCCATTTGGTGGAAGGGAGGGGCGTCAGCACGCGGTTGCTTCCCCTTGCGGAAGCGCTCCGCGAGCTTCTGAATCTCCAGGCACTCAGCAGCAATATGGCTGCTGGTGTCGTGCACGGGGCATGGCTCGCAGTCGCTGCCTTTTGTCGCGGCGTGGCCCTCGAGCACCACTGGGTGCTGCTGCAGCAGCAACGGGAGCTGCGGTCGGTGGCTTCATCTTGCCACCTCCCTGGTTCTTGATCTTCTTGCCGCTTCCATGGGAAGCAGCGCCAGATCCGGGCTGTCCTCCTGACTCGGAGGCTGGCAGTGAGTGCCAGTTCCGCCCTTCTGCTGCCCTGGCGCACTTGTCCGTCAGGCTAAAGAGCTCTGAGACGTCGCGAACCTCTCTGGTCGCGAGCTTCTCAAGCATCTTCTTGTCCCGTACACCCTGCCGGAACGCCACCACCACAGAAGCATTTTGGATATGCGGGATGGTGTTCCGTACTTGGGAGAACCGCTGGATGAAGGAGCGCAGCGTCTCTCCCGGTTGTTGTTAGATGGCGTGGAGGTCGAGCTCCGTGCCAGGCCGGGTGTAGGAGCTGCCGAAGTTAGCAGTGAACTGCCGGCAGAGCTCTCCCCAGGAGGTTATGGAACCCTGGGGGAGATTCATGAGCCAGGACCGGGCTGGGACGGTCAAGGCGACGGGGAAGTAGTTGGCCATGACGGCCTCGTCCCCTCCTGCAGCAAGGATGGCAGTGGAGTAGATCTGGAGGAACTTCGCCGGGTTGACACTGCCGTCGTACTTCTCGGGCAGGTGCGACCGGAACTTGCGCAGCCACTTCATGAAGCGAAGGTGTGGCGCCAGGGTCGCACACCCTGCTCCTGTTGCTGCAGGAGTTGATGCCGCGAACGCTTGGTTCGCTTCTGGCACCGTATACCCCGGTGTCGGTACCCTCAATACCGAGTACCCCCGCGCACAGGGTAAAACTTCCTAAGGACCTCGCTCCCTCTGCAGGGGCGAGGTTTGAAGGGCCCACGTGTCCAGCGGGGCCGGAGCTCCCCTCCCCACGGAGGATAGCTCCGGGCCTGCCGCGTGGCCCAGGAGGCCGGACCTCGCCCCCTCCGCAAGGGCGAGCTCCGAGGGCGCCACGTGGCACGCAGGGCCAGGGCTCTCCTCTCCTCAAAGGATAGCTTCGAGCCTGCAACGTGGCCCGGAGGACCGGACCTTGCCCCCTCCGCGGGGGTGAGCTCCGAAGGCTCCACGTGTCCAGCGGAGCCGGAGCTCCCCCCTCCTCAGAGGAGGGCTCCGGGTCCGCATGTGGCCAGCAGAGCAGTACTGCCGCCCGGCGTGGTAGGCAGCAGGAGTAAAGACGCGCCATGCCTTTACCGTACAAAGCATTCAAGACCCACGCCTTCCCAAGACAGCGGAGACGTGGAGCACGCCTCTGTCAGGTGTCGTTGCGCCCAGTCGCATCGCAGACTGGCGCGCAGTGTCAGAACCTGCCAGCCAATAAACACAGTGACAAGACATCCCCTGCCGCCCCCGCCATCATCAACCACTACGACTAGCTTGCGGCATGGGCAGGGTGGCAGAACGAAGGCTCGGAATCCTTCGCCAGAGACAACAACCAACATAACTGCGGATACGATAGTCGGCAGGAAATCTCCCAGGGACCACCTGTCGGGTCCCGGGCCCCCCCCTTGTAAGCCACACGAGCCTTGGACTATAAAAGGCTCGGGTAGGCAACGTTAGCAAGGGTTCGCACTCCAGCAACTCATACGCTAGGCATAACTCATCCTCAAGCTCAGGACTCCGGTTCTGGGCAACAAGCAATATAGCGAGCTCCTCAGCTCTCCGTGGACGTAGGGTTTTACGCTCCGGCGGCCTGAACCACGTAAAACTCGTCGTGTCAAGCTCCTCCCTAACTCGTCCCTACGCTCAAGCTCTCTGCAAGTGACTAGCCCCTCCAAAAAAGAACCTCCGCGGGCTGCCCAGTGCAGGTCCGGGGGAAGTGTCGACCACACACTTCGACATTTGGCGCGCCAGGTAGGGGCTTTTCCCTTGCGCGACGAGCTTCTGCCGACGAAGATGACGAAGCTTCCTTCAGCGGCAAGCTCTCCTCCCCCGCGTTCACGGCGGACCGCGACTAGCGGGGAATACATGTCGACACACTCAGAACGGAGTGTGTCGGCACAAGCTGGAAGCCAGCAGCCGACTCCGGCAACGCCGACTCCGGCAATGCAGGCCCCAGCCAGCGTGAGATCTTCTGCAGCGCTGAACGTTTCCCACGGAGGTGCACTAGCTGCAGCAAGAGCGCTACTGCGTAATCCACCTGCTGGGGACGCGCCCCGTTCAGCGACCCAGCAGTGGATTCGCGAGGTAGACCGTCTCGTCGTCGCCGCCGCAAACCCTCGTCTTCGGCGGGGACGACGCTCAGGCCAACCGGCTGTGTCGCTGACGCGCACACCGACGGTTGACGGACAGACGGCGGATTCCAGCTCCACCAGGCTTCCGTTGACGGACCTGAGGACTGAGCTGGAACGATGCCACTTGGGCCAACACGCTCGAGTGTTCCTCGAGCGACGACGAGAAAGGCGTCGCAGCCTAGAGGCCGACGTCCGCATGACGTCTGCCTCAACACTGCCTGAGGCACAGACTTTCGCCACGCGAACTCTGCCCCAGGCATACGCCACACAGCATATGCCACAGCCATATGCCCTGCAAACGGCGCCCCCGGTCTATGGCGCAGCCTTGCCCATACCGGGGTACACTGAGCCAGCAGCGAACCAAGCGTTCACGGCACCAACGGCTGCAGCAACAGGGGCAGGATGTGCGGCCCTGGCGCCCCACCTTCGCTTCGCGAGGTGGCCGCGCAAGTTTCGGCCGCACCTGCCCGAGAAGTACGACGGCAGCGTCAACCCGGCGGAGTTCCTCCAGATCTACTCCACTGCCGTACTTGCCGCAGGAGGGGATAAGGCCGTCATGGCCAACTACTTCCCCGTCGCCTTGACCGGCCCAGCCCAGTCTTGGCTCATGAACCTCCCCCAGGGCTCCATAACCTCCTGGGGAGAGCTCTGCCGGCAGTTCGTCACCAACTTCGGCAGTTCCTACGCCCGTCCTAGCACGGATCTTGACCTCTACGCCATCAAACAACAACCTGGGGAATCACTGCGCTCCTTCATCCAGCGGTTCTCCCAGGTACGCAACACCATCCTCCACATCCCGAATGCATCAGCGGTGGTCGCATTCTGACAAGGTGTGAGGGACAAGAAGATGCTCGAGAAGTTGGCCACCAGGGAGGTGCAAGACATCTCGGGGCTCTTCAGCCTGGTGGACAAGTGCGCCGGAGCAGAAGACAGGGGTCATTGGCACTCACTGCCAGCTTCCGAAGCCGGAAGACAGCCCGAAGATGGCGGAGTTCAAGCTGAGCTCCCGACCACGTCAGACAGTCAAGAGCCAAGCACTGGCTGACTTCGTGGCTGAGTGGACGCCAGTGAAGGCTGACCCAGGGGGCCGCGAAGACGGTGAACCAAAGCACCGAGCTCCGGTCTTCACCGGGCCTCACTGACGCTCCTCTTCGACGGCTCCTCGCGAAAGCAGGGGGCCTTTGCCGGTGTACTGCTTCTCATGCCATCGGGGGAGCAGTCTGGGTACATGGTGCGTCTCAATTCTAAGGCAACCAACAACTTGGCAGAGTATGAAGCACTCATCTTTGGCCTAAAAGACAGTCCTGTCTCTGGGCGCTCGCCAGTTGTTGGCGCAGGGCGACTCCCAGCTAGTTATCAAGCAAGTTAAGGGTGAATGCCCCTGCAATGACCCACAGCTAGCTGCTTATCTGCTCCATGTGCGGATGTTGGAGAAAGACTTCCTCGCCTTGGACCTGCGCCATGTATCGCGCGCTGGCAAGGCCGCAGCTGGCGACCTCTCAATGAAGGCCTCCACCGGAGCCCCTGTGCCCGATGGAGTCTTCGAGAGGACGTTGCTGCGGCCCACAGCCCGGCCCGCTGAGCCGGGCGAAGGGGGCTGGACCAGCACCTCGAAGCTGGCGGTCCCGGTGGCCCTGCAGCCATGGACGCCGCCAAAGGATCGTAAGCGTCACTGGGGACTCCGTGCAACCCAGCGCTCAAGATCCAGAAGCTCAAGTAGTCCCGATGCATGGACCACGAAGGTCCGAGACTCCTTGAAGGACATCCTTCCTGATGAACGTGCATTCGCTGAACGGATTGTGCGGATGGCTAAGTGATACGCACTGGTATCTTTACTGGCGTGGCGCCACGGCATCCTATTGCGGTGCATAACCCAGGAGGAAGGCTGCGACTAGCTCGCAGTAGTCCACGGAGGCGAGTGCTGGGAACGCTCATCATCCCACACGCTGGTCGGTTAAGCCACCCAGCATGGCTCCTACTGAACGAGAGCCACCTGGACGTCGTCAAACCGGTTAGGAGATGCAATGCGTGCCAGGTCCACACCAAGCAGACCCACACAACCGGTGCAGACGCGCACCCAAAGCCGTCGGGGGATACCGGCTCCTCTATGTTGAGGGTCTGCCGGACTTCCCAGGGCCGGGTCACGGGAACTACCCTTCTACATGGTATGCGGGGCCGAAGCCATGCTTCCCCCTGAGATCGCCATGGGGGTCCCCCCGTGTCCGAGCGTACGACGAAGCCACGCATGACCCGCTCTGCGTGAGGACATGGCGCTCCGACGCTACCCCAGTAAGTTCACCATGCTTACTTAGGTGTTTATTTAAATTACGTATTAATTTATATGATCACCTTCCCACGCTCTAGACAGTGTACATCCATTGTACACTCGGTTCCTCTTTCCTGCGCTCATGCATAGTCGATATTTGCCATCCTGCCGAAGGCGGTAGTGCTTGGGGTACCTGCCAGAGGCCCGGGGGCCTTTCGGACCTCCCCCTGTAAGGGTACTGTACCGCCAGTTGGTCTCCTCCGAGAAAAGACCTACGCTAGACCGGGGGGTCAGGAGCCTTGCTTTGCCCGTTCCTGCACCCAAAGCATGCGCACTCTGCCCCCCAGCGCTACGGTCTGAGTACCAGGGGGCCGGACGGTTACACCCTAAATGGGGCTGGGGGCCAGACCTCCGGGACCAAGTGCACTGGATTATCCAAGCCCCGTATTCTGGCCCGGGACAGTAAGCCAAATGAGGCTAAGGGACAGGAAAGGGAGGACTTCTGAGCAGTACCGGACTCCGCCCCCACAGCTGGGCCGAGCTTCGAGGCCAGCCCTCGCCCCCCTTTTAGAGGCGAGCGCTGATGCCGGACCTCACGCCCTTCGCTGGCCTGAGCTCCGATGTCTTCTGGACCTCCGCCCCCACAGCTGGGCCGAGCTTCGAGGCCAGCCCTTGCCCTCCTTTTAGAGGCGAGCGCTGATGCCGGACCTCACGCCCTTCGCTGACCTGAGCTCCGATGACTTCCGGACCTCACGCCCTTCACTAGCCTGAGCTCCGATGACTTCCGGACCTCCGCCCCCCCCCCCCCCCCCCCGCAGCTGGGCCGAGCTCTGAGGCAAGCCCTCGCCCTCCTTTCAGAGGCGAGCGCTGATGCCGGACCTCACGCCCTTCGCTGGCCTGAGCTCCGATGACTTCCGGACCTCCGCCCCCACAGCTGGGCCGAGCTCCGAGGACAGCCCTCGCCCTCCTTTCAGAGGCGAGCGCCGATGCCGGACCTCATGCCCTTCGCTGGCCTGAGCTCTGATGACTTCCGGACCTCACGCCCTTCGCTGGCCTGAGCTCCGATGACTTTCGGACCTCCGCCCCGCCACAGCTGGGTCGAGCTCCGAAGCCAGCCCTCGCCCTCCTTTCAGAGGCGAGCACTGATGCCGGACCTCACGCCCTTCGCTGGCCTGAGCTCCGATGACTTCCGGACCTCCGCCCCCCGTAGCTGGGCCGAGCTCCGAGGCCAGCCCTCGTCCTCCTTTCAGAGGCGAGCGCTGATGCCGGACCTCACGCCCTTCGCTGGCCTGAGCTCCGATGACTTCCAGACCTCCGCCCCCGCAGTTGGGCCAAGCTCTGAGGCCAGCCCTCGCCCTCCTTTCAGAGGCGAGTGCTGATGCCGGACCTCATGCCCTTCGCTGGCCTGAGCTCCGATGACCTCCGGACCTCACGCCCTTCGCTGGCCTGAGCTCCGATGACTTCCGGACCTCCGCCCCCACAGCTGGTCCGAGCTCCGAGGCCAGCCCTCGCCCTCCTTTCAGAGGCGAGCGCTGATGCCGGACCTCACGCCCTTCGCTGGCCTGAGCTCCGATGACCTCCGGACCTCACGCCCTTCGCTGGCCTGAGCTCCGATGACTTTCGGACCTCCGCCCCCACAGCTAGGCCGAGCTCCGAGGCCAGCCCTCGCCCTCCTTTCAGAGGCGAGCGCTGATGCCGGACCTCACGCCCTTCGCTGGCCTGAGCTCCGATGACTTCCGGACCTCCGCCCCCACAGCTGGGCCGAGCTCCGATGCCAGCCCTCGCCCTCCTTTCAGGGGCGAGCCCTGATGCCGGATCTCACGCCCTTCGTGTGCCTGAGCTCCGATGACTTCCCGGACCACCCCTCTTCTCAGAGGCGAGGTCCGAAGCCGGACCTCCCCCTTTCACAAGGGCTGAGCTCCGATGCCAGGCTTCACCCTCTCCTCAGAGGCTGAACTCCGAAGTCGTCAAGACCCTGCCAGCACAGGGAGTACTCAGGACAAGAAAGTGCGCGGGTAGGAGAAGGCCCCACCTCGGGCTCGTTACCTCCCTCGAGGTGAGCTCGGGGGCCACTGTCGGTACCCTCAATACCGGGTACCCCCGCGCACAGGGTAAAACTTCCTAAGGACCTCGCTCCCTCTGCAGGGGCGAGGTTTGAAGGCCCCACGTGTCCAGCGGGGACGGAGCTCCCCTCCCCACAGAGGATAGCTCCGGGCCTGCTGCGTGGCCCAGGAGGCCGGACCTCGCCCCCTCCGCAAGGGCGAGCTCTGAGGGCACCATGTGGCAGGCAGGGTCGGGGCTCTCCTCTCCTCAAAGGATAGCTTTGAGCCTGCCACGTGGCCTGGAAGACCGGACCTCGCCCCCTCCGCGGGGGTGAGCTCCGAAGGCTCCACGTGTCCAGCGGAGCCGGAGCTCCTCCCCTCCTCAAAGGAGGGCTCCGGGTCCGACACGTGGCCAGCAGAGCAGTACTGCCGCCCGGCGCGGTAGGAAGCAGGAGTAAAGGAGCGCCATGCCTTTACCGTACAAAGCATTCAAGACCCGCGCCTTCCCAAGACGCGGAGACGTGGAGCACGCCTCTGTCAGGTGCCGTTGCGCCCAGTCGCATCGTAGACTGGCGCGCAGTGTCAGAACCTGCTAGCCAATAAACACAGCGACAAGACATCCCCTGCCGCCCCCGCCGTCATCAACCACTACGACTAGCTTGCGGCATGGGCAGGGCGGCAGAACGAAGGCTCGGAAGCCTTCGCTACAGACAACAACCAACATAACTGCGGATACGATAGTCGGCAGGAAATCTCCCTGGGACCACCTGTCGGGTCCTGGGCCCCCCTTGTAAGCCACACGAGCCTTGTACTATAAAAGGCTCGGGTAGGCAACGTTAGCAAGGGTTCGCACTCTAGCAACTCATACGCTAGGCATAACTCATCCTCAAGCTCAGGACTCTGGTTCTGGGCAACAAGCAATACAGTGAGCTCCTCAGCTCTCCGTGGACGTAGGGTTTTACGCTCCGGCGGCCTGAACCACGTAAAACTCGCCGTGTCAAGCTCCTCCCTAACTCGTCCCTACGCTCAAGCTCTCCGCAAGTGACTAGCCCCTCCGAAAAAGAACCTCCGCGGGCTGCCCAGTGCAGGTCCGGGAGAAGTGTCGACCACACACTTCGACACCCGGTATGGGCATGGCTGCGCCATAGACCGGGGGCACCATTTGCAGGGCATATGGCTGGGGCATATGCTGCGTGGCGTATGCCTAGGGAAGAGATCGCGTAGCGAACGTCTGCGGCCTAGGCTGGGTTGAGGCGGTCGACATGCTGTCGCCAGCCTCTTGGTTGCGACCCCTTTCTCGTCGTCGCTCGATGACCACTCGGGCATCGTCGCCCAAGTGGCGTCGTTCCAGCTCCGACCTCAGGTCCGCCGACGGGAGCCTGGTGGAGCGGGAATCTGCCGCCTCCCCGTCAACCGTTGGTGTGCGCGTCAGCGACACAGCCGGTTGACTGGGACGTCGTCCCCACCGAAGTCAAGGGTTGGCGGCGGCGGCGACGACGAGACGGTCTACGTCGTGAATCCACTGTTGGGTCGCTGACTGAGGCGCGTCCCCAGTAGGTGGATTGCGCAGTAGCGCTCGTGCTGCAGCTAGTGCGCCCCCGTGGGAGACACTCAGCGCTGCAGTGGATCTCACGCTCGCTGGAGCCTGCGCTGCCGGAGTCAGCTGCTGTCTCCCAGCTTGCGCTGACACACTCCGTCCTGAGTGTGTCGAGACATAGTCCCCGCTGGTCACCGTTCGCCGTGAAAGTGTGCGGGAAGAGCTTGCCGCTGAAGGAAGCTTCGTCATCTTCGTCGGCAGAAGCTCGTCGCGCAAGGGAAAAGCCCCCTTCCTGGCGCGCCAAATATCAAAGTGTGTAGCCGACACTTCCCCCGGGCTTGCTCTGGGCAGCCCGTGGAGGTTCTTTTTTGGAGGGGCTAGTCACTCACGGAGAGCTTCAGCGTTAGGGACGATTGAGTGAGAAGCTTGACACGGGGATTTTTACGTGGTTCGGGCCGTCGGAGCGTAATACCCTACGTCCACGGTGAGCAGAGTTGCTCGTTGTATTGCTTGCTGCTCAGAACCGGAGTCCTGAGCTTGAGGGTGTAAGATGTCGAATGGCTGGAGTGCGAACCCTTGCTAATGTTGCCTACTCGAGCCTTTTATAGTCCAAGGCTCGAGTGGCTTACAAAGTGGGTCCGAGACCCGAAAGGTGGTCCCGGGGAGATTGCCTGCCATCTATCGTATCTGCAGTTACGCTGGTAGTTGTCTCTGGCGAGGGCTTCCGAGTCTTTGTTCTGCCGCCCTACCCATGCCGCAAGCTAGTCGTAGTGGTTGATGATGGCAGGGGCAGCAGGGGATGTCTTGTCGCTTTGTTTATTGGCGGGCAGGCTCTGACGCGGCGCGCCAGTCTGCAATGTGACTGGGCGCAACGGCACCTGACATAGGCATGCTCCGCGTCTCCGCGCCTTGGGAAGGCGCGGGTCTTGAATACCTTCTACGGGCAAGGTATGGCGTGTCTTTACTCTTGCCACCTACCGTGCGGGGGCAGGTTGCGCGGCACTGCTGGCCACGTGGCGGGCCCGGAGCTCTTCTCTGAGGAGAGGGAGCTCCAGCCCCGCGGGACATGTGGAGCCTTCGGAGCTCTCCCCGCGGAGGGGGGAGGTCCGGCTCTGCTGGCCACGTGGCGGGCCCGGAGCTCTCCTCTGAGGAGAGGGAGGTCTGGCCCCGCGGGACACGTGGAGCCTTCGGAGCTCTCCCCGCGGAGGGGGAGGTCCGGCTTCTGCTGGCCACGTGGTGGGCCCGGAGCTCTCCTCTGAGGAGAGGGAGGTCCGGCCCCGCGGGACACGTGGAGCCCCCGGAGCTCTCCCGCGGAGGGGGAGGTCCGGCTCAGTTTGCCACATGGCGGGTCCGAAGCTCTCCTCTGAGGAGAGGGAGGTCCGGCCCCGCTGGACACATGAAGCCTTTGGAGCTCTCCCTGCGGAGAAGGGCGAGGTCCTTAGGCATTTTCCCTTGTGCGCGGGGGTACCCCGTATTGAGGGTACCGACAGTTGGCAACTCTTATATAACATTCCTTGTATGACAGCGCTTGGTGGTTTTACGTGAAAAAACTTTGCGGTCAGATACCTGCTAATAAGGGTGCATTGCATATATCAACATATTATTCTTATCCCAAGTAGCCTTCTGGGAGCGTCTGATGCGGGTATTATGTATGTGAGCATCTTCGGACCGTCTGAGAATATAGGGTGAATCATGAGGATGTAAGTTATCCTTAATGTCAATATTGTATTTTCCTTACTTTTAAGCTTCATTTTCATTGTAACTAGCGTATTCTAATACTATTATGTTATCGTTGTCACCAACACATTTTAAACCTTGTTATGTGTTTCATTGCGGCACACGAAGAATGTGGACGAAGAATGGTCGGTTTCTAGAGATATGCCTGGTGGAGGAGTCGAGAATATTGCAAATGAACTGTGTAACTTCATGCGTCGCGATATTTTCCACCGAAAAGGGTAGTTCTTCAATGACACAGGTGTAATAGCTGATGTGTCAGAACTTTGCCAGTATACTGATCAATATGGTATACGAATTGAGATATATTGTACTTACATGTATGTATATGAGATGACTTTTTGGTGATATTGTGTCGATGATGCTTGTCAGAATATATTATTTATACTGTGTGTGAATGTGCATATAAAATTAACCTGGAATAACAGCATGTAGTACCTAACAAATCACATATGATAATATAATTTCACAGGCTAGTCGTAGGTAAAGAACCGCCTGCAATAATAGAGTTACACAGGTGGATAATCTTTACGTTACAAACCGCCTGTGATAAACATTCTTCACAGGCAGCTATTCGTAGGTAAAGAACCGCCTGCGATAATAGAGTTACACACATGGATAATCGTATGTTACAAACCGCCTGTGATAAAGATTCTTCACAGGTGGCTAGTCGTAGGTAAAGAACCACCTGCAGTAATGAAGTTACATAAGCGGATAATCTTACGTTACAAACCACCTGTGATAAAGAGTCTTAACAGGCGACTAGTCATAGGTAACCGCCTACGATAATAGAGTTACACAGGCAGATAATCGTATGTTACAAACCGCCTATGATAAAGATTCTTCACAAGCGGCTAGTCATAGGTAAAGAACTGACTGCGATAATGGAGTTACACAGGCGGATAATCTTACGTTACAAACCGCCTGTGATAAAGAGTCTTCACGGGCGGCTAGTCGTAGGTAAGGAAGCGTCTGTGATAATAGAGTTACACAGACGGAAACTCTTTACGTTACAAACTGCATGTGATAAACATTCTTCACAGACTGCTAGTTGTAGGTAAAGAACCGCCTGCGATAATGGAGTTACACAGGCGGATAATCTTACGTTATAAACCGTCTGTGACAAACATTCTTCACAGGCGGCTAGTCCTAGTTATTGAACCGCCTGTGATAATGGAGTTACACAGGCGAATAATATTACGTTACAAACCGCCTGTGATAAAGAGTCTTCACAGGCGGCTAGTCGTAGGTAAAGAACCGACTACGATAATAGAGTTACACAGGCGGATGCTCTTTACATTACAAACCGCTTGTGATAAACATTCTTCACAGGCGGATAGTCGTAGGTAAAGAACCGTCTGCAATAATGGAGTTAAACAGACGGATAATCTTACGTTATAATCCGCCTGTGACAAACATTTTTCACAGGCGGCTAGTCGTAGGTATTGAACCGTCTGTAATAATGGAGTTATCACAGGCGGATACTCTTACGCTACAAACCGCCTGTGATAAAAAGTCTTCACAGACGGCTAGTCGTAGGTATAGAACCACCTGTGATAACCTTTTTCACAGGCGGTTTAAGTTTCTGTCTGTGAAAATTGCTGATTATCATAGGCGCTTTGTTTCAGGCGGTTTTGAAAACCGCGTGTAATAATACGTTTAGAGCCGCCTGAGATGAAGCTTGTTGTAGTAGTGTAACGAGCTCGATAGCTTCCCTTTTAAACTAAAATTGCTGATGAACTTGTTAATTATAATCATCGTGGATGTCTTACTGTTCCTCTGTAGCTGCATTATTCTGAGATTTAATGCATAATATTGTCCTCTCTGTTTTTTCTGCTGCAAAAAGTGAGCAGCTTATCATTTTATGAAGCTGTGCATGGACTTAGGAAACAAGCTGAGGCAATAGCTGGCACACTACCAATAGATTTTTGTCCACTAGAATTGACTCTTCTTCGCTCCAACAACGAGTGTTTTGCATTTCTATTTTGAAAGAAGTATAGGGAAAGAATGGAACACACATAGTTTCCACGGTAGAGTGAAAGTGATTTTTTTGTGAGTGGTAGAAACAGGTATAAAATCCCAGTTAACAATGCGGCAACAAGTTTCTAAATAAGCCTTTTTTTATGGATGGATAGTCTCTAATATTCTAATGTACTCTAGTTCCCTGCATCCAAAATGTTCCATGTGAATGAAAAAAATTGTTCCAGACAAACAAAATTATGTTCTAGGCAAATGAAAATTTTGTTCCACACATAAATGAAAAATGTCTCGAATTTGATATAAAGTTGTTCCTACCTCTACAATCCAATGTACTGATCCAACCAACACAACTACTCTTTCATGTCCATCTTTTTCAACCCAAGCGATATCGCATTACATATAGCGATCCCCAGTGTGATCTTATCAAAACAGTGAAACATTGCCCTAGCCTGAACCCTAAAGCATGTCTGTCAATGTTGTGGAGCAAAGAATCAAGGATAGAATCAGGAGCGATGGTGCAGAGGTAAGTCGAATGAGCTGCAACACAAAGGGGGTTGCATGAACAAGGGATCACGGTCACCTTATGCGACGACCTATATCGCCGCAATGAGACAGCATGATTCTCAAGTTTTCTTTCTTTGTGGCCCCTATTCCCACTCAACATAACAGCCTCTTTTCAAATATCCAGTCCCACCTCGCTCTAATCTCAATATACGGCGATTGTTGCTAGCACGGTCTATTTACAATCATGAGGTGATCATGTTGTTCTCTGATGCCAATGAATGCTGGCAGCTACATTTTGTTGCTACGCATTACTCCTCTGAATAAATGATCATATATTCATATGTTGCACAGCAGAAATTTTATCTAGGAAAATGTAGTGAGCCCAATCTGAAACACAATATTATTTCCTTCCAGTAAATAGTACCCTCACACAAGCTCATGTTCACAAAGTAATAGTACCCCTCACAATCACTACTACTAAATAGATTTGTAATGACAAGCGATAACCTACTGTAGTAACGGACATTTAATTCGCCACTACAAATGTGTCACTGAAGATGGACAATCAATAAGGCAGGCACCCACCACTAGAAATTCACATAGAAATAAATAAATAAGAGTCAGCCAGGCTATGCCAGGCCTAGCCTAGCCCACTGTGCCACCCACACCCGGACTGCTGCCTGCTGTGCCACAATGCTATCCTACTACTTTAACCCGCCACCGTTTGCGCTCGCCATGCTCATGGATCCAATGCCATCCTCATCGAGCATAAGCTTCCTAGGCAGGTCACGTGGTGCAGAGTCTCTGGCTTGTGGCACAGGATGAGCGCATTGCTAGGTCACAACCTTCCTAGCACGTGAAGGAGGAAGACAGCGGGTGATGCCATTATACTCTCAGCCTAGGTGGATGCTAGTGGAAGAGGTCAAGGTGAGGAAGGTGATGATGGTCGAGGAGAAGATGGAAACAGCGCCCAGTAGGGCTTATGAGCTGGGAAGGAGCGGCAGCGACGGTGAGAAAAGTGGTGGCAAGAGTGGATCTGAAGGAGAAGGAGAGAGGAGGGTGGCAGCAAGAGCGGATATGAGGAAGAGAGATGGAGAGAAAAATGAGAGGTTATGACAACTAGAGGGATCTGAGTGAGAGAGGGGGAGTGTAGAGAGAGGGGAGGATTTTATATTAGGGTTTCATTTTAAGTGGCAGATCACGTAATGGTCTGCCTTTAGAAATAAAATTTATAGTAACAGACTTTTATGAGACCCTCCATTAAAATGTTACAACGCCTTGATCCGCTTAACGGCCTGCTGCTACAAATAGATTTCTAGTGGTGGGCCGAGAGCCGGTCATTGAGAATAAGGGAGCATTTCTAAAGACAACCTATGATGAAACGTCGAATGCCGGTCACTAAGTGAATCTAGTAACTATCATTATAAATCATTTTATAGTGGTAAATACTGTTTCACAATATCCCCTTATTGTCCATTGTTTTTCTGCTGGTCCAACAAATTATGCAACACTTGCTAAAATCGTGTTTCCTATCTTGTTGTCTTAGACAATAAATTAATGGGCCATTCATCTTACATTTATCGTGATTGATAGGAAGCAGAGTGATTTTGTGCAGCGTCACCTTGATTCATGGGTGCAAGTCTAAATGATCTTACATCTTGTAATATGAGCAAATACTTTACAATGGTTGCTGGTAGTATGGTCAACCAGCACCTAATAAGATATAGCAACGGTCGTGTAACTTCATCAGTGGAATGAAATCTTGTATACACCATCTCAAGACAATGTGTCCATCGCAGTGGAGCCTAGATTACAAAGGATACCAACTCCGAGCTTTGAAGGGAAGTTCACCACAACCTGGTTAGATTATGTCCTTGGAACAGCCTGATAGCTTCTTTCCTAGTGCCACCTATTACCATCAACTCACACCACTTGCTGCCCAACTCTCTAGTGCTTTGGTGCATGTGCACCAAACATGCACTCGACAACAAAATAGCTATCTAGATCTCATTTGCCTTCTCATACTACATTGATTCTTTGCTTGTCGCTTTGGTGCAAGCACGAACATAGTGACATTATATAGAGAGCCGCATCAATGACAATAATGGTGTGTGCCTAAGTGTGTGTATGTCCTAAGTAAAAACACTGTAGATTTGAGAAGCAGTAAACACAGAATGTGTATAGCTTATCTGAAGTATTGATGTTGTGCATCACAATTGGAAATCTTGCACCCTCTGGGCCTGGATGGGGCAGGTGCAATGAACCAATCATTTACTAAGGGACCAAGATGAGGCAATGGCTGGCACAATACCGATGAACTCTGCCACTAGAATGGCCTCTTCTTCACCCTGTCAACGAAATTTCCGCAGTTCTACATTTTTACAGAATTATAGGGAAAATGGAACATACATAATTTCCATGGCACCGCTAAAAATAGTACGTTATTTATTGGTTGTGAAAACAAAAACGAAACCCCAGTTAGTACTGCTGCAGTTTCCTTGATGGAACAGAAAGTCTCCAATGTTCTAATTAGTTCCCTAATACAGCATCCGGAATGTGAACCCATCTCATGTTTTTCAAAATGTTTGGTTCTTTTGATTTTACATTTCTGTAGCACCTTGTACCAAATTTTTGGTTCTTTTGATTTTACATTTCTGTTGCTCCTTGTATCAGATACTAGCTCATGTCCGGTTCTGACATGTGTTTTTGCGGCTGAAGTGATATTGTCATGCAACTTTACTGGTGCTCCTAATTAGTAGAGTGAACAACCTCAAAATGAATTAAGACTTTTAAGTTGATAAGAGTGACGACCAAGTATGCTATTCTTTCAGAACAATCCGTGCTGAAGAGATATCAGAAACATATTATTCTTCTCGGATAACCAATAACCAATACACATCCATGTTAAGATTTAAGTTTAGGGTTTGAATGAACAGTGCTACTCTTACATAAAAGTTGATACGCACAACAAGGGTGGCAGCAACAGATTGGTTCCATGATGTTTTGGATGGGCTTCATTGATTCTAATTTGATGAGATATCAGCATTAATGATAATATGATGCCCCATCCATTGTTCTTCCACCCATCACCCAAATTACCATAAAACCTCACCGGGATTCCACTCTCAGTTTGCAAAGATTGAAACTTTCAAGCACTAGATGATGCACACCATGTGACAAGGGGTACCCCAAGGCAAAGGCAAGAGGAGTGAGGTGGTGACTTATACCAGCGTCAGAAGCGACAAGACCACTGGATGGACTCTAAAGCAGTGTGATTAGTTTTTGTTGGATGCCCTATGCCCTGATTAGCAAGGGAAAACCTATGTTTGGTGAGACGGAGTTCGTTGTGGAGGGGTAAAAAGGAAAGTGGGAGCAGGGAAGGGAGCATCAAGGGACGTTAACCTTGGTGCATAGTTAGTACACAACTCTGAGGGAGAGGATCTAGGCGTCAAGGTGGGTGAAGGGACAGGTGTCGCCTCGGGGCCAAGAAACCGGCTTCCATTGGCCTCTTAGAGCACCTGCTTGCACTATGAAGCTAATATGGCCTCCATCTGACCCTATAGACTTCCATGATTGGCTCCTTATGTGATGCATCATTTCCTTTTGCCTCCTATTCCCAAGTCCTAAACTTGTGGCAACCTTTTGCCTCATTTCCTCCTGGCACTTCAATTTGATGAGCCACACACGAAAAGGAGGACCACGTTTATATTGGTAGTCACATTATGCAGCGCTAGTGGAAGATCCATGTAGCTAGGTGCTTTCTTTGTTGTAATGCATTAATTCACTCGTCTAAATGCCCTATCTTGCCTGGAGATTTGATCATCCATCGCCAGTTAACCACCGTAAACACGTACGGTAGTTGATTTTAAAAGAACATGTTCAGTTAATGATGATAAACAGATAAAGCTGACCACCTCAAATTCTAGTGGACTGATTTGCAGAATGTCACTGATGACTACTGGCTATCAGATACGTAATCACATACTACTGTGTTAGTATTGATGATTCGTTTGTTAGGAAGTTTGTCTTTCTCAGGCTCTTGAAGCATTGGGATAGTTGTGAGACTAGATTATCTAACTGCATGGCGAAAATGCTCTTTACGTATGTAAACATCTTGGTGGCACTGACAGAAGAATGTCGTGCATGTGGTGTTAAATACCGAGCGAAATTCTTTATTAGCGGTAAAAACAAAAAATCCTAGTTATATGATTTTTTATGTTTCGTAAGGACGATGGATGTCCATCTATTACCACCACTAGATTTCAAACTGCAATATGATGGGGTAATATTTTTTCGTAGTTTGTTATATTGCTATATATGAGGTCATGGGTTCAGGTTCTGGAAACAGCCTTTTACAGAAACGCATGGAAAGGTTGCGTACAACAGACCCAAGTGGGTCAGACCCTTACTATCGTGCACAATTGGGAACTACTTGCACGGGTTGTCCTTTCTTTCTTTCTTTTTTGTTTTTTAGATAATGGGTAAATCCTACCTTTCTCTCCACTAGTGGAGGCTATAGCCATATTATTACAATCAAAAACATGTAAAGAGTCTTACAATGCTATTGAAGCATGAAAGCATAGAATGAAATGTTATATCTAGATAGACATTAACATGTAATCCTATTTCTAAGTCTCCATCCATAGTGTGCAAAGATATTCATAGCCATAGACTCGATTCCTCTAAAGGCTTGTGACATTCTGTTGATTCACTCCTCATGAGTTTGTAGTTGTGCCCATGTCGGTCTCCAATATGTTCCTTTGAAGAGCACCTGTAAATATGTTTTAGAATCACTTTTCTTAAAAACAATGCCATTTCTACTTAACCAGATAACCCATCATATCGCTGATGCACCTACAATGATCATATTTCTGACCCCTGGCTTAAATTTAAATAACCACTCATGAAACATATGTGTAACACTTTGTGGTATATCAATATCAATATTTGGATGACTCTCCATATAAACCTAGCAAAATGACAGTCAAAAAAAAATGTTGTATACTCTCTGCCTGTGAACAAAAGACACAATATTTATTCCCTTTCCAATTGCGTCTGAGTAGATTATCCTTAGTCAATTACTACACCAAAACAAAAACAGTAAGCAAAAGGTAATACTTAAAAATAATCACTGAGGTCTAGAGGATTGATGTGGCTTCATCACAATTACAGGCCATGGATTCTTCATCAGATGGTTAGTTCGAAGTGCATATTGTTCAGTGATGACTATAAGCCTTTGGTGCTTTGTACACGTTTGTTAATGGAGAGTTTAATTCCTCGTGATATGTAGTTTCTAAGCTTCCGCACTGTTTAACTCCTCCAAACTGGGACGTTTAGAGCTGTGGAGTTATCTTGCTTGATGCCATCGCTGGTTAAGAGCTCACACATTTGAAATGTCCCGGAGAGCCCCAAAGGGAGTCTGGGTTGATGGAATAACTTATTTTCTAACAATTCTTGATATGGAAAGAATAAAAATGCTTATTGCTTCATGCATGAAGGTCATGTTAGGAATACGCAACTCACTCTATTACCACCAATAAAGAAACATCAACACCTACGTGCTTGGTGAGTTCATGACTCATCGCCAATACTGATCGCACAGGTGCAGTCAAAAGAGAGAGGGGTCGGTGCTATAGCGGGCACACTGAAATCCTTAAGTAGCCACCTCAACCATGTGACCTCAACTGTCACAGCCGCTATGACTCGCAACTCAGTCTCAGCACTCGAATGGGAAATCATTGTCTTCTTCTTAGTCTTGCATGGGATCCAAGGAAAACACAATAGGCAAAAAGATAGCGATGATTATATTGACTTGTCCACGTTGCGTCGAAACATGCCTGGAGCTAGAGATAGCTAGAGAGAGTGATGAAAAAGCGGCAAGAGTAGAACATGAAGAAGGTGATCATTGTATAGCTGAGTGTGAGTATAATGAACATCATGTCCAAGCTTTAAGGATCGAGTTGCACAACCCTTCCCCATTAGATTGATCATATTATTTCACACAGGTGACACCTTCTTCCCTTATGCCTCCTACTCCCATAAGCGCACATGAACGACTCCATAGCTCCCTAGCCGTTCACTACAGGAAACATAGTAATTAACGAGGGTGAAAAACCGTCGTAAATAAGCACATTATCCTCGTAAATAAGCTATTTGCGACGGTATTTACTTATTTATGAGGGGTTTTAGCCGTCAAAAATAAGTCGACGTAAATAAGTATATTTACGACGGTTACCGACATAAATAAATTTATTTACGACGGCTAATTTTAGCCGTCGTGAATAAGTCCACGCGCCATGTGGAACGGCGGAAAACTTATTTACGACGGGGTGGCTGTACCGTCGTAAATAACAGAGGCATTATTTACGACGGTACAACCACCCCGTCGTAAATAACAGAGACATTATTTACGATGGTACAGCCACCCCGTCGTAAATAACAGAAACATTATTTACGACGGTACTGTATACAAAACCGTCGTAAATAAGTTTTTTTGTTTTTTTTTAAAATAGAAAATGCTGACCCTTGGCTCTATGGCCAGTCCACTGGCTCGATGGCCAGTAACACAGACAATCACAAGTCCATATAGAAAGTATATCACACGATCACAATCATAGAAAGTATATCACAAGTCCATCACAAGCAATCACATGACACGATACAAACGAAGCTACACATTACTACCACGGCCGCTACCTCCGGAGCCCGCAAAATCATCCTCGAGCCGTCTACTCACTCGCATGTGCGGCGATGGAGTGCGAGCCTCCGTCCCTGATGTTTGTCATGTTTTAGCACATATTATTACAATTTAGCAAGTTGAACTAGTTTTGACTTTATTTTAGCAAGTTTAACTATTTGAGCAAGTTCAAAGTGTTTTGGTTATATTTGATAAAGTTCAACTATGTTTGTCTATAATAGAGCAATATTAACTAAGTTTAGTTATATTTGAGTAAGTTTAGTTATAATTGACCAAGTATGTCTAAATAAACTCAAGAGAGGTTCGTTTTTAGCTGAGCTCCTGTAGTTGGCACCTATGGCTGCTCTAGCTCGATCACCGGTGGTGGCTCCCACCGTGGAAGCTCAACCTGTTGTCCAGCCGTCATAGCCTGTGAATACAAACTATTAGCACATTTTTGCATTCATAATTTTGAAACATATACATATTTGAACGATAATTACTTACCGCCATTGCCGCCTGAAACTGTAGCATGTACGAGTAGAGATACTCGTCTCTGGCCCTAGTGGCTGCGGCCTGTCGCTCTCGCTCTAGTCGGAGCTCCTCCTGAGTCCTCTCTCTCTCTCTCTCTCTCTCCGGAGCTCCTCCTGTGTTCGGCGGAGCTCGTCCTGGACACTCTGAAGCTCTAGCAAGCTAGACCGGCTGGAAGAGCCAGCCTGCTGAGACGAAGAGGACCTAGAGGGTCGTGCCTGCCTGGAGTCAACCACTCCTTGGAAGATGCCGAACCTACATAAAGAAGAAAGTTAATTAGATTTTCATCGACCACTCCAACAAAGTCGTACATAGTAATTGTAGAAGATGAAACTCACCGGTCGTGAGGTTTTCCGCGTCCACTTGCGTAAGCGGCTTCTGGGATGATTGTTGGCGCATTCTGCCAATCATACTCCTCGCCGCAAATCCTCCGTGGCTCCTGCCCATAACTGGTCTATAAATAAGAAAACAAAACAATATCAGCTAGTTTGATTAAGAGAATTCAATACATGTGATGAGACAACTCACCAGTGCCTCTGTTGCCGACTGAGAGCAGAGTTGGTCGGGCTGTCGTATCACTTCCTCTGTGACCTCTCTTCCACACCTCAATCGGTGGGGGCTCCTGACCAGTTGTGCGCTCCTATGGATGCACGTGTCAGCACAATGAAAATATGAAACATAAACAAATATTATACTTGGTAAGTTACACTTACAAGACGTTTTTTCGACCGCAAATTCCCGTCAGCACCAAAAAAGTGAGACGGGTCCGTCCCTCTGCTTTCTCGACAACTGCGGGAGAGGGCCTGGAAATCCTCACTCCCCCAGCGTAAGCAAAGGGCCTCGTACGCCTCCGGCCTGCCTTCTAGCCACTGGACTCCTCCACGACCCTACACAAATGTCTTATTAGTTGAAAATACTTTAAATAGAATGAGATAATTGAACAAAATAAAATTGACAATTTACCTCCATGTATTGCTCTGTAGTCAGGTAAGTGGAAGACGCCGGCTTGAAGTGGCCCAACTCTTGCTCGCCCGGATGTAGCTTGAAATATTTGTTGGTAGCTTGAATCCGGGCGCTCGAAAGGGCCTGAGTCACGAGCTTCCTGGCGTTGTTGTGGAATACTAACCGGGCGTGGTCCACCGCGCCCTCGTCCTCCAAACGGTACCATTCCTTGCATAACAAATTTATAAGTAATTGTATTTAACGTATTATAGACTATATTTGATATGCTTACCATGAAGTCGGACCATACAGCCTCCTAGTGGTTGCCGTGAGTCACGTCCTGTGCGGTCGCGTAATCGTCCCATGGCGTGGCGGCGACACCGTTCACTACACCTGGGTAGTGCAAACGGATCAGACCACCAAGGACACGGTTCACCTGCTTGTGTCGTCCTTGACCCGAGAAGGAGTCATCATACCAACCCCTAATACAGAATTATGAATCATTATATATATATATATAAGCTTAGAAAAATCTAAATTGAAGTGTAAGATATCTACTTACATATTGCCAACCGGACGGATAACTATCCGATCCAATGGGTTTGCTAGAGCAGGAGGAAGACTCACAAAGTGCCCGCTCCTAGTCTTGCGCACCCGACGAGGCTCCACATCAGGTGACCCAGAAGAGTGGTCAGCTGAGGAACCTCCTGGCTGAGAACCACCGGACCCAGAAGCCGGCTCGGAAGGGTGGTCAGCCACTAGTGGCTGTTGTGGACCGCACTCCTCGGAGTACTCGGACGAAGAGTCGTCCTAGAAATTGTATATATATGAATGTAGTACTTATACAATTTAAGAACTTAAGAAAATTGAAGAAGATGCTATTTACCTCTGAAGACCGCATTACTGCCACATTTCTACCTTGCAGCTCTGGTAGCTGGCTCAACAACGCAGCCCTCTTACTAGCGCTGAGCTGGCTACCCCGAAAGGCCCCGCTCGAGGCGGTGGGAAGAAAACCCCTCGCCGGTGGCCTGTCCCCCTTGCTCTTTCCCTTTCTCTTACTCGACGACATCCTATTAAATGAACAATTATTATTTATTGAATTCAATTAACAATAAGGAAGATAATAGAAAAGAAGATAATAGAATTCAATCGTGACTGGTTTTCGTTTTCGTTTTCGTTTTCGTGTCTCACGAGTCTCTATATCTTGAACATCTCTAACTAACTCATCAAGTTCTAGACCTGGCTCGATGATAAATTGATCTGGTAACTTATCTTCTTGATAAACCTCATCAATCTCACCGTTCAATGACAACAAAGTATCATTGTACTCATCATCGTTTGGTGTAAATAACTGTTCACGAGGATTGACCTTTTGTACAACCCACCAAGCACGTAGCTTTTTGCAAGGATAATTTAAATAATACACTTGCTTGACTTGGTTTGCAAGGACGGATGTGTCACATCCTCGTAGTCGTTCATTGTGTTTCACTTCTACCATGCCAAATTGGTTTTGTCGAGTGCATGTATTATTATCAAACCAATCGCAGTCAAAAAAGACTACATTTAGCTCTTTATTTCCGGCAAAACTGAATTCAAGGATTCTTTTAATAATCCCATAGTAATCTGTTTCCCGTCCTTCGGCATCCAGAGCCGTATTCACAACTCCGGTGTTACATGTTGCCGTTAGATGATGATATCTTCAAAATCAGTTGTACGAAAGCGGAACCCATTGACATCGTATCGACCGTAGCTTCTCACTTTAGTAGATCCATATGACAATTGACGCAAGTCCTCATGGACACCTGCGTCATTTTTGCACTGTTCGAAATATAGAAGTTAGAAGGTTTTTTTGCCCCAAAATCGTTAATCATAGGAGAGAAAGAAAAGAAATCGTTACATGTTCTCTAAACCAAGATTGGAAGTTAGACCCTCCATTTACTCCAATACGTCGCATCGTTAGTACTTGCTTGCTCGTAGGTTGATGATTAGACTTCCAATTTTCTCGGTCAAACAGACTAAATAAAGAAGAAACAGGGCCATTATTGTATATTCAGACATGTGTGCTATTTAGTATACATGGTGATCAAATACTTACTGAAAATATTTGTCCATCACATCTATATTTGCATACATGTAAAGCAATGCCGCTATCTTTTCTTCAGTTGTAGCATCGTAGCTCGTGTTACTACCAACGGTGGTGCCTCTTGTTTGAAAAATTGAGAGGTCGCTACAAGGAAGTGATTCATTCACATTGCACCGCAACGTTGGAGCATTAACATTGTTTTCTTCTGCAAAGTAAACACTTGAAAAGTATCCTATCTCCTGAAGTGGAAAAAGCTTCGGCGATGCATCCTTCTACCCTTGACCTATTGCGAACCATTGGTTTCAGCATTCTGAGTGCTCTTTCAATGTGATACATCCACCGATATTGAACAGGGCCGCCCACTTTAGCTTTATATGGAAGATGTATTAGGAGATGTTGCATTGGGTTGAAGAAACCTGGAGGGAAAAAATTCCATCTTACATAACAACATAGGTACCTTTATTTCCAATTTTTCCATCATCTCCTTTGTGATTTCTTTAGGACAAAGCTGTCTATACAAAAACTAAGCTCGGCTAACACCTTCCACACTGCATCATCAAGATAGCCCCGAAACATTACCGGCAAAAGTCGTTCCATGATTATGTGATAATCATGACTTTTCAACACAGTGAATTTTTCAGTCTTCACATTCACAGCTCGTCTCAGGCTAGCAGCATAACCATCTGGAAATTTCAACTTTTTCAACCAATTAAAGACTTCTTTCTTGTCTTTAGCTTTAAGACAGAAAGATGCGCGAGGTTTGCCACCGGCTTCAGTGAGTTCAAGACTTGGATGATTACAAACTACTGTCAAATCCTTTCGTGCAGATTCGAAATGGGTAATCAATTACTATAGTTTACCTTAAATATTTCCATCTTCCAATCATTTAAGATAGAGAAAAGAACGAGAAAGAGGAGGAAAGTTGGTCAGGGTTCGAAGTGCAGGTCAATCGTCCATATGTGGGTCATCTCACTATTAAAGAGGCGGGCCAGGCCGAGCCGAGCCGGGCCGAGCCGACCCAGGCCGGGCCTAAAATGGGTATTCGGGAGATGATGGAGTCGGGCTGAGCCGAGCCGAGCAACAATAGGTTGTCTGGTGTGCGCGACTAACATCATTCCAGCCCAATATGTTTGGCCCTATCTAAGCCCAGCCCAGTCGGTGACGAGACGAGACGAGCTCAGTCGACCCATCACGTGTTGCCTTGCATCTCGCCGGCCGCCGCGCCGCCCAACGTCTCGCCGTTGGCAAAGCATCATCGACCCTCGCTGGGTAGCGCACGCGCCGGTCGATGTGTTCTTCGACCCGTCGTCTGCTGCCTCGCGCAAGCACCGCCGACCCTTGGCACCGTCGGCGAACAACTACTAGCGTAGCTATAACACATATTAGCTAAATCACATATGAACCTAACATTTACACACGAAAAAATTAACTAATTAACAACAAATTTAAACAAGAATCTAAATACCTAATTAATCTAAACAACCTAAACAAATAATTAACAACAAGAATTAACCTAATTAATAGCAACTTCAACAAATAATTAACAACAAGAATTAACTAATTAACAACAACTAACTAACTAAACAACAAGAATTAACAACTAAATAACAACAAGAATTAACTAAACAAATAATTAACAAAATGAATTAATAACAACCTAAAAAATAATTAACTAATTAACAATAACTAACCTAATTAATAACAACTTACATAAATAATTAACAAAAAGAATTAACTAATTAACAACAACTAATTAACTAAACAACAAGAATTAACAACTAAATAACAATAAGAATTAACTAAACAAATAATTAACAACATGAATTAATTACAACCTAAACAAATAATTAACTAATTAACAAATAATTAACTAATTAACAACATGAATTAATAACTACCTAAACAAAATAACTAACTACTAAACGACAATGAATTAACTACTAAACAACAACTAATTACCTACTTAACTAATTAACTACTACACAACAATTAACTAACCTCGGGGCGGCCGGGGGCGGCCGGCGGCGGGGGGCGCCGGGGGCGGCCGGCTGCGGGGCACCCGGGGACGGCGTGGGGCGGCCGGGGGCGGGGCACCCGGGGACGGCGGGGCGGCCGGCGTGGGGGGCGCCGGGGGCGGCGTGGGGCAGCGCGGGGGGTGGCGGCGGTGCCGGAGAAGGGAGTGGCTGGTAGAAGCGGGGGCGGCGTGCGGCCGGCGGGAGCGGCGGCGTAGGCGTAGGCGGCGGCGGAAGCGGGAGCCGAGCGGGCGCGCGCGCGGAAGGGGAGCGAAACTGCTCCCCCCCCCTGCAGGCGCGGCGTGTATATTTATACACTTATTTACGAGGGTTTCCTGTACTGTCTAGGTTAACCGATGTTAATAAGTGCTTTATTAACGACGGTGCTGGTGTACCGACGTAAATAAGTAACTTATTAACGACGGTTAGGTCAACCGACGTTAATAAGTTATTTATTAACGACAGTGTTTTTTCACCGTCGTTAATATATTTATTAGCGACGGTACCCTTATAAATAATTTTCTCCCTCGTTAATTTACTAGTTTTCTGTAGTGGTTGCCGGCATAAAAAGAAAGGGTGAGTGTGATGGGGGCTTGGTGCTAAATAAATAGTTCCATCTTGTTTGTCTCCTCATGCCACATTAATTTATTGGTGCTTCCTACTCGGAATGTAGTGGCATTATATAGTCGTGTTAATGTCAGTATTGTTGCCTGTGATTGTATATACACATTATCTCAATCAGGCAGACGCACATGTATGCATGTTCGGAAAAAGAATTATGTATACATTTGACATATAGTTCTCATAAAGTTGCCAATTAATATGTGTTTCCTTGATCAATTTTACAGTTTTATCAAGTTCTCCTTTTTCCAGTTTATAATGAGTTCTAGTTGGTAAAATCCATTAGGAGGTTTACATTCTAGGACATTTATATAGTATGCAGATCAAAAAAAACAGAGAAAAATTAGAAAGAGATAAAAAGAAAGTGAATACTGAGGAGCAAGAATAGAGGCGGAGGTTGGCTGCGGGGTAGCTTTATGCTAGGTGTATTGTACTACTCCTCTCTTTCAAATTATTTGACGCTGGTTAGTTTAATAATTCGAAACGGGAGGAGTAGTTAGAGCATTAACGATAACACGAAGGTGCACTCGATGCTAGAGGGTCACTACACCATGACAGCCTTTTGCCAACACCTGCTACTTCTTCCTAAGGCTGTTATCGCAAAATACATCTCACAAATTTAGGATGTGTTTGGTTGAGTTTCATAGTTCTATAGAAATGTTTTGAATTCGAAATTCTCGTTCCAGCCCACAAGATAAATGTAGCCCACAATGAATACGGCCCACATTGATATATCTAGCCCAACTAGGCAGCCCACGCTGCCGGCCGGTGAACCCTCGCCGCCTGTCTGTCGACACGTCGCGGGAACCTTCCCGTTAGCCGCTGGCTGGCTGGCACGGCAACCCCGACGGTCAGGCCTGCCGCCATCCCAGTCCGGTCGCCGGCGCGGAAGACGAAGAGGGCCAGATGCGAGCGGCGGGCCGGTGGCGGTACGCGATGGTGTGCTCGTCGAACATGAACCGGAGCATGGAGGCGCACCTAGCGCTGGCGCGCGCGGGGCTGGACGTTGCCTCCTACGGCACCGGCGCGCACGTCAAGCTCCCGGGCCCCTCTCTCTACGAACCCAACGTCTACGGCTTCGGCACCCCGTACGGCGCCATATACGACGACCTTCACCGCAAGGATCGCGACCTGTACCTCCGCCGCCGCCCGTCCCTTCTATCTTTTTCTTTCTGTTTTGCCGCCTTCTGCTCGTATTTAGGTCTTAAGTGCTCACCTTGCTGTTCTTGGGGATGTCCTTTGTGGACGAAGAAAATTCTTTTTTTTTTCTGAAAGATGCCACTTTCATTTATTTGGCGGCCACCTACTTTGTTGTGTGAGGAAATGTGATGTCCGAATTTTACGGCGAAAATTGGGGTTCTGCAGAAGATCCGATGTGTGAAATTTATCAAAATTGCAGAGTACGAATCGTCTCATGTTCGTAAGATGTCACTCTGCAGATACTTGTTAGCAATTTTGCAGTTTATTGTTCGAATTTGTCAGAAATGTCTCTTTTGGGGATCGTTTTTGTGTAATTCTCAAATCGGTAGTAAGTATATCAGTATGGTTTGTGAAAGATTTAGCCTTCATACTCTTGAAGCATCGGGAGAGCTCTGTAGTAGAATATTTAATTGCATTGCTAAATGCTGTCTTTCGATATGTCCATTCAGGTACACAAGGAACGGGTTGCTGCAGATGCTGAGGAGAAATTGTGCCATGAAAACTGCTCCTCAGCGTTGGCAGGAGAATGCCGACGATGGACCATTTGATGTGGTTTTCACTTTCGAGGAGAGAGTATTTGACGCGGTCCTCGAAGGTATTATGCCTGTGGAAGCTGCTCTCTGGAATGGTTCTTCTAGGAGTATATGTTCTCCTGAATCGTAATGTGAATTATAAATATGGGATATCTTTGTTTGTTTTCAGACCTAGATTCCCGTGAGCAAAGGTTGCTGAAGAGTGTCCTGATAATCAATATGGATCTCAAAGATAACCATGAGGAAGCTAGTTTGGGTGCAAAGCTTGCTTTAGAACTGTGCCAGAGGGTATGCAAGTCCAATAGCAAGTATATAGGTGTTATTCTTTAGTAGAAAGTACATAGTTGTTATTGCATCAAAATGTCGTAGATCTTAGTTACACTTCTCTCTGCTTCGTCAATTTGATTCTGGATACCTTGTATTCTTCCATCATGATTCAGGAGATGCCCGCATATATTCTGCCATCACGATTCAGGAGATGTACTGCAAATGCCAGAATATTTACTGTTGAAGATAGATAAGCTTAGGCATACTATGTGCTTTGTCCTCTTCTTTTAAGCATAGTTACATACTCGTGAATTTCAATTACAAGATGGTGATAAAATAAATTTTCTCATAATCATACATGTTGTCCTGGTGATATAAATGGTCTTGTTTTCTTTTATGATACTTTTCTTGAAAAACAAAATTAATGGTATTGCGTAGTGTTTGTACTGCTAATATCTATTGTATGTGGAATCATTATGTCACTCATTTGATCTTAAAAGGCTGTTCTTTGGCATTCACACAACTCAGATTGCATTTTTTCCTTGTTTTTTTATTTAAAGCGCAGTGCAATACTGAATCAAGGATTTAATGCATATGTTGTCTTCTCTGTATTCGCTTTCCAGCTTGAAGCAGTGGATGGTTGGGAAGACACAATAGATGATATAATTACTGCATTTGAGAAGCAGTACAAGCGAAAAATTGTGTACAGTATATCATATTACTGAAGACACGCAGGAGTTAGGAACCAAGCTGAGGTAATAGCTGCCAATGTGATATTGCCACCAGGAGCGGCCTGTTCTTCCCACTGCCAAATAAATTTGCACAATCCTAAGTTTGACAAAACGATGGGGTCAAAAAAATGCAGCATGCATGATTTCCAAGGCATTGTGAAGGATGGGGTTATGGGGCGACGTTCCATTTAGCAACGTTGCATCAGCTTCGCTGAGTGCCAGAGGTTTTGCGACATCGGTATCTTTGGAAAGAAAGGCTTTGGAGACCATCTTTGTAGTTTGGCTCTATTAATATGAAGGATAGACCTAGTTATAGTTTGTCTTTAGGCTCTATCATGTTCGAGTGCTATGTTTGTTGCTCCTTAAATCTTTGAGACCTGGTCACTTCTGGTACTGATGTATGTCTCTGCTGTTGAAGTCAATGTAAATATCATGTGGATATCAACCTGCAATTTTGTCCGTGACCACAGTCAAACTGCAATGCGTTAATTAATCACCAGAACTATTAGAAATATGTGGCATGGTGTCCTTTGAATTCTCTAAGATCACGTCATATCTGGGGTTCTTTTTTGTAGTCTGCACATTAATACTAACAACAACAATAAAACCTTTATTCTAAGCATGTTGGGTTAAGCTAAATATGAAATTCAATGATTTTATTTTAAAAAATAAAGTAAAAGGGAGAGAGATAGATAAGAGTAACATTATGGCAGACCCAGGAGCGGCTACTTGCCCGCCCCCAGGTTTGGGCCTGAGACTATGTATAGTAGGCAATCACTAGTGGCAGTGAAATTAATATAAGCTGGCATCGTGCTATTGCAATTGCTTCTCTCTGAACGGATCATATTGCGCATGGAAGATCTGGATCATTAATTACTCCTTCTGTTTTAAATTATTTAACGCTGGCTAGTTTAATTTTGAACTGACCAGCGTTAAATAATTCGAAACGGAAGAAATAGTAGTTTGGCATGCAAATACATCTGCTTCAGAAGACAGTTGGACCGAGAAGTGGGATACCCACACTTTCACAGTCTAATTGAATCTATTATTCTTTTTCTTAGGAGAGTGAAAAAAAAATATTTCCTCACTGCATAATGTTATCGATTGTGTTTGTAATCATAATGCTTGTTCGTTGGCATTGTCGCTACTTACAGTGAAATATTTTATACCACATTTGCAGCGCGCTGAATCTGGGATTGAAAGCCTTCGTCTTCTCTGGTTTTACAAAAAAAAATATATTTGGATCTATTTTTATATAAATATTTGGATTATCACTAGGGATAGCAATCCTACAACTTGTCCAGATCCAAGCAGGTTTTGCACCGACCAGTGCGGGTGTGATTGGATTTGAAAGTGTAAGCCTGACCCGCACCAACCAGACTTGGCATCCCTAATCATCGTGATCAAAACTTGGGTGTCAAATAAAAATATGTGAACATGGTTATTATTTGCAATCCCTAATCGTTGAATCTAAAGTTAGAGACCCGGATTAGTCCTGTATGTGCTCTTTTCTCTTCAATTTTTCATCCTCTTCCTCCCTCCTCCGTCCGGCCTCCCCCGTCCCCATTCGCCGGCGGAGAATTTGACACCACGCCGCCGCCGCCGCCATGGACGGCCGCATAGACTCTGCTATCTGTAGACTCTTCTGATAGACTCTGCTGTCTGTAGAGCGACTCCCATTGCTTGATTCAATTCGTGTCAGTTGATGCGTTTTGTGGTCTCAAATCGAGGGTCTTGGCCCGCGGGGAGGAGCTGGAGCCACCGGTCGCGTCGTGCCGCGCGCCACGGCGGATCATCAATCTGATGCATCATCGTTCCACTCCGGGTGCATCCATCACGACACGAGGCTGGTAGAAAAACAACACCCAACATTCAACATGTTCAACACGGAGACACTCCGCTAATGAGTGCAAGGTAACTCAATGACCTAGCTACAAAACCATGAATGAGCCACAAAATTCGCCTGACGCGTCGTCGCATAAACGCTAGAAGAGTAGCATCTGAAGCGGGTTACGGTGATGAGGTCGGAGAAACACCATAGAACAACATAGGTGGGGAGCAAACGCTACCAGGTAATTAAGCAAACCCAGGGCTTGCTGGTGCGCTACCTAGCTTCAGCGCACGCACTTGGCACGCACCATGCTCATCTAATAATACCCTCCACGGGCACGACCACGGCCTCGAAAGGGCGCCCTTCCTCCCCTGCCACGCCCTGCGAAACCGACAGGAGGCGTGAGAGGTGCTGCATGCAAGGCGCACATGAACATGTAACACCAATACTGAGCTTACCACGCGCTGGAGGGGCGTACTCTTCAGGCTCACCGTCGTAGTATTCATCGTGCTCTTCATAGTAACCTCCTCTGCCGCCATAGCCATAAGCATAGCCTCCTCTTCCGCCGTAGCCATAATCGGGTCCATAACCACCACGCCTGCCGCCTCCATAGTAGCCACGGCCTCTCCCTCCTCTGCCTCTTGACCTCCCTCTCCCCCGTCCTCTGCTGTAATACTCCCCTTCCTCCTCCGGCTCGTCATTATAATCATAAGCAGGGGGAGGGGGACCATTGATCATTGCTGTTCACATACGTTATGCAAGAGTTAACATAACATATTTCTAATCAGCTGAAAAAACTTTATGAGCAATTTGTTTGTTCAGGAAATAAAAATAAGGCATGCATTAGCTATAACTGATCACAGATGAGACACCAAGTTGCATTCTGAGCTGCTTATTTGTTCAGTGTTACAAATATGGAATACCAAAAATCAGCTTTTAAGATGCAAGCTATATAAAGCAGCAATAATGAGTAATGAGTAGTAACCACAAAACTATGAGTAAGCTGTGATGGCAATTCAACATGCAATAATGATAAGAGGCACAGTTGAGACCCAGTGATGCTATGGTACAGAAGTTCTTTTTGTGTGTGTATTTGAAGGAAATATTGTTCAGAAGTTTGGTGTTTATAGAAGACATGGAAATGAAGATACCTCTTCCCCTGCCCCTTCTTCCACCACCACGACCTCTTCCTCTACCAGTGGGATAGGATTCTGAATAACCACGAACGAAATATTGGTTATATTGTGAGATAGCGATTGCACAAGATGAAAATGATCAGAGTAGAACCTTCATAATCATAGTCCAAAGCAGGTTTCACCTCTTCGGCTGGGATTGGTGGCTGGTACCTACAGAGTAAGGACATCATCAAACATAAACAGGCCAAATTTCAATATAATGAACCATAATAAATGGGTCAAATAGAGGCAAGCGGACAAGTATGTATCTATTCTCTGTCCATGCAACTGAACCAGACAAAGGGTTTTGACTTACCCTGGAGATGATGTATCCAGCACTATCTTGGACAATGTTATGGTGATCATCGATACATGACGAGTCGTCTCCAGACTGCGCAAAGAAGTATATTAGTGTTTCAATGCATATTTCTTATTTTCTTTGAAGTGTAAGAGTAGATGGCGGGATTACTTTAATGGGCTATTCAATGATGAGAATGGGAGCACTACGGTTGAGTTTGATGACTCCTTTGATGACTCCAACAGGCGGTTCGTGCGGAGTATACAAGAGTTTGAGGTTAAGGGGGCCTTAAAAAGGATGAAAGGAGGAAAATCTCTCGACCCTAATGATGTCCCTATTGAAGTGTTGAGATGTCTTGGAGACGTGGCAATAGTATGGCTCACAAAGCTATTCAACCACATTTTTCAGTCAAACAAGATGCCTGAAGAATGGAGTAAAAGTATATTAATACCTATCTTCAAAAATAAAGGAGATATTCAAAGTTATACTAATTATCGAGGGATTAAGCTTATGAGTCATACTATGAAGCTTTGGGAGAGAGTGATTGAACACCGACTGAGGAAAGTGGTCAATGTCACTAAAAACCAGTTTGTTTTTATGCCTGGGAGGTCTACAATGGAGGTGTTTTTCTTGCGTCGTCACCTTATGGAGAGATATAGGGAGCAGAAGAAGGACTTGCATATGGTGTTCATTGACTTGGAGAAGGCGTACGACAAGATACCAAGGTCAGTCATGTGGTGGGCACTAGATAAACATAAAGTGTCAACAAAGTACATTACCTTTATCAAGGATATGTACAATAATGTTAGGACAAGTGTGCACGTAAGTGATAGTGAGACTGATGCATTTCCTATCACGGTAGGACTACATCAAAGATCAGCTTTGAGCCCATACATCTTTTCCTTGGTGATGGATGAGGTGTCGAAGGATATACAAGGGGATATCACTTGGTGCATGCTCTTTGTCGATGATGTAGTGCTGGTAGATGAAACTAGGGATGGTGTTGATAAGAAATTAGAGTTATGGAGACAAACCTTAGAGTCCAAGGGGTTTAGACTTAGTAGGACCAAGACTGAGTATATGAGGTGTGACGTGACTTTAGTGGTGTTGCTCGTGAAGAGGGAAATGTTAGTCTATAAGGACAAAAAGTAACTAGAAGGAACTATTTCCGATACTTAGGATCCATGTTACAAAGCAATGGCGATATTGATGAGGATGTTTGCCACAGGATCAAGGTAGAGTGGATGAAATGGCAACAAGCCTCTGGAATCCTATGTGATAGGAAGGTCCCACAAAAGCTAAAAGGGAAGTTCTATAGGACGGTGATCAGACTCGTGATGCTTTATTCGGCGGAATGTTGGCCAACTAAACGGCAACATGTCCAACAAATGAGTGTCGCAGAGATGCGCATGCTACGGTGGATGTGCGGGCACACGAGAAGAGACCGAATAAGGAATGAGGCGATTCGTAATAAGATAGGGGTGGCGCCGATTGAAGAGAAGTTAGTCCAACATCGACTTAGGTGGTTTGGACATATCCAGCGGAGGCCTCCAGAAGCACCGGTTAACAGTGAGATTTTAAAAGGTAGAGAAAATATTAGGGGGGTAGAGGACGACCAAGGTTGACCTGTGAGGAGGCGGTAAAACGAGATTTGAGAGATTGGAATGTATCCAGAGACTTAGCTCATGATAGGACCGCATGGAAAGTAGCAATTCATGTGCCAGAACCTTAGTCTTGTTTCTTTTTCTTTTTTCCTTTTCTTGTTTTCTCTTTTTTCTCTTTTTTTTTCTTTTCTTTTTTTTTCTTTTCCTTTTTTCTTTTTTTTCTCTTTTTTTCTTTTTTTCTTTTTTCCTTTTCTTTTTTTTCTTGTTCTTATATCTCTTCCTCTCATTTACTTCATTGATATTGGGTTTCATGTCTAGCCAACCCCAACATGCTTGAGATAAAGACTTGGTTGTTGTTGTTTTTGAAGTGTAAGAGTTGCAGTGCATCTTTATTATATTCTTTAAAGGAATGTAAGAATATCCTTACGGGAGAAGGCCTTCTTCCAAAGGTTCCCACGTGTCGGTGATATCAACAGATTCAGTAGATGTATTCTGATGAAGACCACCAACTCTTCTCTGGATGAACAGTTAACAGCAAGTAAATTAAGCAACAACTCTAATAACAGATTATATATATAAGGCAAAAGGGGTTACTACAACCAACCTTAATCAACTCAACAACCATAACTGTCTTATTTATGGCCCGTCCCATGGCCTTGATACTAATCTCATCATGGCCACTTTCCTGAGAATATAGGAGAAAATAAATACATAATTGAAGAATACTAAAAGAATGTGGACACAGTTATACATTCAACTATAGTTTAATAAAAGTTCATGCTACTGCAAAGAGAATTTGGAATAGTGGTATGGTGTCTTTGTTCTAAAATAAAAAAAGAGGGCATACCCAGTGCTGAAAGTTCCCACACGTTGTGGGGTCTAGTGAAGGGAATTTCTAGGCAGCCTTCCCCTTGCTTATTTTGCAAGGAGGCTGATTCGAACCCAGGACCTCCAGGACACAAGTGGAGAGACTCTACCACTGCGCCAGGCCTGCCCTTCAAAAATTTCTTCAGAAACGCTGAGACAATATTTACAAATGACATGACAAGTCATCAATTATAGCATTTATTATAAAGTAATATGAATTGTGCATAAGTTTTGTCCTTTTGTAAAACTAATTAACCTCATAGCTCAGGAGAAATTAATGGATCAGGCGTGATGCAATAAAAGGAGCGTTGGACAGTTAGCATGATGGATCATAATTTTTTCTGATGTATTTCAAAGGTAACATAACTTTCTGGTGTAATTTGACATGTGAATACAATTAAAACACTAAGCTCATAAGACACATACACTGATCGTTTGACTAATGTGTGTGTTGTAAAAACAAACGTTGGAGCCAAGCAGGCCAGCTTGCAATTAGAGAGTTTATTACAACGGTAAAAGGAAGCAGTAATAATAAATGATATTGCACTCCTGAGTACATCGTATGTACGAGTTGTCACTAAGAATAGAGATGCTTATTGTATGCCAGAGATGCTTATTGTATGCCAGATAACATCAAAGCCAAGACCATAGTTGTGGAGTCACCTCGAGCAACGACATCCCATAGCTGATATAGTTCCTCATCCTCCCCTGTGTAGTGATCCTGATCTCATTCGGGCTAATCGGTGCCTCATTCCGAGGCTTTTCTACCCTTTGATACCTATCCATGCCTACAAAGAAGCGAGGAAAATATCAGCACAATAATATTCGACGGACCATCAATGAGTTACTTCCCAAAGAAAATAACCTAAACTATGAAGAAACATGGTACGGATGGACTAGTCATGTAGAAAGCTGTGCAGGCCCCAACAATCAGTGAAACATAAGTCGAAGATGAAAGCAGCAAGCAGTACTCAACATAGCACGCCCGTCTCATGAAAGAAGAAAACTAAAGAAAATATAGAGTGTTAAAGATGCAATCACATTGCATCTGCATTACAGGCAAAGAGCCAAATGGAACTAGGCCTTCTGAGTTCTGAAACACAAATATCTGAAGTATCGCAGCCGCAATAAGGAATGGTTGCATCCAGGGGGGGTGGTAAAGTGAAGGGGTCACATAATTACTCCGCCTGATGCTTATTAGCCTTGAAATGATAACCCTAAACAGATGCAGCGCAAGCTAAGAAAAATATCTAAACCGCAAGAAGTGTACTCCTTTCGAAGCATAAGAAGGTGACGCCCGAACCCGCATCCCTAAACAGCCCGGCCCGCCACGGCCGCGCCCGGCCCCCGAGGGTCGGCGGACCGGCCGGCTGGCAACGGCCGCCCTCAACCACGCGGAGCAGCACCGATTCGAGAGAGGACGGAGGAGGGGGAGGAATCTCACTTCGCCTCGCGCCTTCCGCCGCCGCCGCCGGTCTCTTGGTGGCTTCGTGCGTTCGTCCCTGCCCTGGCTCTGCGAGGGGAGAGAGACGGGGGGGTGGGATGCAGCCAGCGGCAGCAGTTCCCTCGCTCGCTTCCTCAGGTGGCGTACAGCCCGGGGTGACGGTTTGGGATATCGTCCGAGCTGCGTGAACGTGGTGCACAGCTATTGGGCGTCGGGGACGAGGGGTTAGATGACGAGCGGACTACAGACCAGGTCCACGGACCAAAGAGCGGACGGTGGGACGGGGGCGCTCGGTCTGAGGATAAGGAGGGACCCCGGTCTCGCTGCAGAGTGGGACCACGACAGGCGGGCCGCGCGTGTCAGTGAAGCAAGTTGGCGTGCTCCCACGTTTACTGTTTCCTGGCGTGTGAGTTTGCGCCGTGGCCTTTTCACCGTGCCAGGTGGCTGGAGAGGGGAGGGGAACCCGATGCCCATCTCGATAAAAATACGCCTTGCGAGAGGGGAAGCGTAAAAATAAATCAAGTATAGCACTTTGCTCAGCAATTGCCCGCTTATAAGGTTGCACTGATTCGTGCAGAAATACTACACATAAATCGAACAGCTGAGACAAACTAACCAACAAAACTGAAGAATTCCAGACCAGACATGTTGGCTTGATGCCAATTCTAACACTTTAGCCCTAAAATATATCGTCTAGAAACAGAAGTTGCGAGTAAAATGCAATTCCAATAGAGAATGAAATAGGAACACAATCGTTGGAGAAGTATGGTCTGCAACTAGCAAAATCGAACAGTGGACAAAGCAGCACAGTGCTGGAACGCATAGACAACAGGTTCCCAGAGATCCGTTACAAAGCTTAGGAGCACAGAAAACAAGGTAACAAGTATCAGGAGGCGATCGATTTGACAAATGAGACATTTTGCGGCGCAGCAGCAGCAGTAGCTTAGGTGGACTTGAGCTTGCCGAAGAACCTCTGCTTCTCGTCGGTGGTCTGGAAGCGCCCGTGCCCAAACTTGGAAGAGGTGTCGATGAACTTGAGCTTGATCTCCTCCAGGGCCAAACGGGAGGTTTGCTTCAGCAGGGACTGGCGGAGGGTCACCACTCTCTTCTTGGGGCCAACGCAGCAGCCCTTGATCATCAGGTAGTCGCCCTTCACAACACCGTAGTGGGGGAAGCCGCCCATGGGAGTTATGTCCTTCTCAGTCCTGCAAGAAGAGCCATTAAGAACTGGAATGATCAGCAACACTGGTTCTCGACTTCATGATATGCATAAGCCTATAAATTAACCATCTTCAAATAAACTGGATAACTCCTCTACTGCAATTGCACTGGCAAAAAGGAGTCAGGCAACCAAAACTAAAAGAGGCCAGACAAAGCACCTGTCAAACTCTGTGGAGGCATCATGGCTTTCCTGTCCAGACTTGCCGATCTTGTAAACCTTCTTGTTCATCTCAGTGCGGTGGTGGTAACCATTCTGACCAGCACGAGCAACAGTGTAGGAGACCCTAGCAGGATGCCACGCACCAATACAAGCAACCTTGCGAAGACCCCTGTGGGTCTTGCGGGGAAGGCGAGTGACACCCCAACGAGTGACAACACCTTCATAACCCTTGCCCTTTGTGACACCAATGATGTCAATCATTTCATCCTTCTGGAAGACGGCGTCAACTGGGACTTCCTTCTCGAAGAACTTGTAGCCATAGTCAACCTTGTCTGCAATGGTTCCACCATTGATCTGGATCTCCATTAGATGAGCCTTCTTCTGCTTCAAACCCTTCATCTTCCTAATCTGAAACATAGAAGAAACAAATAGTCAACAAATATGCAAACATCAAGCATGGTCTAAGTTTGCTCTAGGGAGAAACTTTAGTATGTGAACAGGTATAAGTTATTGATAGCAATCAGGAAGAATACAACAACAACAAAGCCTTTGTCCCAAGTATGTTATGGTAGGTTAGACATGAAACCTAACAATTTTTCTAAAATCATGAATAAGAAACAAAGAGCAAAATAGATCCTTACCTGGGTGTGGGCAATCACACGGACAACAGAAGCATACTTCTTCATCTTCTCAAGCTGCACTTGAATTTCCTTTTTCCCAGCTTCAGTGTCATACTTGAGAGCATACTTGGTGAAAGCCTTCTTCTTGCTCTTGCACCAGTTCTTGTAGAACCTTCTCCTCACCTCCTCGCTAAGATGCTGAGCCCAAACAGAGTTCAGGGTGCGGAGGCCGCGAGGAGTCTTCACATAAGCCACAAGACCAACAATGACAAGAGGAGGTGTTTCAATAATGGTAACAGCCTCACAAGTTTCCTTCTTGTGGAGTTCTGTAGAACATCAAATACAAGCTGTTATATTTGTACCCCTACAGATGCACTTAAACAAACAAAACAGTAAGAAAAACATGAAAGATTAAGTCCATGAGTAAATACAGTTACAGCAGAAAAAGGATAAGTGGTCATACTTGATCCAGGCTTCTCGACCTCACGCACAATGTGAGTCATACCAGCCTTGTAGCCAACAAAGGCGGTGAGGTGGCAGGGCTTCGTGGCGTCATCCTTGGGGAATGACTTCACTGCAACAGGAAACTTATCATCAGATTGTCTTGCTCTCAAATTGAAATAAGCAGAAAATGGATTGGGCTAATATATTTTCAAAATGCAGTCCGGGTGTCAGAGCCAAAAGCATGATTACAGGGGATACATTCAAAGATTACTAACGCATGGCCAGGACTATTCAATTAAATAATTGAAGATTATAGATTTGCAGAGTTAAAAGTGAACTAGTAAGTGAGAAATGACACTGTAACAATCCTAGCTGACTAGAGCAACGAGGAAAACAAACATCTGATGATAACATCGAGCAACCAGCACGGATATGTCAAAATGGTATGATAACAATCAAAACAGCACAAATATATGGAACAAACACAGCTATGATGCATACAGAATAGAGCACCACACTACCCAGACATCAACCAACAAGATTGTCAACTAAGATCATCACCTCGACAGGATCAAGCAAGCATAACATTGTCCTAGCAAGCCTCACAACATGAGCTCGAACACGATTTCAGCACGGACCAACGAATCTAGGAACGAGCGCATCACCGGCAAGAGGAAGAGCGAAGCGTACCCTTTCCGCGGTGGCGGGAGGAGCGCTTCCTAGGAAGGAAGCCGAGGGAACCGTGCCTCGGGTGCTCGAACTTGCGGTGAGACATCCTCGCCTCCTCCTCTCCTTACCTGCACAACACCGCGAACCCATGAGATCCGCCGCGAAAACCAACAAACGCGGCTCAGCACCGCCGGCGACGAAATGGCGGCCGCCGCCGACGAGTGCAGCGAATCAAGTGGAAGGGATAGCATGCGGACGCGAGTTGCGTTGCTCACCTGTGGGGGTGGCGGCGGGATGATGGGTGGAGGTGCGTGTGGAGGCGGGGGTACGTAAACCCTAGGCGAGTTTATATAAGGGTTAAGGGGGCCTCCGGTGTGAGGGTTTTGTTGCGAGGGACTGAAATGCCCCTGTTGGGCTAATGAGGTCTTACTGATTTTATGGGCTGGGCTAAGGTGGGCTCCGGCCCAGCAGTCTCTTTTTTTCATAGATTCATGCTTTTCTCTTTTTCTTTGGATTTTTTTGTGTAATCCTTTAAATTATTTGACACTGGTTAGTTTAAATTTGAACTAACCAGCGTCAAATAATTCAAACGGGAAGAGTAAAAGAAACACAAGACGTTGTCACAAGAAAGATACGAAATATTTTGCCCTCTGTACTGCTTGCCTTGCGTGATATTGACCACATTTCAGCAACCATGGAAGAGAGAAGTTCAACATTTCTTATACATGGATGCGCAATTGCTAAAAGACTGAAGGTAGACTCAGAAAATATTATCTTTTTATGGGCAAAAGTATTTTTGGAAGCACATTGACAACACTATCGACATAATGTTACATGGTGCACTTACAGATTTCTACGCTTGTACGAATGGCCCAAATTCTGATCTTACCGGGCCGTGCTGGAATCAACAAAGTACAAAATTACACAATTCACACCCATATCTCTAAGTCAGGAACACCAGAACAAAAAGAATGATGAAAAGAAACATAAGGAACGCTATGATCATGATCTGCCCCTTCAAGCTGGCCTTCTTCATGACCATAGCCACTCTTTTCTGCGCGCAAACAAAAGGGGAGATGATTCAGGTTGTTGGAATCTTTGGTTAAAAAAAAGAAGTGACTGTTGTGATTGCAGGAATTACGTGATGAATATATCACAAAAATAAGATGAGGTGAGATGAATGCTCCAATAATATGTGCGGAGAGCATTTGACACAAAGCACACCTGCACAAAGTCAAGTCGATTGGAAGTAGTTTCCATGTCGAGGCTTAGCTCCCCCAAAAGTTTTTCCTACAGAGTAAGAGAAATAAGAGACACTGAGAAGGTAAAGGATTTGTGATATAGAAAACGTAATTCGTGGGGTTGACTACCCGTTGCATCTATGAAAAGGTATGAGAGTGCACAAGAATTACTGAAAAAAGAATCAACAGAAATATAAAAGAGTTCTCTAGAGTACCTGCCCCACAAGCTCCTCATGTATAGTGAGACCGACACCACCAATTCGCTGGACACTGGCACTAAGCGCCTCTAACTCCTCATCTTGTCTCCTATCAAAGATACACATACGAATACAGTTCAAATTAGCAGCGCTCATATAGACCATAATCATTATATCTCTACTATATTAAAATTCAGGGTTGGAGGCTTGCATTGGTGGTCATAATTTGTCCCATTTCCGTCTCTCTCTGTTCTAACGCACAATGCAGCTCAGGCACCCACGTCGGAGCCCACACAAACCGCCAGGCCTGTTTCGCCAAACAATACAGCGAACTTTGCGGATTGCAGTGACTGACACAATCTTGCTTCCTCTCCGAGAGGGAGATCCCAAATTAATGAAATATGCTGGTCTCTGAAAAAGGTGCTTCTGTACTATGGATCTTGAAGCAATTGGATTTGTATAGAAAAAACGACAGCGAGCCCGACGGCCACGGCACTGAGCCGTCGGCAAGGCAGCAAGGAGCCACGTACCACATATGCCTGAACAGCAAATTGAAATTTGTAGGGATTCGGGAAGCAAAGCATGACGGAGGGAGAAAATGGGATGTACAGCAGCGGATCAACAAATGGAATGCTTGCTTTGGTGATCAGCTTCAGGATCTTCAATTGTGTTCAGTGAAATGAGCTAAGATAGCTTGGCTTGCTTTGTGCAGGAGAGAGAAACAGGCACGGGGGGTGGGGGGCAAAAGGAAGAAGACGGGTTTAGCAGTGCCCACCCCCTCCCCTTCTTAGAAAGCGGAGTTGCAAGCGGGGCTGCAAGAGAACCTACGAGAAGGCATTTTGTTTGACCAACGATTTTCTGAAGAAAACGTCTTATGAGTTTTGACTTTCAAATTGGGCATTCAGCTACATCATTTTCGTTGATCAGATCTTCAATATTAAAAATCTGAACAAAAATGCTCCGCATAAATGTGTGTGCTTGCATATTAGATATTGTTGTTGGAATGTGTATATGTGAAGTGTGGGGCCATATGTACTCTGCATATTGTATTGGAAACCCTAATTGAAAATAATCCTTCCAATTTGGTATCAGGCACTCTCTCCTCTCTCTCTCTCTCTCCCGTAATGCAGCCGAGCGGGCCGCCACCGCCGCTGGCCCCCGCCCCTCCTTCCCTCTCTCCGCCTCCGCTGCCGCCGCCCCGCCCTCGGGACCGTTCGCCGCCGGCTCGGCAGCCCCGCCCTGGACCGCCGCCGCCTCCCCAGCGCCGTAGGGGGCCGCCCCGCCCTCGGGATCTGCCGCCGCTGGCTGGGTCACGCCGCCCTGGGCTGCGGTCGCTTCGCCAGTTCCGCGTGTGGCCGCCCCGCCCTCGAGGTCGGCCGCCGCCAGCTCGGCAGCGCCGCCCTGGGCCGCCGCTGCCTCACCAGCGCCGCCGCGGGCCGCCACCGCCTCACCAGCGCAGCCCTGGGCCGCCGCCGCCTCACCAGCGTCGCCCTAGGTCGTGGCTGCCTCATCTGCGCCGCCCTGGGCCGCCCCACCCTCAGGGTCGGCCGTCGTCGGCTCAGCCGTGTCGCCTTGGGCCGCCACAGCCTCGTCTGCGCCGCTGCCGGGTCATCTCCAGCCGCCGCCCCCTGGCTTCTTCCCGCCGTCACCGCCGGGCGCTCAGCCGCCACCGCCACCTGGTCAGCCGTCGCCGCCGGCCCCTCATGTGTGGCCATCGCCAACTGCCTCGTCGCCACTGCCGCCGGTTGCCGTCTTCACTACCCTCGCCGATCCGGTGGCTCCCGCCTGTGGTAGTGGTCAGCCGTCTACGACTGCCTCTGGCGTCGTCGCTGCTCTGGTGGCTGCTCGCGAGCATGAGCGGACTCTCGCTCGTGCCTTGGAGCAGCAGCGAGCATCCATGGCGGCTCTCACTCACCAGCTCGAGGAGGCCACGCACCCGCAGTGGAGTGCCACCCGTGAGCCCTCCCTAGGTGACGGAGCTGCCTACAACACCTACGCGGCTTCCCTTGTCGCCGCTCTCCACGCTCAGGCGGCTGGTGTCCAGAACATCCGGGTGCTCGTCCCGGTTGTCCTCATCACCGACTCCACCTCGTACGCCAGGTGGCGTCACCTCTTTCTCCTCACATTAAGGCGTTTTCGCCTTGACGATCATATCCTCCGGGACGACTCCCCATTGGACAATTCCTGGATTAGCATGGACAGCCTAGTCCTTGCCTGGATCCTCGGTTCCCTCTCTAAGGAGCTGCAGTATATTGTCGTGCAGCATGGTGGTAGCACTGCTCGTCAAGCGTGGCTCATCCTCGAGCAGCGCTTCCAGGGGAATCGCACGACTCGAGCTCTTCACATACGGGCGCGGTTCGGTGCTGCTGTCCAGGGGGACCTGTCAGTCTCCGCCTACTGTCGACAAATGAAGGGTATGGCGGATGCTCTTCACGATCTTGGTGACCACGTTCCGGAGACTTCTCTTGTTCTTCAAGTCCTGCAGGGCCTGAACGAGCGTTACTCCCACCTCCGGACTGTGATTCTTCGCGAGGAGCCACTTACGACCTTCGAGAAGGTCTGGTCTGATCTCGAGCTCGATGAGATCACTTGTGGAGGTCCGGTCGTCTCCTCGACTACCACCGCTTTCTACGGCTCTGGGCAGCCCTACCGACCTCCCCCACCTGCTGCTCTTTCAGGGGGACGGCCGCCACGTGCGCCTACCACTCCAAGGGCCCCTGCCAGCCCTGGCAGTGGTAATCGTCGTCGGGGTGGTCGTAAGTGCGGTGGACGTGGAGGTTTCACAGGAGGAGGTGGTACTATTGTCGGTGCTGGCACCGGTTAGGGTAGTGGCGCAGGTGCTCTGCCACCCTGGCCCACTCCTTATAACCCATAGACCGGCTAGATCTCCATGTGGCCTGGGCCGTCTCCGGGTCTCCCGCCAGCTCGACCTTCGCGACCTCAGGCGGCCTACATGGCCACTCCTACCCACGGTGGGGCTGGCTACTCACCTGGCGGACAGTGGACTCCGACCTCTGGTGGGTCATCCACCCACTAGGGCTCGGGTGCTGAGTCCTCGACGCCGCACACCACTCCTGATGGGTGGGACCGTCAGTCGTTGGCTTCCTCCTTCAACATGATGACTCTCACTCCACCCGGTCCTGTTTGGGTTGCTGATTCCGACGCATCGTACCACACTACTTCTGATGCTGGTATACTCTCTTCTACCCACCCTTCTCATCCTTCATCTATCGTTGTTGGGAATGGGTCTGTTCTTCCTGTCACCTCAGTAGGTGACTTAGGTTCTTTGGGTTCTTTCCAGCTTAGAGATGTTCTCGTTGCTCCTGGCATTATTCAAAATCTTCTTTCTGTTCGTCGATTTACCACTGACAACCATGTTTCTATTGAGTTTGATCCTTTTGGTTTATCTGTGAAAGATCTTACTACCCGGCGTCTTCTTCACCGCTATGAGAGTTCGGGGCCTCTGTACACGTTTCGTCTTCCTGCTTTCGCTTCAGCTTCGCCTTTTGCCCTGGCTACGACAGCTTCTTCCATGACTTGGCATCGTCGGCTCGGCCACCCTAGTGTTGATGTCTTGTCTAAGTTGTCTAGTAGTTCAGTGATTTTGTGTACTAGGGGCACTCATGAGTCTGTGTGTCATGGTTGTCAGCTTGGTCGCCATGTTTGGCTTCCATTCCCGCATTCTGTTACTCATGTTGAGCGGCCTTTTGATCTGATTCACTGTGATCTTTGGACTTCTCCTATTGTCAGTGTTTCGGGTTATAAATATTACTTGGTGATCCTCGATGATTTCTCACACTATTCGTGGACTTTTCCTTTGCGACAGAAGTCTGATACGTTTGTCACTCTTTCTCACTTCTTCGCTTGGGTGTCCACCTAGTTTGGGTGTATTAGTCGAGCCATCCAGTGCGATAACGGGCGTGAGTTCGAAAACTCTGCATTCCGTGACTTCCTTCTCTCTCGCGGTGTTCAGTTGTGCATGTCTTGCCCGTACACTTCCCCTCAGAACAGCAAGGCCGAACGCATGATTCGTACCACTAACAATGCCATACGTTCCGTGATGTTTCATGCCTCCATTCCTGCTCGGTACTGAGGGGAGGCTCTTCACACCACCACTTTCCTCATTAATCGCCTTCCTACTAAGGCGATTAGTGCCCCCATCCCTCACTTTGCTCTTTTCGGCACCACTCCTCTCTATGATCACCTTCGAGTCTTCGGGTGTGCATGCTACCCTAACCTGTCCGCCATGACTCCTCATAAGCTTGCACCTCGTTCGACTCGGTGTGTTTTCCTCAGGTATTCCCCTGATCATAAGGGGTACCGGTGCCTTGACCTTGCTACCCGTGTATCTTGGTCTCCCGACACGTCGTCTTCGACGAGTCTTCCTTTCCCTTTTCCACTTCGTCCTCTGACTTTGTCGTTGAGTTGGATTCCCTTTTTTCTACTGACCCCGAGGCCGCTCCTATCCAGCGACCTTGGTCTTTAGCCTCTGCAGGTTATTCACCCGCTGTGCCCCGCGCAGCCCCAACGTCGCCCGCTGCGCCACGCGGCTGCGGCGCCCCCGACGTCTCCCGCTGCGCCACGTGCGGCCCCGGCGCCTCCGGCGTCTCTCGCTGCGCCACGCGCAGCCCCGTCTCCCGCTGTGCCACGCGCGGTCCCAGCGTCTCCCGCTGCGCCACGCGCGGCCCCGGCGTCCCCGCCGCCGCCCACTGCGCCACGCGCGGCCCCGGCGTCCCCAACGTCGCCCGCTGCGCCACGTGTAGCCCCGGCGTCCCCGACGTCGACTGCTGCATCCCGTGCGGCCTCGGCGTCGCGGTACGCAAACCCCGCTCTTGTCTATCAGCGACAAGCGCGGGTTGGTGCACCGACCTCTTCCCGCCCGAGTCTCTGGTGTACCATCCCCCACTGCTCCATCGGGATCCCAGTCACGTCCACCCGATGGTGACACGACAGGCGGCCGGGGTTCTCCGTCCGGCGGAGCGGTTTTCTAAGGTTGTCCTCTCCTCGATGACCACCCCACCGCCTGCCTCTTCACCTATCTCGTCTATCCCCTCTTCTGTCTGTAGTGCCCTCGCCGATCCCAACTGGCGTCGGGCTATGAAAGAAGAGTATGCGGCCCTGCTTGCCAACCAGACCTGGGACTTGGTTCCCCGTCTTGATCGTGGCAATGTTGTCACGGGCAAGTGGGTATTCACGCATAAGCAAAAGGCGGATGGGTCTTTGGAGAGGTACAAGGCTCGGTGGGCCCTTCGGGGCTTCACTCAACGCCCTGGTGTCGACTACGACGAGACCTTCAGACCGGTGGTGAAGCCGGTGACGGTTCGGACCATTCTGTCGTTGGCTCTCTCGCGTTCTTGGCCTGTCCACCAGTTGGACGTCAAGAACGCCTTCCTCCACGGCACGCTGACGGAGACGGTGTACTGCAGTCAGCCGACAGGGTTCGTTGATTCAGCTCGTCCAGACATGGTCTGCCGGCTGAACAAGTCTCTGTACGGCTTGAAGCAGGCGCCTCGGGCTTGGTACAGCCGGTTCGCCTCCTTCTTGGCCTAGCTCGGTTTTGTCGAGGCCAAGTCGGACACCTCGCTCTTTGTTTATGGCCGTGAGGGGGACACTGTGTACCTCCTCTTGTACGTCGATGACATCGTCCTCACGGCGTCCAGCCCGGCGCTCCTTCAGCGCACGAGCCGTGCTCTACTCCAGTGGACACCCAAGCGAAGGTCTCCTCCGCCGGCGACACTCCTGTTGCTGACCCCACTATTTACAGAAGTCTTGCAGGTGCTCTCCAGTACCTCACCTTCACCAGGCCGGGTAGCTCCTATGTAGTTCAGCAGGTATGCCTCCACATGCATGATCCACGGGAGCCGCATTTCACTGTTGTGAAGCGGATACTTCGGTACCTGTGCGGCACCCTCGACTACGGCCTCCTTCTTCGAGGTGACTTGGCTTCTGAGTTGGTCGTCTACACCGACGCTGACTGGGCGGGCTGCCCGAACACCCCTCGGTCCACCTCTGGCTACGACGTCTTCTTAGGTGGCAACCTCGTCTCCTGGTCCTCAAAGCGGCAGCCCGTGGTGTCACGTTCGAGCACTGAGGCAGAGTACCGCGCCGTAGCCAACAGCGTGGCTGAGACTTCCTGGCTCCAGCAGCTGCTTCAGGAGCTCCACTCCCTCGTCGCCCGGAGCACGTTGGTCTATTGCGACAACGTCAGCGCCGTCTACCTCTCCACCAACCCAGTCCAGCATCAACACACGAAGCATGTGGAGATTGATCTTCACTTTGTTCGTGAGCGGGTTGCCCGTGGCGAGGTCCGTGTCCTCCACGTCCCGACGACGTCGCAGTTCGCCGACATCTTCACGAAGGGTCTCCCTTTGTCGTTGTTCTCTGAGTTTCGGTCCAGCCTCAACATCTGCCGTAGCTAGATGTTAGGACTGTGGGGGGTGTTGGAATGTGTATATGTGAAGTGTGGGGCCATATGTACTCTGCATATTGTATTGGAAACCGTAATTGAAAATAACCCTTCCAATTATTGTAGCTCAACGTATAATGAGACTAGTAATGGGGCTACCTTTCTCCCTTTTTATATCCTACCCCAACGTGCTTGGGACAAAGGCTTTGTTGTTGTTGTTTGTTGTTGTTTCTCCCTTTTTGTAGAGAATGAGTTTTCTGTTCACATTTTGAATAGGTACTTGATGCAATATGTTACCTGGGACATTTTTATGCTCAGCAAAATATCCAATACAGATCTCTAAAGAAGTGTGAGGAATACCGTTATGTAAAAGCTCAGCACAGTCTATGTATAATGTGATTTGATTTTAGAATTTACAATAATTTGATTTTTGGTTCATAGCATCGCACGGGCGACTCGGCTAGTACGGAACAGAAGTTCAGTAGCTTTTTAAGCTAGAAGTGCTAAATATGCAGTCCAGCAAATTATTACTCAACACATAAGCTAAGTTTAAGAGCTTACTTTATTAGCAGTGTCTGCTGATCAGATTCTGATGCAATAAATTCATCGTTGTCTTGCAAGGTATGCTGCTTGGATCTACTTGATTCAGAAGGAATGACTGAGCGACCAAAGACACTTTTTTGTGTACCAGCTTCAACATTCCGCCTTAAGGAGAACACCTATGCTATCAGAAACCACATTAGGTGCAACACGATTCATGATCTCTACATCAGTTTAGTTATTATTTAAACATTTTGGCACCGCTGGGAGAAGTTTTCTGTGAAACAATACCTGGTTACGGGCAGTGGTAGTCCAGGTCCTCCTTTTTTGAATTTCGCCCTCATCAAGCCCATAATATGCTGGATTACTTGCAGCAACTGAAATTGCCTTCTCTAGTTCATCCACCTTATTGAAGGTCAGAGGTAGGCAACAAGTCAGTGCTGTACCATGCCAAGATGATAAAAGGTGAAATAAGTTTTAACGCACTCTGAATCTTAGCATTATGTGAGTGGCTGGTACTGCCCAAAATGTACAACAACAACAACAACAAAGCCTTTATCTCAAGCACGTTGAGATAGGCTAGATATGAAACCCAAACTGGGTTTCATATCCAAAAGAATGGCTGGTTTTGATGCTAGCTCGCCGAGCCTATCACAACCCTCCTTCTTTACCCGGGCTTGGGACCGGCTATACCTAGAAAGGCATAGGCGGAGTTCACGGTACTGCCCAAAATGTAAAAAGGTAAAAATATGTTTTAAGACCAAGGCCGATAATGGAAGCCTTTTGAACGGTATGGACTGAAAATTAACTAGTAACAACAAAACAGCTGGGGAAATTGATGCACCTGCCACTGAATACTTTCGCAGCTGGTTAACAGTTCTTTGGTGAGGTGCACATACTCTCCAGCGTTTTCAGGCGTCTGCTTCCATATGTTAAAGGTATCTTGCACTTTTTCAATCTATACAAAAAAAAATGTTGATAATTTAGTTATGTGCAGCACAAGAGGAGCAAATAACCAGTACTAGGAGTCCAGATATGACTGGTAAGTATCTGAACGGACAGATCTCAAGCTAATTCTTCAAAAAAGTGCCACGCATATTATCAAGATATTTCCAAAATCTACTAGTAGAATAGAGTGTATTATTGCAGGCAAATATCCGTCCATACTGAATATGTCGAAACTTAGAGCAAACCAAACAACTCTATATGGCCTTGACGCAGATAACAAATTGGGCACATTAAACAAGCTTCTCTGGAGAACGATAAAAACCATTTGGCTCGACGACTGCGTTATCAAATCAGCATGTACCGATAGTACTACACACCCAGGATCGGTACTAGATCCCATCTTAGATCCGTACGAATCCTTGTGACTCTACCAAACAATATTACGAGCGGTGTAGTAAAAACAATGGAACAGGCTAAGAAAGAGTGATCCAGGGCTGCGAATTTTGGCGCCCGAGATCGAGACCCTGACGTCGTTACATAATGACCTACATTCACTGAAACGCTAGCAGTGAACACGAGCTCCCGCGGATTTTCGCTGCGCCCTGCAACGAGCGTCGTGGTAACCCGGTACACACCCCCGCGAGATGCGATGACGCTGATCGGCGCCGAAGATCACGCAACGAGACGGCCGCGGAGGCGGGAGGTGATAGAGGAGGCGGAGGGGGGGTGGGCGGCGAGCTCATGCTCACCGAGTCCTGGATCTCGTCCTTGACGATGTGGAACGGGTCCCGCGCGGGGGTCATCGTCGCATCGCGGTGCCGGCGCGCTTGAGGAGAACTCGGGCGAGGTGGACGGGATCGGGCGGCGGTGGCGCCGGTTTGCGATTTGCGGGGGCCGGGTGGGTCGAGGGGAGGTCCCGGCTCCGTCGATGATCTCCACCCGCCTTCGCCGCTCGGTTCGGTGGCAACCACCGGGCGACGACAACGAGCGGGGAAGGGCACGGGTGACCGACGGCTGACGTGGGCCTCTGTGTTGGGCCTTCGTAGGCCGAGAAGTATGCACCGCGCCCATTAACTCTGCCCGAGGATCCATGAATGAAACCTGTTAGTGCTTGACACCAATACTCAAATCACAGTAAATCGCAGATGGTGATTTTGGACATTTGTGATTTGACCATAGTTGTTTAGTGTGATTGTGATTCATACACTGATTTGAAATTTTATGTTTTAACCATAACTTTTTTTTATCCGAACTCGTCGTTTAACTTTCTAGCACAGTCTGTTAAATTGGAATAAACGGTAAAAAAACGTTTGGAAACAGAAAGAGATTAAAATGCCCTTCACTTCCTTTAGTTCCACCCGATGGATCCAATCACCTCATACAGAGAAAAAATATTTTCTTATCGATGTGCATGTAAGAAATATTGGTACAAACAAAAACGTTTAATATTAAAATTATGGTAAAATCAAAAGGTAACGACCAGGTGGTCGACGTCGTTGCGCCATTGTTCAGTAGCGGACGGGGAAGCTCCCGCGCTCAGAGGTTGTGAAGGAGTGTGCGGCCTGCCAACAGCGCACTCTCAGGACTCGCTTCAGTCGGCGCTTGCGATGCTGTCAACGTCGCCGTCGAAGGCTGCCAGGAGGCAACGGGCACCGTCGTCGTAGGGACTGCAGGCGGACCGCTCTGGGACCGAGGACGCTTCCTGCTCACTCTGTCGCTGGCGGCGTGAGGGGCGGGAAGAACCTCCAAAAGGTTGGATGTTCACCACTTTGGGCTTCACGAACGGCTTCAAGAATAAAAAAGCCCCCTACCTGACGCGCCAAATGTCGAAATGTATTTCTATGGCACTTCCCCCGGTCTGCCTCAGCAGCCAGCGGAGGTTCTTTTTGCGGTGGGGCTAGTGGGTCTCGAAGGTCAGAACATAATGGCAAGAGGAACACGAGGATTTACGTGGTTCGGGCCGCCGGAGCGTAATACCCTACGTCCACGGGTGTGTTTGTTGTATTGCTCGCGCGTATGAGTGTGTGAGTTGGTTGGGTCGCCACCCCTTGCCCGATGGTTGTCCCAGTCCTTTTATAGCCCAAGACCGGGGCAGTTACAAGGTGGCCCGAGGCCCGACAGGTGGCCCGCGGCTATCTGCGTCCTATACATGAGCTATAGACATTTACAGTTATATGCATTGTCACTGTTGATGGAGTTAAGATGGTGTCGCCTGTCACGTTGCGCGCCTCTGACTGGGCAGTCGGTGATGATGAAGTTCACGTCTTGTCATCGCGTCCTCTCGCCCCGCTAGGCGGCTATGCACCGCGTGACGACATTGTTATGCCGTCACGCCTCACCGCCTTGTCTTTTCACCGTAATGGTGTGGAGACGGGGAGGCATGCGTCATGCGCCATGCTTCTGGGGAAATTGTGAGACTTGAATATTTGGCCTTACAGTGCACCTTCCCCTTTTACTCCTTGGCCACCTGGCCGTTGCTTGTCGGAGTTACGTCTAGGTGGGTGGCCCTCGGGACACGCATCTCCATCGGAGCTGTCTTCCGGGGTAGCGGGTGGTCCGGAGTTGTTGGGCACGTAGCAACTTCCGGACCTTCCCGTGCCGGAGGATGGGTCTAGGGCCGCAGGATATGTGGCACATCCGGTGCCTTCCTCGGGGGGGGGGGGGGCGAGGGAGGTATACTCGGAGCCGTTGCCCATGCGGTCGCGCCGGAGCCCTCCAAGCTGGAGGTCGGAGCCGGAGCCGCAGTACACGTGGCACCTCCAGAGCTGTCTCTGGCGGGGGGCGTGGCTCGGAGGTTCCGAGCACGTGGCAGCGCCGGAGCCCTCCTTGACGGAAGCTGGGGTCCGGCACTACCTGAAACGTGGCGGCTAACGAGCCACCCTCTGCCGGTCCTCAGTCTCAGGGCCTGAAGACACACCGCAATCTCGGGACTGCCCATCGGGCCTAAGGCACGTGGCTTACTCTAGGGCCCGCCTTAAGCCGGGAAGGCGGGGCCCAGGTGCTTCCTATCCACTACGCGGGGTACCCGGTTCGCTGGGTACCGAAGAAACCGAAAGAGATCACAATGCCCTTCACTTCCTTTAATTCCACCCGATGGATCCAATCACCTCATATAGGGAAAAAATATTTTCTTATCGATTTACATGTAAGAAACAATGGTACAAACAAAATGTTTAATATCAAAATTGTGGTAAAATCAAAAGGTAAAATTATATTTCCACGTTAAGATTAACATCGTTATAGGCACTAAACGAACTTATGACAATTTGGAAGTTTGGGTAAAAAGAAAATTTATGATAAAACACAAAATTTTAAAATCTAAATCTAAATCATTTTAGCCTCTAAAATTGTGGTCCAAAAGGCTCAATTCCGCTTTATGTTTGTGCGCCGACGAGCGTTTTTACTGATGGCAGCAGTACAACATTTTCTAACTTCTTCTCCGGCTGTCCATCTTCGTTACGTCCACTCTTACGATTAGGCTGCCTGATAGAGGCATGCATACCCATCCAAACGGATCGGACTTCCCGTCTCTTTGCGTAGGCAAGCTTCCCGCGATGCAGAGTTGAAGGCGACGTACGCATCACGTTCCAGAAGCCGACGCACTCTCTGGTAAGATTTGAACTGAAACGGATACGTACGACAAGAAGCTCAGATGATCAAGCCGTCGTCGTCCTATCGTCCTCGCACCCTGTAATTTCAAATTTAAAGCGTGGACTTTGGAACAGGCGCATGCAGCAGTCCTCTGACAGAGCTAGCGAGCGAGCGGCCATGAACATGTCGTTGAGATCTTTTTTTTTAAGAAAATGAAGAGGGAAGAGACGAATGGAACCTGATAAATTCAGGTCAGTGCTGTAGCTCATTATTATCGCAAGCAACCATTGCTTACATATTATTTGCGAGCAGGAGGTGGAGTTGGAGGATACAGTTACAGAAACAGATACAGAATTACAGTTACAGATACAGTGGCGATCGAGGGGTGGGATTATTAATTATTAGAACATGTCCTTGAGCGTGGGCAGTTTGAACTCCCCGCTGACGGACAGCGGGATGGTGAAGCTGCCGACGATGGGGAGGTCGACGGTGAGCCCGACGTCGAGGACGTAGTCGACGTCCCAGTCGCGGGCGACGTCCCTGGCGACGGAGACGAGGAAGTCGTAGGGCACCAGGGCGGGGACCTCGAGCGTGGTGTCCTCGGCGGCGGCGATCCACCCGGGGTCGGGCAGGGTGCCGGACGCGACGACGGCCCCGCCGGCGCCACAGCTGAGCGAGTAGCTGACCTCGCAGATGGGCAGGCGGTGGTCGTACGGGTTGGAGACGGTGACGGCGCTGCGCAGGGCGACGCCGTCGCGGCTCATGCCCTTGAAGGTGACCCCGTCCAGCGTTGCCTCCGGCTTCGGGAGGCGCGCGACCTTCTCCGCCACGAAGTTCTTGGCCTTGTCCATCAGGCTCTGCGTCGTCTGCTTCTTCCCCTCGCCCTCCGCCGCCATGGCTTCGTTTGGTCTCGGTCGATCTTGTTGTTGCTGCTGCTCCTGGGATGGTGATGCTGGTTGCAGTCTTGCAGTCTTGTTGCAGACAGAGGGAGAGAGAGAGAGGGAGGGGATCGGAAGGTTTATAGAGTCAGCCGGCGGAGAAGAAGAGGAGGGAACACGGCCTGGGTCGATCGAGGACGCGTCCGGGAGGAGGAGGAGTGGGCACCACGTGAGGAGCCGCGTGGAATCCGATCATCCAGCTGCGTCGTCGTCGGTGAGCACCACCAACCCCTCTCCTCTCGATCAAGGATCCAGGTGCGGACGAACCCGGGTTGCGTAAATCCGGAGCAGAAGCTTCCCCGGCCCACGCGGCGCGGTTCCCCGATCGCATCTCGGCGCCACCACCACGCCGACTACCTTTTCTTTTCCACGCCAAGAATACGTAGTCCACAAACTGGTCAATTGATAAATAAATCGAAAGCAATATATACTCTTTTCGTTTTGAAATATATACTCTGCAATTTTGCAGGTACTTTTCAAAGCCACTTATTAGCGGCAAACGTGGGATCGTTACAAAAGCATTAAGAAAGTACAAACATGCTGATGGAAGCTTACCACTCACTGGAAATATCAGTCATGAGTCTTTACCGGGTTTGGTTGGAGCTTCAGCTATAGGCTACCTTCACAATAATAATTGTAACGCTTTTATTTCGCTTTGCTCTTGTCACTACCTGATGGCATGTTTTAATTGTAATAAGCCAGCGATAATCTCTAAGAGGAACTCGGGACTATTCCATTATCTAAAAAAACTAACCAACGTCAATTTTCTTTAAAAAAACTGCGATGTGGACCGTGAGCCTATTTTTGGTGGGCTTTATTGTGCCGGCTATGTCGTAGGCAAAGATACATATTGGACATCTATGACGGGCCGAACGTTGTCGGTACCCGCGATATGGGGTACCCCGCGCACAGGGGAAAATGCCTAAGGAACTCGCCCTTCTCCGCAGGGAGAGCTCCGAAGGCGCCACGCGTCCGGCGGGGCCGGACCTCCCTCTCCTCAGAGGAGAGCTCCGGGTCCGCCATGTGGCATACAGAAGCTGGACCTCCCCCTCCGCGGGAGAGAGGTCCAAAGGTGCCACGTATCCGGCGGGGCCGGATCTCCCTCTCCTCAGAGAGGAGCTCCGGGCCCGCCACGTGGCCGACAGAAGCCGAACCTCCCCCTCCACGGGGAGAGGTCCGAAGGCTCCACGTGTCCCGCGGGGCCGGACCCCTCGTCTCCTCTGAGGAGGGCTCCGGGCCCGCCACGTGGCCAGCAAAACAGAGCTGCCTACCCCCGAGCGATAGGCAGCGGGCGTAAAGACGCCCCATACCTTGCCCGTACAAGGTATTCAAGGCCCGCGTCTTCCCAAGACGCAGAGACGCGGAGCACGCCTCTGTCAGGTGCCGTTGCGCCCAGTCGCATCACAGACTGATGCGCGGTGTCAGAGCGTGCCAGCCAATAAACGCAGCGACAAGACATCTCATGCCGCCCCCGCCGTCATCATCCACTACGACTAGCATGCAGCATGGGCAGGGCTGCAAGACGAAGACTCAGAAGCCTTCGCCAGAAACAACTACCGGCATAACTGCAGATATGGTAGATCACAGTCAATCTCCCCGGGACCACCTGTCGGGTCCCGGCCCCCCCTTGTAAGCCACCCGAGTCTTGGACTATAAAAGACTTGGGTAGGCGACGTTAGCAGGAGTTCGCACTCTAGCCATTCACACCCAAGCTGTAACTCATCCTCAAGCTCAGGACTCCGGTTCTGAGCAGCAAGCAATACAGCGAGCTCCATAGCTCGCCGTGGACGTAGGGTTTTACGCTCCGGCGGTCTGAACCACGTAAAACTCGCCGTGTCAAGCTCTTACTAACTCGTCCATACGCTCAAGCTCTCCGCAAGGGTCTAGCCCCACCGAAAAAAAGAACCTCCGCGGGCTGCCCAGTGCAGGCCCGGGGGAAGTGTCGACCGAACACTTCGACATTTGGCGCGCCAGGTAGGGGGCTTTTCCCTTGCGCGACGAGTTTCCGCCGACGAAGATGACCAAGCTTCCTTCAGCGGCAAACTCTCCTCCTCCGCGTTCACGGCGAACCGTGACCAGCGGGGAGTACATGTCGACGTACTCAGGACGGAGTGTGTCGGCACAAGCTGGTAGCTAGCAGCCGACTCCGGCAACGCCGACTCCGGCAACGCCGGCTCCGACCAATGTGAGATCTTCTGCAGCGCTGAGCGTACACCATGGCGGTGCGCTAGCTGCAGCAAGAGCACTACTGCGCAACCCACCTGCTGGGGATGCACCCCATTCAGCGACCCAACAATGGGTCCACGAGGTGGACCGCCTCGTCGTCGCCGCCGTGAACCCTCGGTTTCGGCGAGGGTGACGCCCCGACCAACCGGCTGTGTCGCTGACGCGCACGCCAACGGTTGACGGGCAGACGGCGGATTCCAGCTCCTCCAGGCTCCCGTCGATGGACCTGAGAAGGGAGCTGGAACGGTGCCACTTGGGCCAGGATGCCCGGGTGTACCTCGAGCAACGTCGAGAAAGGCGTCGCAACCAGGAGGTTGGCGATAGCATGACGTCGGCCTCGACCTAGCCTGGAGGTCAGAACTTCGCCACGCGAGCCCTACCCCAGGCATACGCCGCGCAGCATATGCCACAACCATATGCACTACAAGCGGCGCCCCCGGTCTATGGTGCAGCCTTGCCCATGACGGGGTACACGGTGCCAAGTGCGAACCAAGCGTTCGCAGCGCCAATACCTGCGGCAACAGGAGCAGGATGTGCGGCCCTTGCACCCCACCTTCGCTTCGCGAGGTGGCCGCGCAAGTTTCGGCCGCACCTGCCCGAGAAGTACGACGACAGCGTCAACCCGGCGGAGTTCCTCCAGATCTACTCCACCGCCGTACTTGCCGCAGCAGGGGATGAGGCTGTCATGGCCAACTACTTCCCTGTCGCCTTGACCGGCCCAGCTCGGTCTTGGCTCATGAATCTCCCTCAGGGGTCCATAACTTCCTGGGAAGAGCTTTGCCGACAGTTTGTCGCCAACTTTGGCAGCTCCTACACCTGTCCCGGCACAGAGCTTGACCTCCACGCCATCAAGCAACAACCAGGGGAGTCGCTGCGCTCTTTCATCCAGCGATTCTCCCAAGTACGCAACACCATCCCGCATATTCAAAGTGCTTCTGTGGTGGTGGCGTTCCGGCAGGGTGTCCGGGACGAGAAGATGCTTGAGAAGCTCGCGAACAGAGAGGTCCGCGACGTCTCTGAGCTCTTCAGCCTGGCGGACAAATGCGCCAGAGCAGCTGAAGGGCAGAACTGGCACTCTCTGCCGACCTCCGAGTCATGAGGACAGCCCGGGTTCGGCGCTGCTGCCTATGGAGGTGGCAAGAAGGCCAAGAACCGGGGGAGTGGCAAGATGAAGTCATCGTTCGTGGCTCCCGTCGCCGCAGCAGCGACGACTAGTGGAGCTCGGGGGCCACGCCCCGACAAAAGGCAGCGGCAGTCACCAGCCCCAGATAGTGACCAGGGCGGGCTATGCCCCGTGCATGGCGCCGGCAACCATACTGCTGCCGAGTGCCTGGATATCCAGAGGCTCGCAGAGCGCTTCCGCAAAGGAAGACAACAGAGAGCTGAAGCACCGCCCTACCCTCAGAGGGATGGCAAGCAGAAAGTCGACGCTCCAGTCAGCGCCGCCCACCAGGTGGGGTTTCAGGAGCCTCAGCATGTCATAAAGACAGTGCATAACGGTGAGGACTCCAGCTCCGATGGTGACGGGCCGGGGCGGTAGCCGGCTGTGGCTGCCGTCCCAGGTCAGTGGAGGCTGCACTGCTGCGGCGTCAACCTTGGAGAAGCCCCAAGTAGTCGCAGCAGCCCAAGCACCGATCACAATGGTGCAAGGTCGGGCCAGCCTCACCCGAGAGCACGCCTCTGTGCCTCGGTCATACCTCCCGGGGGCCGCCCAAGGTCTGTCAACCCCTTGAAGGCCTTGCCAGAAGGGGAAGACACCTTAGGTCTTCCAAGACGAGCCCGGGTCCACCTACCCCTTGAAGGCCTTAGCCAGAAGGGGAGAACTCCCCGGGGGCGCCCAGGAGAAGCCGCGCAGGACCTGATCCAGCGTGAAGATGACAACCTCGTCGACGAGACTCGACTGCAGGTAACACCCCACAACGCACAGTCTCGGCTGATGCTCTAAGCACTACCGCCAAAGAACCAAACGCGTCAGGGACCTGCAGAAGGGCAACCTGGTGTCGCGACACGCTCTTTCCCGAGAAGGACCTATAAACTCTCCCCCAGCAGGGAAGGTCCCTTCCGAATCACGAAAGCTGCTGCCCCAGGTACACATGCCTTTCAACCGAGTGTGGGATCCGTTCCCAAAACCCTTGGCATGGAGCAACACTGTAAGTCCTACTCCCTGAGCATTAGTAGAACAGGGTCATTCCCTTCTGTAATGAATCCCATAGAATTTAGGAACAGTGCTTGGGGCAGCTGAGTCTCAAGGGACGATACAGGACTATGTCCAGTTTAGCCTGGTTCCGACCCTAAGCGCGTAGAGTCTTGCTTCCCTTGTAGACGAGACGGATCATTGCCTCCATGTACAACCAGAATTCCACCTATGGGCATGAACACAGAAACTTGTTCTACTTAGCTTTCTCTCATGCGCTCATTTAAATTATGCATTAATTTTTATGATCGCACTATCTATGTATGTTCATCGTTGTCGAAGTGTTCGGTCGACACTTCCCCCGGGCTTGCACTGGGCAGCCCGCGGAGGTTCTTTTTTCTGTGGGGCTAGTCCCTTGCGGAGAGCTTGAGCATATGGACGAGTTAGTAAGAGCTTGACACGGCGAGTTTTACGTGATTCAGGCCGCCGGAGCGTAAAACCCTACGTCAACGGCGTGCTATGGAACTCGCTGTATTGCTTGCTGCTCAGAACTGGAGTCCTGAGCTCGGGGATGAGTTACAGCTTGGGGGTAATTGGCTAGCGTATGAGTTGCGGGAGTGCGAACCCTCGCTAACGTCGCCTACCCGAGCCTTTTATAGTCTAAGACTCGGGTGGCTTACAAGGGGGGCCCGGGACCCGACAGGTGGTCCCGGGGAGATTGACTGTTATCTACCGTATCCGCAGTTATGCCGGTAGTTGTCTTTGGCGAAGGCTTCTGAGTCTTGGTCTTGCTGCCCTGCCCATGCCGCATGCTAGTCATAGTGGTTGATGACGGCGGGGGCGGCATGGGATGTCTTGTCGCTGCGTTTATTGGCTGGCAGGCTCTGACACCGCGCACCAGTCTGTGATGCGACTGGGCGCAATGGCACCTGACAGAGGCGTGCTCCGCGTCTCCACGTCTTGGGAAGGCGCGGACCTTGAATACCTTGTACGGGCAAGGTATGGTGCGTCTTTACGCCCGCTGCCTACCGCTCGGGGGCAGGCAGCGCTGTTCTGCTGGACACGTGGCGGGCCCAGAGCCCTCCTCAGTGGAGAGGGAGGTCCGGCCCCGCAGGACACGTGGAGCCTTCGGACCTCTCCCCGCGGAGGGGGAGGTCCGGCTTCTGCCGGTCACGTGGCTCACCTCGGGAGAGGTTACGAGCCCGAGGTGAGGCCTTCTCCTACCCGCGCACTTTCTTGTCTTGAGTACTCCTTGTGCTGGCAGGGTCTTGACGGCTTCGGAGTTCAGCCTCTTAGGAGAGGGTGAAGCCTGTCATCGGAGCTCGGCCCGGCTGTGGGGGCGGAGGTCCGGAAGTCATCGGAGCATAGGTCCACGAAGGGCGTGAGGTCCGGCATCAGGGCTCGCTTCTGAAAGGAGGGCGACGGCTGGCATCGGAGCTTGGCCCAGCTGTGGGGACGGAGATCCGGAAGTCATCGGAGCTCAGGCCAGCGAAGGGCGTGAGGTCCGGAGGTCATCGGAGCTCAGGCCAGTGAAGGGCGTGAGGTCTGGCATCAGCGCTCGCCTCTGAAAGGAGGGCGAGGGCTGGCCTGGGAACTTGGCCCAGCCGTGGGGGCGAAGGTCCGGAAGTCATCGGAGCTCAGGCCAGCGAAGGGCGTGAGGTCCGGCATCAGCACTCGCCTCTGAAAGGAGGGCGGGGGCTGGCCTCAGAGCTTGGCCTGGCTGTGGAGGCGGAGTCCGGAAGTCATCGGAGCTTAGGCCAACAAAGGGCGTGAGGTCCGGCATCAGCGCTCGCCTCTGAAAGGAGGGCGAGGGCTGACCTCGGAGCTCGGCCCACCTGCGGGGGCGGAGGTCCGGAAGTCATCGGAGCTCAGGCCAACGAAGGGCGTGAGGTCCGGCATCAGCGCTCGCCTCTGAAAGGAGGGCGAGGGCTGGCCTCGGAGCTCAGCCCAGCCGCGGGGGCGGAGGTCCGGAAGTCATCGGAGCTCATGCCAGCGAAGGGCGTGAGGTCCGGCATCTGCGCTCGCCTTTGAAAGGAGGGCGAGGTCTGGCCTCGGAGCTCGGCCTGGCTGTGGAGGCGGAGGTCCGGAAGTCATCGGAACTCAGGCCAGCGAAGGGCGTGAGGCCCGGCATCAGCGCTCGCCTCTGAAAGGAGGGCGAGGGCTGGCATCAGAGCTCGGCCCAGCTGTGGGGGCGAAGTCCGGCACTGCTCAGTGGTCCCCCTTTCCTGTCCCTTAGTCTCATTTGGCTTACTGTCTGTCGAAGTGTGCGGTCGACACTTCCCCCGGGCCTGCACTGGGCAGCCCGCGGAGGTTCTTTTTTCGGAGGGGCTAGTTCCTAGCGGAGAGCTTGCGCGGATGGAACGAGTTAGTAAGAGCTTGTCACGGCGAGTTTTACGTGGTTCAGGCCGCCGGAGCGTAAAACCCTACGTCCACGGCGAGCTATGGAGCTCGCTGTATTGCTTGCTGCTCAGGGCCGGAGGCCTGAGCTTGGGGGTGAGTTACAGCTTGAGAGTGTATGGCTAGCGTATGAGTTGCAAAATGCGAACCCTTGCTATCGACACCTACCCGAGCCTTTTATAGTCCAAGACTCGGGCGGCTTACAAGGGGAGCCGGGACCCGACAGGTGGTCCCGGGAAGATTGTCTATTATCTACCGTATCTGCAGTTATGCCGGTAGTTGTCTCTGGCCGAAGGCTTCTGAGTCTTCATCTTGCCGCCCTGCTCATGCCGCATGCCAGTCGTAGCGGTTGATGACGGCGCAAGCGGCATGGGTTGTCTTGTCGCAGTGTTTATTGGCTGACAGGTTCTGACACCGCGCGCCAGTCTGTGATGCGACTGGGCGCAATGGCACCTGACAGACGCGTGCTCCGTGTTTCCGCGTCTTGGGAAGACGCGGGCCTTGAATACCTTGTACGGGCAAGGTATGGGGCGTATTTACGCCCGCTGCCTATCACTCGGGGCAGGCAGCGTCGCTCTGCTGCCACGTGGAGGGCCCGGAGCCCTTCTCAGAGAAGAGAAGGGTCAGTCCCGCGGGGCACGTGGCGTCTTCAGACCTCTCTCCCGCGGAGGGGGAGGTCCGGCTACTGCTGGCCACGTGGCGGGCCCGGAGCTCTCCTCTGAGGAGATGGAGGTCCGGCCCCGCTGGACACGCGGCGCCTTCGGACCTCTCTCCCGCGGAGGGGGAGGTCCGGCTTCTGTATGCCACGTGGCGGGCCCGGAGCTCTCCTCTGAGGAGAGGGAGGTCCGGCCCCGCCGGACGCGTGGCGCCTTCGGAGCTCTCTCTGCGGAGAAGGGCGAGTTCCTTAGGCATTTTACCCTGTGCGTGGGGGTACCCCATATCCCAGGTACCAACAGTGGCCCCGGGCCCATCTCGGGGGAGATAGCGAGCCCGAGGTGGGACCTCCGTCTCTTCTGGTCCGCGCACTTTCTCTAAGTCCCGAATTGACCGCTGCCGGAGCACGAACAGCCACGGGATCGTGGGAGCGTGCGCTCACTTGATGGTTGCTTTTACTGCGGCGGTTCCCAAGACTGCCACCTTTGCGGCGCTTTCTTTGGGAACCGCTGAAGTGCCTTGCCGGCTCATCTTCTCAGGAGACTGACTCCTTGACCCACCGCTTCAGTTGGGCGGCTAGGGTCCACCTTTCATCGGCGCCCGGTCTCGGAGCCAACGAGGTCGCCGACGCGATGATTCCGGAGGTTTTCGAATTACCCCGGACCATCCCTGGAAAGTTTTAAAAGGGGATCTCACCCGCACCGCTGCTTCCCTTCGCATTGCGCTCGTACTTCCCTTGAACTCTTGTGCCCCGGCTCTCCTGCCCTTGCGTCCTCTTTCGCCATGGCTTCCAACTTGCTCCCGACGCGCCTCGTCCGCTCTTCCGAGCTCGGGCCAGTGCGCAGGCTGCTGGGCTGGCGCTCAGAAGAGCAGAAACATCGGCTTCGCCGAGGATCTCTCCCCCTGGTCCTGGAAAAGGGGGAGATAGTCTTCTTCACGGCTTATGCTCTGGCGGGGTTCGTTCCGCCGATTTCTTCCTTCTTTGTCACCCTGCTGGAGACATACGGTCTCCAGCTTCACCATCTTTCCCCCAATTCCTTCGCAATGGCTGCTGTCTTTGTCCATTTCTGCGAGATGTTCGTGGGGGTGCACGCCTCCGTGACACTCTTCCGCCACTTCTTTGTGCTGCGGATGACTGGGCGCGGCTCAAAGACTCAGATGGGGGCATACTACTTCCAGCATCGCTGCAAAGACCCCAAGATCTCCGGATACCTCCTGCCCTTCAGCGCATCAAGGTGGGAAAACTGGAGGGAGAGCTGGGTGGTAGTGCAGACCGACGAGCACGATCGCCTACAACTCCCAACCGCCAGCCCAACCACCGATCGCCGCTTCTGGGAGGAGATCCCTGAGCTGGAGCAGGAGTACACCCCGGTCTTGGAGCGGATCTGGTTCTTGGCCAACGAGGGGCTGACATCTCTAATGGTGCTGATGGACTTCGTGTCGCGCCGTATTGCTCCCTTGCAACAGCGTAGCCGCCCAGCATGGTACTACACCGGCGAGCAGGACTGTACCAGGCTGGAGAGAGGCCCCGGCTCAGACCCTTCCGACGAGGAGCTGATCGAGATGGTGAGCAAGGTGAGCGGTGACTACATTTCCAGTGGCGACCCCGCTCTTCCGCCCTCTGCCACCCCCCTCTTCTTGGAGCCTCAGAGGAGGTCGGAGCTCCTGCGGAAGATGCCGAACCTTGATGATATCGGGATCGCCGTCCGACAGGTCGGGGATGCCTTCCGGGGTATCACCATTCCAGGAACCGAGCACCCCGGGTCAGGGCATGAGGCATCCGCTGCTGTCAAACCCTCCCCCAGAGCCGACGGAACCCAAGCCGCCGACAAAGGGAAAGGAAAAGAGCCGGCCCCCAAGCATCTAGAGAAGAAACGCGCCTGGTCTCCTCCGAGGGTGCCGCCTGTGCCGAATCAGGGTGCCGGAGCTGCTTTGCTCCCATCTCCCGGAGGTGGTGGTCCATCGGGTGGCGACCTGAAGAGGTCTCGAGTGTCCCTCCCCGGCGGGTCTCTCCCCAGACAGCAGCCGTCCGAATCAGCCCAGGTACCTCGCCATCCTTCCTCAAGCGGAGGGGCTCCCAGGACGGATGTTGGCGGGGTGACGCCGGCGAGTGCGCCCGGGATCCAGGCGTTCCATTCCGCGACCGTTCCAGCCGCTAGTCCTGGCGGTTCAGCTACAGCCCAGAGGCCAGTGCTGCAAGCTCGCTGGAGCGCTCATGCCGCCCAATAAGTGTTATTCTTTCCGGCTTATAAGAGCAGAGCTCTTGCCTCTTCTCTTATTCTGAGGGCTTCTTCTTCTTTGCAGGGACCAACCGGCCACCAGGGGCGGGCCTCTTATCCGGCCGCCTTCAACCAGCGGAAGCTCCGTGCCTTAGCACCTGGGGACCGTGGCGGCCCCTGTCGAAGTGTGCGGTCGACACTTCCCCCGGGCCTGCACTGGGCAGCCCGCAGAGGTTCTTTTTTCGGAGGGGCTAGTTCCTAGCGGAGAGCTTGCGCGGATGGAACGAGTTAGTAAGAGCTTGACACGGCGAGTTTTACGTGGTTCAGGCCACCGGAGCGTAAAACCCTACGTCCACGGCGAGCTATGGAGCTCGCTGTATTGCTTGCTGGTCAGGGTCGGAGGCCTGAGCTTGGGGGTGAGTTACAGCTTGAGAGTGTATGGCTAGCGTATGAGTTGCAAAATGCGAACCCTTGCTATCGACGCCTACCCGAGCCTTTTATAGTCCAAGACTCGAGCGGCTTACAAGGGGAGCCGAGACCCGACAGGTGGTCCCGGGAAGATTGTCTATTATCTACCGTATCTGCAGTTATGCCGGTAGTTGTCTCTGGCCGAAGGCTTCTGAGTCTTCATCTTGCCGCCCTGCTCATGCCGCATGCCAGTCGTAGCGGTTGATGACGGCGCAGGCGGCATGGGTTGTCTTGTCGCAGTGTTTATTGGCTGACACGTTCTGACACCGCGCACCAGTCTGTGATGCGACTGGGCGCAACGGCACCTGACAGACGTGTGCTCCGCGTTTCCGCGTCTTGGGAAGACGCGGGCCTTGAATACCTTGTACGGGCAAGGTATGGGGCGTATTTACGCCCGCCGCCTATCACTCGGGGCAGGCAGCGTCGCTCTGCTGTCACGTGGCGGGCCCGGAGCCCCTCTCAGAGAAGAGAAGGGTCAGTCCCGCGGGGCACGTGGCGTCTTCGGACCTCTCTCCCGCGGAGGGGGAGGTTCGGCCTCTGCTGGCCACGTGGCGGGCCCGGAGCTCTCCTCTGAGGAGAGGGAGGTCCGGCCCCGCTGGACACGTGGCGCCTTCGGACCTCTCTCCCGCGGAGGGGGAGGTCCGACTTCTGTATGCCACATGGCGGGCCCGGAGCTCTCCTCTGAGGAGAGGGAGGTCCGGCCCCGCCGGACGCGTGGCGCCTTCGGAGCTCTCTCTGCGGAGAAGGGCGAGTTCCTTAGTCATTTTACCCTGTGCGCGGGGGTACCCTATATCTCAGGTACCGACAGTGGCCCCCGGGCCCATCTCGGTGGAGATAGCGAGCCCGAGGTGGGACCTCCGTCTCTTCTGGTCCGCGCACTTTCTCTAAGTCTTGAAGTGACCGCTGCCGGAGCACGAACAGCCACGGGATCGTGGGAGCGTGCGCTCACTTGATGGTTGCTTTTACTGCGGCGGTTCCCAAGACTACTACTTCTGCACGTTGCGGCGCTTTCTTCGGGAATCGCCGAAGTGCCTTGCCGGCTCATCTTCTTAGGAGACTGACTCCTTGCCCCCACCGCTTCAGTTAGGCGGCTTGGGCCCACCCGTCATCGGCATTCGGTCTAGGAACCGAAGCGGTTGCCGGTGCAGGATATTCGAAGAGTTCCGAATCGCTTGGAATTGCACCGGGAAGCTTTTTAGAGGGGGTCTTACCCACATTGCAGCTTCCCTTCGCATTTCTCAGCGTTTCTTCTCGGAATCTTGTGCTTTTGCTCTCTTGCCTTTGAGTTCTCCCTTGCCATGGCTTCCAACCCGCTGCCAGAGAAGAAACACGCTCGATCTTCTCCAGCAACGGCATCGTTGCCAAGTCGGGATTCTGGGGTGCCTGTCCCTCCGGTGGCGACCCGAAGAGGCCCCGGGTTGATGCGCTGGGGGAAGCCTCTGGGGCGTCCCCTGTTCTGCCAGTCCAAGCGACTGCGGAGCGACCGTCGGCGACGGTAGCGGGCTCTGGAAGTCCTACCCCAGCTCGGAAGTCGGGGTTCAGAGCCCGCTGGAGTGTCCGCGCTTCCCGGCCTTCCCCGTCTTGCGGGGAATCTGTGTCGCTGCGCTCGGAGCCAGGGGCAACTGCCGCGGCCCTCAGGCCAGCGCGAACTTCTCCTGTTCCGGTGTGCCCGGATTCCGCGGCGGCGTCGTCTCTTCCTGCCGAGACGGCCACCGCGGCCCCCGAGCAAGTGCAGGTTGACCCTGCACTAGGCCGCCTGGCCTCTTCTCCAGAACCGCCTTCCCCGGCTCGTCCCTCTCCTCAGGTCAAGGAGCCCGAAGCTGAAGAGAGCCTGGCTGGCCTGGCTGCCAGAGCCGCGGAGCCAGCTTCTCCTGATCGGCGTCTCGTCTCGGCTGCTGGTGCGTCGGCTCTTCTTGAGGACGGGGTAATGGAGGAGGTCGGGGGGACTGCCCCAGCCTCTGTTGCTCCATTGCCTCTGGCGGACGCCTTCGCGCTTGCCGAGTCAAGCGTCCAGCAGGTCTTGGCTGCACTAGGGCGCGAGCGGGAGGAGTATACGGTTGAACGGGACCGCCTCCTCATCTGGGGGAACCTTTTGCGGGAGAGGACCGCGAAGGTTAAGAGTGAGCTCGACTCCAGGCGGGAGTTGCTCGACTTCAGGGAAGCGCTCGTCGACTGGATGAAGCGGGCTGTCGACCGCATGGACACCCAATCGCGGTGGATCAATAGGGAGGCCCTGGAGGCACACGCCCGGGCCGAAGAGAGCCTCTCTGCTGCTGTGGAGATACGGCAGCGGTTGGAGCGCCGTGAACTCGCCATTGAGGAACGGGAGCGTTCCATGGCAGCTGAGGCGGAGAGGGTCACCGCGCAGCTGGCTGCGGGCGAGGATGACCTTCGAGCTCGGATGGAGGAGCTGGAGATCCTGAAAGCAGACCTTGACTTGAGGGAGGAACAGGTCTCCCGTGATCGCCGGGCGGTCTTGGACCGGGAGCTGACCGCTGACTTCAAGGCCGCTGAGTTGGAGCGGCTCGCCAAGACTCTCCACCTTCGGGAGAGCTCCCTGGCGGCCAAGGAGAAGGAATTCTACGAGAGGAACCTGGAGGCTCTGTAGGCGGCCCGCCGCGAGGTGGAGGAACTCTCAGCCCTGCAGTCCTCTGAGGCTCTTGCGGTCTCAAGCTTCGTGGATCGAGCGGGGTCCACCCTGATCCCTCTTGGCTTCAGTCCGGTGAGGGCCGCGACTCCCGCATTGAAGGTAGCGGAGGTGATCCCTGCGTTGGAGTCGATCGGCGCCAGGCTGGACAGACTCGACTCGGTGGTCGCCAACGAGCTTGAGGCCGAGGGCCGCGACTTAGCTTTAGAGGTCGCCTCGCATGTGCTGGCATGCTTCAAGAGCCGCGATCCCTCTTTTTCACTAGAGCCAGCGAGAGAGGGCCCAGCCGTGGAGCGGGAGGAAGCTACCAGGGCTGAAGTCGAGGATGTGGCCGCCCTTGTAGCCGCAAGGTTCCGGCGAGAGCCGGGAGGTCCTTAGGACTTGTTTCTCCCTTTTTATCGAGTCTGTAGTCCAGCTCATGGAGCCTTGCTTAATTTGACTCTCTTGGATACTTGTGTCTGTGATGCTTTTTCTCTCCTTCTTGGCTTTGCCTGGCTGAGTCCTTAGCTCCGCAAGGTACTCAGAGGCCATTTCCAATCTCGGAGCTTTGCACAGACACCCTCCCCGGGTCCTAACCGTGTTAGGGGCCCCCGGAGGTCTCCGGATCTCGCCCTATGGGGAGCTCCAGATCTCCCTGCCACGTGGCGGGTCCGGAGCTCCTTACTAAGAGGCGGGAGCTCCGGCCATGTTGGATACGTAGGGCTTTCGGAGCCCTCCCACCGAGGGGGAGGTCCGGCTTCCGCCCACCACGTGGCGAGCCCGGAGCCCTCCTCAAGGGAGGAGAGAGTTCCGAGCCCGCTGGACACGTGGGGCCCCCGGGTCCCGCCCCTGCTGGAGGGGCAGGTCCCGTTCCTTCCAGTCCCAGGCCGGAGTAGCTAGTAGCTCCTTTCCCCCTGCTTCATGCAGTCCCTGTTGCCGTAACCTGGAGGTCCTGCACACAGGCAGAGGAAACGTAATTCTCCTCGGGGGGGTCCTCCCCTCCCGTCTCCTAGTCTTATCCGTCTTATGACCCTGATCCGCTATACGGGGCCTGGGCAATTCTGTGCACGAGGCGCCGGAGCTCCGGCTCCCTCCGAGGTCCGGGTACGGCCGTCCGATCCCTAGTACCGGGCCATGCGCTGGGGAAGCAGAGTGCACGCGCTTTGGGTTCATGACCAGGCAAAGCGGACGTACTCCCCTGGACCTCCGGAGGGCAGGATGCGCATGCTTTGGGCTCTGGGCCGGCTAAGCTGGATACGCACCCTGGACCCCCCATGCACAACGCTGGCCTTTCCTGGAGGTAACCAACTGGCACCGCAACACCTGACTGGGGGAGGCCCGAGAGACTCACTCGGCCATCGGCAGGTGCCTCAAGCGCAGCCGCCTTCGGTAGGATAGCAAATGCCGACTACGGATGAGCGCAAGAGAGGGGGAGCTAGATGTACGATGAACATACAGACATAGTGCGATCATAAAAATTAATGCATAATTTAAATGAGCGCATGAGAGAGAGCTAAGTAGAACAGGGCTCTGTATTCATACCCATAGGTGGAATTCTGGCTGTACAGGGAGGCAATGTTCCGCCTTGTCTTCAAGGGAAGCAAGACTCTACGCGCTTAGGGTCGGAACCAGGCTAAACTGGACGTAGTCCTGTACCGTCCCTTGAGACTTAGCTGCCCCAAGCGCTGTTCCTAAATTCTATGGGATCTTTTACAGAAGGGAATAACCCTGTCCTACTGATGCTCAGGAAGTAGGACTTACAGTGTTGCTCCATGGCAAGGATTTTTGGGAACGGATCCCACTCTCGGTTGAAAGGCATGTGTACCTGGGGCGGCAGCTTTCGTGATTCGGAAGGGACCTTCCCTGCTGGGGGAGAGCTTATGGGTCCTTCTTGGAATAGAGCGTGTCGCTTCACCAGGTGGCCCTCTTGCAGGCCCCCGACGCGTTTGGTTCTTTGGCGGTAGTGCTTAGAGCATTAGCCGAGACCGTGCGTTGCGGGGTGTTCGCTGCAGCCGAGTCTTATCGATGAGGTTGTAATCTTCGCGCTGGATCAGGTCCTGCGCGGCTTCTCCTGGGGGCCCCCGGGGAGTTCTCCCCTTCTGGCTAAGGCCTTCAAGGGGTAGGTAGGCCCGGGCTCGTCTTGGATGACCAAAGGCGTCTTCCCCTTCTAGCAAGGCCTTCAAGGGGTTGATAGACCTTAGGCGGCCCCCGAGAGGTATGTTCGAGGCACGGAGGCGCGCCGCAGTTGGCTAACGCCCTGGCCTGTCACCGTCGGAACTGGAGTCCTCACCGTCATGCACTGTCTTTATGACACGCTGAGGCTCCTGGAACCCCACCTGGTGGGTAGCAGTGACTTGGACATCGACCTTCTGTTTGCCATCCCTCTGAGGGTAGGGCGGCGCTTCAGCCCTCTGCTGTCTCCCTTTGCGGAAGCGCTCTGCGAGCCTCTGGATCTCCCAGCACTCGGCAGTAGTATGGTTGCAGGTGCCATGCACGGGGCATAGCCCGCCTTGGCCACTGTCTGGGGCCGGTGATTGCCGCTGCCTTTTGTCGGGGCGTGGCCCCCGAGCTCCACTGGTCGTCACTGCTGCGGCGACGGGGGCCGTGAATGGTGACTTCATCTTGCCACCCCCCCCGGTTCTTGGTCTTCTTGCCACCCCCATAGGCAGCAGCACCGGACCCGGGATATCCTCCTGACTCGGAGGTCGGCAGAGCGTGCCAGTTCCGCCCTTCAGCTGCTCTGGCGCACTTGTCCTCCAGGCTGAAGAGCTCCGAGACGTCGCGGACCTCTCTGATCGCGAGCTTCTCAAGCATTTTCTCGTCCCGGACACCCTGTCGGAACGCCACCACCACTGAGGCACTTTGGATATGCGGGATGGTGTTGCGTACCTGAGAGAACCGCTGGATGAAAGAGCGCAGCGACTCCCCAGGTTGTTGCTTGACGGCGTGGAGGTCAAGCTCCGTGCCGGGACGGGTGTAAGAGCTGCCGAAGTTGGCGACGAACTGCCGGCAGAGCTCTCCCTAGGAGGTTATGGACCCCTGAGGTAGATTCATGAGCCAAGACCGAGCTGGGCCGGTCAAGGCGACGGGGAAGTAGTTGGCCATGACAGCCTCGTCCCCTCCTGCAGCAAGTACGGCGGTGGAGTAGATCTGGAGGAACTCCGCTGGGTTGACGCTACCGTCGTACTTCTCGGGCAGATGCGGGCGAAACTTGCGTGGCCACCTTGCGAAGCGAAGGTGAGGTGCAAGGGCCGCACATCCTGCACCTGCTGCTGCAGGTACTGGCGCTGCGAACGTTTGGTTCGCACCTGGCACCGCGTATCCCGGCATGGGCAAGGCTGCACCATAGGCCGGGGCCGCTACTTGCGGCGCATATAGCTGTGGCATATGCTGCGCAGCATATGCCTGAGGCAGGGCTCGCGTGGCGAAGGCCTGCCCTTCTGGTTGTGTCGAGGCCGACGACATGCTGTCGCCTGCCTCATGGCTGCGACGCCTCTCTCGGCGTCGCTCGAGGTACACCCGGGCGTCCTAGCCCAAGTGGCACCGTTCCAGTTTCCTTCGCAGGTCCGTCGACAGGAGCCTGGAGGAGCTGGAATCCGTCGTCAGCCCGTCAACCGTGGGTGAGCGCGTCAGCGACACAGCCGGTTGTCCTGGGTGCCGTCCTCGCCAAAACCGAGGGTTCGCGGCGGCGACAACGAGGCGGTCCACCTCACGGACCCATTGCTGGGTCGCTGAATGGTGCGCATCCCCCGCAGGTGGGTTGCGCAGCAGCGCTCTTGCTGCAGCTAGCGCACCTCCATGGTGTACGCTCAGCGCTGCAGAAGATCTCACACTGGTCTGGGCCTGCATAGCCGGAGTCGGCGTTGCCGGAGTCTGCTGCTGGCTACCAGCTTGTGCCGACACACTCCGTCCTGAGTGTGTCGACATGTACTCCCCAGTGGTCACGGTTCGCCGTGAACGCGGAGGGGGAGAGTTTGCCGCTGAAGGAAGCTTGGTCATCTTCGTCGGCGGAAACTCGTCGCGCTAGGAGAAAAGCCCCCTACCTGGCGCGCCAAATGTCGAAGTGTGCGGTCGACACTTCCCCCGGGCCTGCACTGGGCAGCCCGCGGAGGTTCTTTTTTCGGAGGGGCTAGTTCCTAGCGGAGAGCTTGCGCGGATGGAACGAGTTAGTAAGAGCTTGACACGGCGAGTTTTATGTGGTTCAGGCCGCCGGAGCGTAAAACCCTACGTCCACGGCGAGCTATGGAGCTCGTTGTATTGCTTGCTGCTCAGGGTCAGAGGCCTGAGCTTGGGGGTGAGTTACAGCTTGAGAGTGTATGGCTAGCGTATGAGTTGCAAAATGCGAACCTTTGCTATCGACGCCTACCCGAGCCTTTTATAGTCCAAGACTCGGGCGGCTTACAAGGGGAGCCGGGACCCGACAGGTGGTCTCGGGAAGATTGTCTATTATCTACCGTATCTGCAGTTATGCCGGTAGTTGTCTCTGGCCGAAGGCTTCTGAGTCTTCATCTTGCCGCCCTGCTCATGCCGCATGCCAGTCGTAGCGGTTGATGACGGCGCAGGCGGCATGGGTTGTCTTGTCGCAGTGTTTATTGGCTGACAGGTTCTGACACCGCGCGCCAGTCTGTGATGCGACTGGGCGCAACGGCACCTGACAGACGCGTGCTCCGCGTTTCCGCGTCTTGGGAAGACGCGGGCCTTGAATACCTTGTACGGGCAAGGTATGGGGCGTATTTACGCCCGCTGCCTATCACTCGGGGCAGGCAGCGTCGCTCTGCTGTCACGTGGCGGGCCCGGAGCCCCTCTCAGAGAAGAGAAGGGTCAGTCCCGCGGGGCACGTGGCGTCTTCGGACCTCTCTCCTGCGGAGGGGGAGGTCCGGCCTCTGCTGGCCACGTGGCGGGCCCGGAGCTCTCCTCTGAGGAGAGGGAGGTCCGGCCCCGCTGGACACGTGGCGCCTTCGGACCTCTCTCCCGCGGAGGGGGAGGTCCGGCTTCTGTATGCCACGTGGCGGGCCCGGAGCTCTCCTCTGAGGAGAGGGAGGTCCGGCCCCGCCGGATGCGTGGCGCCTTCGGAGCTCTCCCTGCGGAGAAGGGCGAGTTCCTTAGGCATTTTACCGTGTGCGCGGGGGTACCCCATATCTCAGGTACCGACAGCCCCCATGGCTCCCAAATCGACGGGGGCACCCTCTGCACCAGCGGGTTCATTTTCCGCTGTGGCCACATCTGCTCCTACCCGCCCTCCTTCACCAGTCCAGAAGCCAGGTCCTGAGACCGGGAGGGCTGCTGTAGGTGCGCCTGCTGGCCCCCTAGCCTGCTTAGGACAGCGCCCCACCGTGGCTGCTGAGGCGCCGGCGCCCCCGCCGGTCTTAGACTCGTCAGGGGGGTCCAGCGGCGCAACTCCTGTCCCCCCTGCTCCAGCGCCCGTGTGGGACGCTATGGGGCGTGCCCAGACCAGCGCCCGGCAGCTCCAATCTGCCTTTGAGCAGGAGCGGAAGGCATTGGTCGGCGAGAGGGAACGCCTTCTCAGCTGGCAGCAGCGGGCCCGGGCGGACCTTGACTCAAGGCAGTCAAGGCTTGAGGCCATGAGTGCTCTGCTTGGCACTCAGAAGAAGGCCATTAGCCGCTTGGAGTCAGAGGCCCAGCGGGTTCGTGTCACCTACCGCGAGGCTCTGGCCCAAGCTGAGGCCAAAGCCAAGGAGTGTTCCGCCGCCGCGGAGGAGCTGCAGCTGCAGGTAGCCCGTCGGGAGCACGCAGTCGCTGATCGGGAACGCGCCGTTGCGGCCGAGGAGGAGAAGACCACCGCCCGGCTGAGGGCCAAGGTGGAGGAGCTAAGGGCTCGGTCCGAGGAGCTGGAGCTCCGTGAGTCGGCTGTCGCCGCGAGGGAGGAGCAGTCCTCCAAGGAGCGTCAGGCGTCGATGGATCGCGAGCTAGCGGCTCGCCAAGAGGTAGAGAGACTCCAGTCCCTGCGGACTGCCGAGGCCCAGGCGGTCTGGCGCTTCATTGCCAAGGCGGGATCCGCCTTGGCTCCTCTTGGTTTCAGCCCTGTGCAGGTGGAGACCCCAGCGCGGCCGATGTCCGAAGCGGCCCCGGCCCTTGAGTCTCTTGGTGACGAGCTAGGTCGGCTCGAATCAGTGATCGCCGACGAGCTGGAAGCAGAAGGTCGGGGCCTCGCGAAGGAGGTTGCGATGCACGTTCTGTCGTGCTTCGTTAGCCGAGACCCTTCCTTTTCTCTGGGGCCGGTTCGTCTAGGACCGTTCGTCGATCGGGAGGATGCTGCCAGGGCCGAAGTCGAGGACTTAGCAACCCTCGTGGCCTCTAGGTTCCATCGGGAGTCCGGGGACCCCTAGGCATCTGCCCTCGTGTCCACAAGGCCCTGTACTTCCTTTTTTATTTTGTTGAGTCTGTAGCCCAGCTCGTGGAGCCTTCATATGGACAAACTTCTGTTTCTTTCTGTGTCTGCATGTCCTAGTCTTCTTCTTGGCCTTTCCTGACCGAGTCCTTAGCTCCGCAAGGACTCGGAGGCCTTGACCAATCTCGAAGCTCTGCATAGACACCTTCTCCGGGTCCTCACTGGATATTAAGGGTTCCGGAGGTCTCCCGGAGGTCTCCAGGACCCGCCTCACGAGATCGGAGGGGGGTCCGGGCCTGTTGGTCACGTGGCGGGCCCGGAGCTCCTGCCTGAGGGGAGGTCCGGGCTTGCAGGGCACGTGGAGCCCTCGGGCCTCTCTCCCCGCAGAGGGGGGAGGTCCGACTTCTGTAGACCACGCGGCGGTCCTGGAGCTCCCACTCTCAAGGAGGTGGGAGGTCCGGCCCTGCTGGACACGTGGGGCCTTCGGGCCTTGCCCCTGTGAGGTCTAGCTCTTTGATCTTACCTTAGGGTTTTTTGGGCTTGCGCGATCCCGTAGCGGCCCCCTGGTAGGTCCGTTCTATTGGATGGATGTGCCTACCATACTCGTGCGGGGAGCTGAGGCTGAGAGGTCCTGCATACATGTAAGGAAAAAGTAATTCTCCTTGGGCACTCCCCCCCTCTATCTCTTAGTCTTAACTAGCTTACGGTCCCCGTCCACTTATACGGTGCTTGGGAACTACCGCGCGCGAAGTGCCGGGGGCTTGGGGCCCTCCTGGCTCTCGGCCGGTACCTCCCACGCAACCGCCTTTGGCAGGGCAGCAAATTCCGACTAAAGATGAGAATGAGAAGAGGGAGTTGAACGCATAGTGAGCGCGTGTTAGTAGGGTAATCATAAAAATTTAATAAGTAAATTAAATGAGTACCAAAGGAGAGCAACGTAGGGTAGGTTTCTTTTCATATAAATTTCCATACGGGGGAAGGCGGGCCAAATATGTAGGCCACACCCCACCTCAAGGGAAGCAAGACTCTACGCGCTTGGGGTCGGAACCAGGCGGAGCTGAACGTAGTCCTGGACCGTCCCCTGAGGCTTAGTTGCTCCAAGCCCTGTTCTTGGACTTTATGGAATTTATTATAAAAAGAAGGGCCTATCCTATTGTTGCTCTAGGGGTAGAACTTACAGCGGTGTGTTCGGGAGCGGGTCCCCGTCCTCGGTTCTGGGGGATGGTCCCAGGCCCGGGATGTCCAGCCCCAACATGGCGAATGGCCATGTGGGCTGGATCATCTGTACCGTCCAAGCCGGTGTATGGATCTGCTTGGCGTGGAACAGGCACGCCTAGCAGCTCTCGACCAGCTCGACGGCATCCTAGAGTGTTGCCGGCTAGTAGAAGCCATGCCGAAAGGCTTTACCGACAAACGTGCGTGAGGAAGAGTGACTCCCACATTCGCCTCCATGGATCTCAGCGAACAAGTCGCAGCCTTCCCCCTGGGTTATGCACCGCAATAGGATGTGGTTGGCGCCACGTCGGTAGAGATCCCCCTCTACCGCCATGTGTCTCTTAGCCATACGCACAATCCGTTCAACGGATACACGTTCATCAGGGAGGATAGTCTTTCAAGTAGTCCCGGACCTCCGTGATCCATGCATCGGGTCTGACTTGAGCATCTGGATCTTGAGCGCTGGGTTGCACGGAGTCCCCAGTGACGCTTATGATCCTTGGCGGCGTCCACGGCCGCCGGGACCGCCAGCTTCGAGGTGCTGGTCTAGCCCCCTTCGCCCGGCTCGGCGGGCCGGGCTGTGGGCCGCGGCAACGTCCTCTCGAGGCCCCCTTTAGGCATAGTGGCTCCAGTGGGGGTCTTCGTTGAAAGGTCGTCAGCTGCGGCCTTGCTAGCACGCGGTACGTGGTGCAGGTCCAAGGCGAGGGGGTCTGTCTCCACCGTCTTGGTTGATAACCAGACTGGGAGTTGCCCTGAGCCAACGACTAGCAAGGAGGATGAGCACTTCATACTTTGCTATGTTGTTGGCTGCCTTGGAATTGAAACGCGCCACATACCTAGACTGCTCCCCCGATGGCGTGAGGAACAGTACGCTAGCATCGGCCCCCTGCTTTCGCAAGGAGCCGTCGAACATCATTCGGTAAGGTCTGGTGAAGGTCAGGGCTCAGGGTCCTTTTTCATCGTCTTCGTGGCCCCTTGAGCGTGCGTCTACTTCAGCTACAAGTCAACTAGTGCTCGGTTAACGTCTGCATGACGGGAAAGGGAGCCTAGGTCAAACTTCAGTGGCTCCGCCGCCCATTTGGCGGCATTGTCCACTGCGTGGGGGATAGCTTTTAGCCTGAGGTGACCGTCGGGCGCTCGATACTCGGGGGTCCCCAGGCTGCTTTGGACGTCCCATTGCACCTCCGGGAGGTCCTGCTGGTCCTCCGGGAGGTTGTGTCGGGGATCCTAGGTTGCTTCTTGGTAGCGAAACTGGTTATGGTGGTATGGGGTTAAAGCTATTGGCGCGAAGACCAGAAATTCGCGGGACCCCTAGCTACGCCAAGTCGGCTTATGCTGGGATTAGTAGGTAAAGGGTGCCCTTCAACTACTCCAGGCCAAGGGGTCTGATGGGAACCTTAGCAAGCATTTGGGGAGCACAGCACATCACAGCCCGGCATCGAGTCTACTATTTGGCCTATCATAGGGAGAGAAAATAGGTCTTTAGGGCATGCCTTATTGAGACTGGTGTAGTGGATGCTCCTCCGGAGCGTCTCGCTGTTCTTCGGGATAACAACTCGGTTTGCCAAGCGCCGGGAGCGGCGGACTCTATGTCTTGTCAGACGGCTGGGCGTCGGGAAAGACCTTTAAGTAGTGCTCAATCACCTCCCTATGGATCTCTGGCCTCGGTGACGGCTGTCATGCAGCACATCGACCTTGTGCCGGAGGGGGGCAACGAGCGCACCTTACTATTTGTTATCCAGGCCCCCGGCTACCCGGGTGGTCTGGGTGGCATCGACGCTGATTCGGACGAGCCTTGTGGGGTCGTCGTCCTCATCGAGGGGTTGCACGCGGGGTGCTGTGGTAGAGGCACGGTGGCGTGCACTTGGGTGGAGCTGGTTTGGTTCTGCGCTGCCGAGGGTTGGCGCTCTAGTCGCTGTAAGCGCCTGAAGCTTTTCCAAGGCTAACACTGCGGCAGCACGGTCTCCACAAACCTTGAGGACGCCTGTCGGTGTAGGCATCTTCAAGACAAGGTAGCCGTAATGGGCTACAGCCATGAATCGGTACAGGGCTGGCCTGCCGATTATGGCATTGAAGGAGAGGTCAATCTCGGCCACGTCGAACAGAACGTACTCTGTCCGGTAGCTGTCCGGTGCCCCAAAAGTCACCGAGAGGCTGATGTGGCCGTAGGGAACGACCTGTCCCGGTCCCACCCCTGAGAACGGGCTCGATGGGGTGAGCTTGGCCATCGGGATCTGCAGCTTCTGGAAGGCTGCGCGACTGATGAGGTTCAGCCCAGCCCCGCCATCCACCAAAACGTGGTACATCTTCATGTTGGCGATGGTGGGGGCCACCACGAGCGGTAGTTGGCCGGCCGCAGCCATGTTCCTGGGGCAGTCGGTGCCATCGAAGCTGATGGGGGTTCCCATCCACCTGAGGTGCGGTGCTGCACTTGGGAGGGGAGCCACCGACGCTACCGCTCGACGCAAGGCCTTAGCCGTGCTCCGGGACGGGGGGTCAGCGGACCCGCCGAAGATGACATAGAGCATCTTCCGGTGTTCGTCATCACTGGAACTGGAGCTCCCATGACTGCGCACTACCTTTACGGCGTGCTGAAGCTCCTGGAACTCCACCTGGCGGTCGACGCCGTCTCGGGCCTTGACCTTCTGCTTGCCGCCCCTTTGATCGTTGGGTGGGGCATCAGTTAGAGGCTGCTTCCCTTTCCGGAAGCGCTCCGCGAGCTTCTGGATTTCCCGGCATTCGGTAGCGGTATGATAGCTGGTGCCATGCATAGGGCATAATTCATCCTGGCCCCCGTTCGGGGCCGGTGGTTGTCGCGGCCTCTTGTCAGGGCGCGGCCCCCGAGCTCCACTGGGCGTCACCGTTGCGACAACAGGGACCGCGGCTGATGTTTTTACGCTTCTTCCGTACGAAGCGCCGCCGGATCCCGGCTGACCCCCCGGCTTGGGGGCCGGCAGAGAGTGCCAGTTCCGTCCTTCGGCTGCCCTGGCACACTTGTCCGCCAGGTTGAAGAGTTCTGAGGCATCGCGGACCTCCCTGGTCGCGAGCTTCTCGAGCATCTTCCTGTCCCGAACGCCTTGCCGGAACGCCACCACCACCGAAGCGTTCTGAATACGCGGGATGGTGTTGCGTATCTGGGAGAACCGCTGGATGAAAGAACGCAGTGACTCCCCAGGTTGTTGCTTGACGGCGTGGAGGTCAAGCTCCGTGCCGGGACGGGTGTAGGAGCTGCCAAAGTTGGCAACGAACTGCCGGCGGAGCTTACCCCAGGAGGTTATGGACCCCTGAGGTAGATTCATGAGCCAAGGCCGAGCTGGGCCGGTCAAGGCGACAGGGAAGTAGTTGGCCATGACAGCCTCGTCCCCTCCTGCAGCAAGTACGGTGGTGGAGTAGATCTGGAGGAACTCCGCTGGGTTGACGCTACCGTCGTACTTCTCGGGCAGATGCGGGTGAAACTTGCGTGGCCACCTTGCGAAGCGAAGGTGGGGTGCAAGGGCCGCACATCCTGCACCTGCTGCTGCAGGTACTGGCGCTGCGAACGTTTGGTCCGCACCTGGCACCGCGTATCCCGGCATGGGCAAGGCTGCACCATTGGCCGGGGCCGCTACTTGCGGCGCATATAGCTGTGGCATATGCTGCGCAGCATATACCTGAGGCAGGGCTCGCGTGGCGAAGGCCTGCCCTTCTGGTTGTGTCGAGGCCGACGACATGCTGTCGCCTGCCTCATGGCTGCGACGCCTCTCTCGGCGTCGCTCGAGGTACACCGGGGCGTCCTGGCCCAAGTGGCACCGTTCCAGTTTCCTTCGCAGGTCCGTCGGCAGGAGCCTGGAGGAGCTGGAATCCGCCGTCAGCCCGTCAACCGTGGGTGTGCGCGTCAGCGACACAGCCGGTTGTCCTGGGCGCCGTCCTCGCCGAAACCGAGGGTTCGCGGCGGCGACGATGAGGCGGTCCACCTCACGGACCCATTGCTGGGTCGCTGAATGGTGCGCATCCCCCGCAGGTGGGTTGCGCAGCAGCGCTCTTGCTGCAGCTAGCGCACCTCCATGGTGTACGCTCAGCGCTGCAGAAGATCTCACACTGGTCTGGGCCTGCATAGCCGGAGTCGGCGTTGCCGGAGTCGGCTGCTGGCTACCAGCTTGTGCCGACACACTCCGTCCTGAGTGTGTCGACATGTACTCCCCAGTGGTCACGGTTCGCCGTGAATACGGAGGGGGAGAGTTTGCCGCTGAAGGAAGCCTGGTCTTCTTCGTCGGTGGAAACTCGTCGCGCTAGGAGAAAAGCCCCCTACCTGGCGCGCCAAATGTCGAAGTGTGCGGTCGACACTTCCCCCGGGCCTGCACTGGGCAGCCCGCGGAGGTTCTTTTTTCGGAGGGGCTAGTTCCTAGCGGAGAGCTTGCGCGGATGGAACGAGTTAGTAAGAGCTTGACACGGTGAGTTTTATGTGGTTCAGGCCGCCGGAGCGTAAAACCCTACGTCCACGGCGAGCTATGGAGCTCGCTGTATTGCTTGCTGCTCAGGGCCGGAGGCCTGAGCTTGGGGGTGAGTTACAGCTTGAGAGTGTATGGCTAGCGTATGAGTTGCAAAATGCGAACCCTTGCTATCGACGCCCACCTGAGCCTTTTATAGTCCAAGACTCGGGCGGCTTACAAGGGGAGCCGGGACCCGACAGGTGGTCCCGGGAAGATTGTCTATTATCTACCGTATCTGCAGTTATGCCGGTAGTTGTCTCTGGTCGAAGGCTTCTGAGTCTTCATCTTGCCGCCCTGCTCATGCCAGTCGTAGCGGTTGATGACGGCGCAGGCGGCATGGGTTGTCTTGTCACAGTGTTTATTGGCTGACAGGTTCTGACACCGCGCGCCAGTCTATGATGCGACTGGGCGCAACGGCACCTGACAGACGCGTGCTCCGCGTTTCCGCGTCTTGGGAAGACGCGGGCCTTGAATACCTTGTACGGGCAAGGTATGGGGCGTATTTACGCCCGCTGCCTATCACTCCGGGCAGGCAGCGTTGCTCTGCTGCCACGTGGCGGGCCCGGAGCCCTTCTCAGAGAAGAGAAGGGTCAGTCCCACGGGGCACGTGGCGTCTTCGGACCTCTCTCCCGCGGAGGGGGAGGTCCGGCTACTGCTGGCCACATGGCGGGCCCGGAGCTCTCCTATGAGGAGATGGAGGTCCGGCCCCGCTGGACACGCGGCGCCTTCGGACCTCTCTCCCGCGGAGGGGGAGGTCCGGCTTCTGTATGCCACGTGGCGGGCCCGGAGCTCTCCTCTGAGGAGAGGGAGGTCCGGCCCCGCCGGACGCGTGGCGCCTTCGGAGCTCTCCCTGCGGAGAAGGGCGAGTTCCTTAGGCATTTTACCCTGTGCGCGGGGATACCCCATATCTCAGGTACCGACACTGTCCCAGGCCGGAATACGGGGCTTGGGTAATCCAGTGCACTTGGTCCCGGAGGTCTGGCCCCAGCCCCAGTCAGGGTGTAACTGTCCGGCCCCCTGGTACTCAGACCGTAGCGCTAGGGGGCAGAGTGCGCATGCTTTGGGTGCAAGACCGGGTAAAGCAAGGCTCCTGACCCCCCGGTCTAGCGTAGGTCTTTTCTCGGAGGAGACCAACTGGCGGTACAGTACCCTCACAGGGGGAGATCCAAAAGGCCACCGGGCCTCTGGCAGGTACCCCAAGCACTACCGTTTTCGGCAGGACGACAAATATCGACTATGCATGAGAGCAAGAAAGAGGAACCAAGTGTACAATGGACGCACACTTTCTAGAGCGTGGGGAGGTGTTCATATAAATTAATGTGTAATTTAAATGAACACCTAAGTAAGCATGGTGAACTTACTGGGGTAGCGTCGGAGCGCCTGTCTTCACACAGAGCGGGTCATGCGTGGCTTCGTCGTACGCCGGACACGGGGGGACCCCCATGGCGATCTCAGGGGAAAGCATGGCTTCGGCCCCGCATACCATGTGCAAGGGTAGTTCCCGTGACCCGGCCCTGGGAAGTCCGGCTGGCCCTCGACATGGAGGAGCCGGTATCCCCCGACGGCTCTGGGTGCGCATATGCACCGGTTGTGTGGGTCTGCTTGGCGTGGACCTGGCACGCATTGCATCCCTAACCGGTTTGACGGCGTCCAGGTGGCTCTCGGTCAGTAGGAGCCATGCCGGGTGGCTTAACCGACCAGCGTGCGGGACGATGAGCATTCCCAGCACTCGCCTCCGTGGACTATTGCGAGCTAGTCGCAGCCTTCCTCCTGGGTTATGTACCGCAATAGGATGTCGTGGCGCCACACCAGTAAAGATACCAGCGCGTAGCACTTAGCCATCCGCACCACCCGTTCAGCGAATGCACGTTCATCAGGAAGGATGTCCTTCAAGGAGTCCCAGACCTCCGTGGTCCATGCATCGGGACTACTTGAGCTTCTGGATCTTGAGCGCTGGGTTACACGGAGTCCCCAGTGACGCTTACGATCCTTTTGCGGCATCCATGGCTGCAGGGCCGCCGGGCCTGCCTAGCTTTGAGGCACTGGTTCAGCCCCCTTCACCTGGCTCGGCGGGCCGGGCTGTGGACCGCAGCAACGTCCTCTCGAAGACTCCTTCGGGCGCAGGGGCTCCGATGGAGGCCTTCGTTGAGAGGTCGTCAGCTGCGGCCTTGCCAGCGCGCGGTACATGGCGCAGGTCCAAGGCGAGGAAGTCTTTCTCTAACATCCGCACGTGGAGCAGATAAGCAGCTAGCTGTGGGTCATTGCAGGGGCATTCACCCTTAACTTGCTTGATAACTAGCTGGGAGTCGCCTTGCGCCAACAACTGACGAGCGCCTAGAGACAGGACTGTCGTTTAGGCCAAAGATGAGTGCTTCATACTCTGCCAAGTTGTTGGTTGCCTTGGAACTGAGACGCACCATGTACCCAGACTGCTCCCCCGACGGCATGAGAAGTAGTACGCCGGCACCGGCCCCCCGCTTTCGCGGGGAGCCGTCGAAGAAGAGCATCCAGTGAGGCCCAGTGAAGACCGGAGCTCGGTACTTGGGTTCACCGTCTTTGCGGCCCCCTGGGTCAGCCTTCGTTGGCGTCCACTCAGCCACGAAGTCAGCCAGTGCTTGGCTCTTGGCTGTCTGACGTGGTCGGGAGCTCAGCTTGAACTCCGCCGTCTTCGGGCTGTCTTCCGGCTTCGGAAGCTGGCAGTGGGTGCTAATTCCGCCCTTCGCCTGCTCTGGCGCACTTGTCCGCCAGGCTGAAGAGCTCGGAGGCATCGCATACCTCTCTGGTCGCAAGCTTCTCAAGCATCTTCTCGTCCCGGGCACCCTGCCGGAATGCCACCACCACAGAAGCACTTTGAATATGTGGGATGGTGTTGCGTACCTGTGAGAACCGCTGGATCAAGGAGCGCAGTGATTCCCCAGGTTGTTGCTTGATGGCGTGGAGGTCAAGCTCCGTGCCGGGACGGGTGTAGGAGCTGCCGAAGTTGGCGATGAACTGCCGGCAGAGCTCTCCCCAGGAAGTTATGGAACCCTGAGGGAGGTTCATGAGCCAAGACTGGGCCGGGCCGGTCAAGGCGACGGGGAAGTAGTTGGCCATGACGGCCTCATCCCCTCCTGCGGCAAGCACGGCGGTGGAGTAGATCTGGAGGAACTCCGCCGGGTTGACGCTGCTGTCGAACTTTTCGGGCAGGTGCGGCCGAAACTTGCGCGGCCACCTCGTGAAGCGAAGGTGGGGCGCCAGGGCCGCACATCCTGCTCCTGTTGCTGCAGGTGTTGGCGCCGCGAACGCTTGGTTCGCCGCTGGCACAGTGTACCCCGGTATGGGCAAGGCTGCTCCATAGACCGAGGGCGCCGTTTGCAGGGCATATGGTTGTGGCATATGCTGCGCGGCGTACGCCTGGGGCAGAGCTCGCGTGGCGAAGATCTGCCCTTCAGGCTGGGTCGAGGCCGACGTCATGCTGTCGCCAGCCTCTTGGATGCGACGCCTTTCTCGACGTCGCCCGAGGAACACTCGGGCATCTTGGCCCAAGTGGCATCGCTCCAGCTCTGCCCTCAGATCCGTCGACGGAAGCCTGGTGGAGCTGGAGTCCGCCGTCTGCCTGTCAACCGTTGGCGTGCGCGTCAGCGACACAGCCGGTTGATCGGAGCGTCGTCCCCGCCAAAGTCGAGGGTTTGCGGCGGCGACGACGAGGCGGTCTACCTCGCGTATCCACTGCTGGGTTACCGAATGAGGTGCGTCCCCAGCAGGTGGGTTGCACAGTAGCGCTCTTGCCGCAGCTAGCGCACCCCTGTGGGGTTCGCTTATCGCTGCAGAAGATCTCATGCTGGTCCGAGCCTGCATTGCCGGGGTCGGCGCTGCCAGAGCCGGCTGCTGGCTCCCAGCTTCGCCGAGACACTCCGTCCTGAGTGTGTCGACATGTACTCCCCCCTGGTCACGGTTCGCCGCGAACGCGGGGGAGGAGAGTTTGTCGCCAGCCTCTTGGTTGCGACGCCTTTCTCGACGTTGCTCAAGGTATACCCGGGCATCTTGGCCCAAGTGACACCATCCCAGCTCTGTCCTCAGATCCGTCGACTGGAGCCTGGTGGAGCTGGAATCTGCCGTCTGCTTGCCAACCATTGGCGTGCGCATCAGCGACACAGCCGGTTGGCCGGAGCGTCGTCCTCGCCGAAGTCGAGGGTTTGCGGTGGCGACAACGAGACGGTCTACCTCGCGAATCCACTGCTGAGTCGCTGCCTGAGGCGCGTCCCCAGCAGTCGGATTGTGCAGTAGCCCTCTTGCTGCATCTAGCGCACCCCCGCCGGGTACACCCAGCGCTACTGAAGACCTGACGCTGGTTGGAGCCTGCATTGCCGGGGTCGGCGCTGCCAAAGCCGGCTGCTGGCTCCCATCTTGCGCCGACACACTCCGTCCTGAGTGTGTCGACATGTATTCCCCCTGGTCACGGTTCGCCGCGAACGCGAGGGAGGAGAGTTTGCCGCTGAAGGAAGCTTGGTCATTGTCGAAGTGTGCGATCGACACTTCCCCCGGGCCTGCACTGGGCAGCCCGCAGAGGTTCTTTTTTCGGAGGGGCTAGTTCCTAGCGGAGAGCTTGCGCGGATGGACGAGTTAGTGAGAGCTTGACACGGGAAGTTTTACGTGGTTCAGGCCGCCGGAGCGTAAAACCCTACGTCCACGGCGAGCTATGGAGCTCGCTGTATTGCTTGCTGCTCAGGGCCGGGGGCCTGAGCTTGGGGGTGAGTTACAGCTTGATAGTGTATGGCTAGCGTATGAGTTGCAGAATGCGAACCCTTGCTATCGACGCCTACCCGAGCCTTTTATAATCCAAGGCTCGGGCGGCTTACAAGGGAAGCCGGGACCCGACAGGTGGTCTCGGGAAGATTGTCTATTATCTACCGTATCTGTAGTCATGCCGGTGGTTGCCTCCGGTCGAAGGCTTCTGAGTCTTCCTTTTGCCGTCCTGCCCATGCCGTGCGCTAGTCGTAGTGGTTGATGACGGCGCAGGCGGCATGGGATGTCTTGTCGCGGCGTTTATTACCTGTCAGGTTCTGACACCGCGCGCCAGTCTGTGATGCGACTGGACGCAACGGCACCTGACAGGCGCGTGCTCCGCGTTTCCGCGTCTTGGGAAGACGCGAGCCTTGAATTCCTTGTACGGGCAAGGAGAGGGGCGCCTTTACGCCCGCTGCCTACCGCTCGGGGGCAAGCAGCACCGTTCTTCCAGCCACGTGGCGGGTCTGGAGCTCTTCTCTGAGGAGAGGGAGGTCCGGCCCCACTGGACGCGTGGCGCCTTCGGACCTCTCTCCCGCGGAGGGGGAGGTCCGGCTTCTGCATGCCACGTGGCGGGCCTGGAGCTCACCTCTGAGGAGAGGGAGGTCTGGCCCCGCTGGACGCGTGGCGTCTTCGGACCTCTCTCCCGCGGAGGGGAGGTCCGGCTTCTGTATGCCACGTGGCGGGCCCGGAGCTCTCCTCTGAGGAGAGGGAGGTCCGGCCCCGCCAGACGCGTGGCGCCTTCGGAGCTCTCCCTGCGGAGAAGGGCGAGCACCTTAGGCATTTTACCTTGTGCGCGGGGGTACCCCATATCTCAGGTACCGACAGTGGCCCCCGGGCCCATCTCGGGGGAGATAGCGAGCCTGAGGTGGGACCTCGGTCTCTTCCGATCCGCGCACTTTCTCTAAGTCCCGACTTGGCCGCTGCCGGAGCACGAACGGCCGCGGGGTCGTGAGAGCGTGTGCTCACTTGATGACTGCTTTTACTGCGGCGGTTCCCAAAGCTGCCACTTCTGCATGTTGCGGCGCTTTCTTCGGGAACCGCCGAAGGGCCTTGCCGGCTCATCTTCTTAGGAGACTGATTCCTTGCCCCCACCGCTCCAGTTAAGTGGCTTGGGCCCACCCGTCATCGTTACTCGATCTAGGAACCGAAGCAGTTGCGGGGGCGGGGTATCCGAAGAGTTCCGAATCGCCTGGAACTGCGCCGGGCAGCTTTTTAGAGGGGATCTCACCCACATTGTAGTTTCCCTTCGCACTTCTCTGCGTTTCTTCTTGGACTCTTGCGCTTTTGCTCTCTTGCCTTTGAGCTCTCCCTTGCCATGGCTTCCAACCCGCTGCCAGAGAAGAAACGCGCTCGATCTCCTCCAGCAACGGCGCTGGTGCCAAGTCGGGATTCTGGGTGCCTGACACTCCCTCCGGTGGCGACTCGAAGAGGCCCCGGGCTGATGTGCTGGGGGAAGCCTCTGAGGCGTCCCCTGTTCCGCCAGTCCAAACGACTGCGGAGCGGTCGTCGGAGACGGTAGCGGGCTCTGGAAATCCTACCCCGGCTCGGAAGTCGGGGTTTAGAGCCCGCTGGAGTGTCCGCGCTTCCCGGCCTTCCCCGTCTTGCGGGGAATCTGTGCCGATGCGCTCGGAGCCAGGGGCAACTGCTGCGGCCCCCAGGCCAGCGCGGACTTCCCCTGTTCCGGTGTGCCCGGACTCCGCGGCGGCGTCGTCTCTTCCTGCCGAGACAGCCACCGCGGCCCCCGAGCCAGCACAGGTTGATCCTGCACTAGGCGGCCTGGCTTCTTCTCCAGCACCGTCTTCCCTGGCTCGTCCCTCTCCTCAGGTCAAGGAGCCTGAAGCTGAAGAGAGCCCGGCTGGCCCAGCTGCAAGGGCCGCTGGGCCAGTTTCTCCTGATCGGCGTCTCGTCTCGGCGGCTGGCGCGTCGGCTCTTCCCGAGGACGAGGTAATGGAGGAGGTCGGAGGGACTGCCCCAGCTTCTGTTGCTCCATTGCCTCTGGCGGACGCCTTCGCGCTTGCCGAGTCGAGTGTCCGGCAGGTCTTGGCTGCGCTAGGGCACGAGCGGGAGGAGTATACGGTTGAACGGGACCGCCTCCTCACCTGGGGGAATCTTTTGCGGGAGAGGACCGCGAAGGTTAAGAGCGAGTTCGACTCCAGGCGGGAGTTGCTCGACTTCCGGGAAACGCTCATCGACCGGATGAAGCGGGCTGTTGACCGCATGGACACTCAGTCACGGTGGATCAACAGGGAGGCCCTGGAGGCTCACGCCCGGGCCGAAGAGAGCCTCTCTGCTGCTGTGGAAATACGGCAGCGGTTGGAGCGCCGCGAACTCGCCGTTGAGGAGCGGGAGCATTCCGTGGCAGCTGAGGCAGAGAGGGTCGCCGCGCAGCTGGCCGCGGGCGAGGATGACCTCCGAGCTCGGATGGAGGAGCTGGAGATTCTGAAGGCAGACCTTGACTTGAGGGATGAACAGGTCTCCCATGATCGCCGGGCGGTCTTGGACCGCGAGTTGACTGCTGGCTTCTGGGCCGCTGAGTTGGAGCGGCTAGCCGAGACCCTCCGTCTTCGGGAGAGTTCCCTGGCGGCCCAGGAGAAGGAATTCTTCGAGAGGAACCTGGAGGCTCTGCGGGCGGCCCGCCGCGAGGTGGAGGAACTCTCAGCCCTACGGTCCTCCGAGGCCCTTGCGGTCTCAAGCTTCGTGGATCGAGCGGGGTCCGCCCTGATCCCTCTTGGTTTCAGTCCGGTGAGGGCCGCAACTCCCGCATTGCAGGTGGCAGAGGTGATCCCTGCATTGGAGTCGATCGGCGCCAAGCTGGACAGACTCGACTCGATGGTCGCCAGCGAGCTTGAAGCCGAGGGCCGCGGCTTAGCTTTAGAGGTCGCCTCACATGTGCTGGCATGCTTCAAGAGCCGCGACCCCTCTTTCTCACTGGAGCCAGCAAGAGAGGGCCCAGCCACGGAGCGGGAGGAAGCTGCCAGGGCTGAAGTCGAGGATGTGGCCGCCCTTGTAGCAGCAAGGTTCCGGCGAGAGCCGGGTGGTCCTTAGGACTTGCTTTTCCCTTTTTTATCGAGTCTGTAGTCCAGCTCAAGGAGCCTTGCTTAATTTGACTCTCTTGGATACTTGTGTCTGTGATGCTTTTCCCTCCTTCTTGGCTTTGCCTGGCTGAGTCCTTAGCTCCGCAAGGTACTCAGAGGTCATTTCCAATCTCGGAGCTTCGCTCAGACACCCCCCGGGTCCTAACCGTGTTAGGGGCCCCCGGAGGTCTCCGAACCTCGCCCTATGGGGGGCTCCAAATCTGCCGGCCACGTGGTGGGTCCGGAGCTCCTCCTCTAGAGACGGGAGCTCCGGTCATGTTGGACACGTAGGGCTTTCGGAGCCCTCCCGCTGAGGGGGGAGGTCCGGTTCCTGCCTGCCACGTGGCGAGCCCGGAGCCCTCAAGGAAGGAGTTCCGGGCCTGCTGGACACGCGGGGCCCCCGGGCCCTGCCCCTGCTGGGGGGGCAGGTCCCGGTCCTTCCAGTCCCAGGCCGGTGTAGCTGGTAGCTCCTTTCCCCCCCGCTTCATGCAGTCCCTGTTGCCGTAACCTGAAGGTCCTGCACACAGGTAGAGGAAACGTAATTCTCCTCGGGGGGTCCTCCCCTCCTGTCTCCTAGTCTTATCCGTCTTATGGTCCTGGCCCGCTATACGGGGCTTGGGCAATTCTGTGCACGAGGCGCCGGAGCTCCGGCTCCCTCCGAGGTCCGGGTACGGCCGTCCGATCCCTAGTACCGGGCCATGCGCTGAGGAAGCAGAGTGCACGCGCTTTGGGTTCATGACCAGGCAAAGCGGACGTACTCCCCTGGACCTCCGGAGAGCAGGATGCGCATGCTTTGGGCTCTGGGCCGGCTAAGCTGGATACGCACCCTGGACACCCCATGCACAACGCTGGCCTTTCCTGGAGGTGACCAACTGACACCGCAACACCTGACTGGGGGAGGCCCGAGAGACTCACTCGGCCATCGGCAGGTGCCTCAAGCGCAGCCGCCTTCGGGGGGATAGCAAATGCCGACTATGGGTGAGCGCAGGAGAGGGGGAGCGAGACGTATGATGAACATAAAGAGATAGTGCAATCATAAAAATTAATGCATAATTCAAATGAGCGCATGAGAAGGAGCTAAGTAGAACATGTCTCTGTATTCGCGCCCATAGAAGGAATTCTGGCTGTTCGTGGGGGCAATGTTCCGCCTCGTCTACAAGGGAAGCAAGACTCTACGCGCTTAGGGTCGGAACCAGGCTAAACTGGACGTAGTCCTGTACCGTCCCTTGAGACTTAGCTACCCCAAGCTCTGTTCCTAAGTTCTATGGGGTCTATTACAGAAGTGAATAACCCTGTTCTACCGATGCTCAGTAAGTAGGACTTACAGTGTTGCTCCATGGCAAGGATTTTTGGGAATGGATCCCACTCTCGGTTGAAAGGCATGCGTACCTGGGGCGGCAGCTTTCATGATTCGGAAGGGACCTTCCCTGCTGGGGGAGAGCTTATGGGTCCTTCTTGGAATATAGCGTGCCGCTTCACCAGGCTGCCTTCTTGCGGGCCCCGTCGCATTTGGTTCTTTGGCGGTAGTGCTTAGAGCATTAGCCGAGACCGTGCGTTGTGGGGTGTTCCCTGCAAGCCGAGTCTTGTTGAAGTTGTTGTCTTCACGCTGGATCAGGTCCTGCGTGGCTTCTCTCCAGGGCCCCCGGGGAGTTCTCCCCTTCTGGCTAAGGCCTTCAAGGGGTAGGTGGACCCGGGCTCGCCTTGGATGACCTAAGGCGTCTCCCCCTTCTGGCAAGGCCTTCAAGGGGTTGACGGACCCTAGGCGGCCCCCGAGAGGTATGTTCGAGGCACGGAGGCGTGCCGCAGCTGGCTAACGCCTTGGCCCGTCACCATCAGAACTGGAGTCCTCACCGTCATGCACTGTCTTTATGACACGCTGAGGCTCCTGGAACCCCACTTGGTGGGCAGCGGTGACTGGGGCATCGGCCTTCTGTTTGCCATCCCTCTGAGGGTAGGGCGGTGCTTCAGCCCTCTGCTGTCTTCCATTACGGAAGCGCTCTGCGAGCCTCTGGATCTCCCAGCACTCGGCAGCTGTATGGTTGCAGGTGCCATGCACGGGGCATAGCCCGCCTTGGCCACTGTCTGGGGCCGGTGATTGCCGCTGCCTCTTGTCGGGACGCGGCCCCCGAGCTCCGCTGGTTGTCGCAGCTGCGGCGACGGGGGCTGTGAATGGTGGCTTCATCTTCCCACTCCCCCGGTTCTTGGTCTTCTTGCCACCCCCATAGGCAGCAGCACCGGACCCGGGCTGCCCTCCTGACTCGGAGGTCGGCAGTGCGTGCCAGTTCCGCCCTTCGGCTGCCCTGGCGCACTTATCCGCCAGGCTAAAGAGCTCCGAGACGTCGCGGACCTCTCTGGTTGCGAGCTTCTCGAGCATTTTCTCGTCCCAGACACCCTGTCGGAACGCCACCACCACAGAGGCGCTTTGGATATGTGGGATGGTGTTGCGCACCTGAGAGAACCGCTGGATGAAAGAGCGCAGCGACTCCCCAGGTTGTTGCTTGACGGCGTGGAGGTCGAGCTCCGTGCCGGGACGGGTGTAGGAGCTGCCGAAGTTGGCGACGAACTGCCGGCAGAGCTCACCCCAGGAGGTTATGGACCCCTGGGGTAGATTCATGAGCCAGGACCGGGCTGGGCCGGTCAAGGCGATGGGAAAGTAGTTGGCCATGACAGCCTCATCGCCTCCTGCAGCAAGTACGGCGGTGAAGTAGATCTGGAGGAACTCCACCGGGTTGACGCTTCCGTCGTACTTCTCGGGCAAGTGCGGGCGAAACTTGCGCGGCCACCTTGCGAAGCGAAGGTGGGGCGCAAGGGCCGCACATCCTGCACCTGCTGCTGCAGGTACTGGTGCTGCGAGCAGGTGGTTCACACCTGGCACCACGTATCCCGGCATGGGCAAGGCTGCACCATAGGCCGGGGCCGCTACTTGCGGCGCATATGGTGGTGGCATATGTTGCACAGCATATGCCTGAGGCGGGGCTCGCATGGCGAAGGCCTGCCCTTCCGGTTGTGTCGAGGCCGATGACATGCTGTCGCCTGCCTCATGGTTGCGATGCCTTTCTCGACGTCGCTCGAGGTACACTCGGGCGTCCTGCCCCAAGTGGCACCGTTCCAGTTCCCTTTGTAGGTCCGTCGACAGGAGCCTGGAGGAGCTGGAATCCGCCGTTAGCCCGTCAACCGTGGGTGTGCGCGTCAGCGACACAGCCGGTTGCCCTGGGCGCCGCCCTCGCTGAAACCGAGGGTTCGCGGCGGCGACGACGAGGCGGTCCACCTCGCGGACCCATTGCTGGGTTGCTGAATGGGGCGCATCCCCTGCAGGTGGGTTGCGCAGCAGCGCCCTTGCTGCAGCTAGCGCACCTCCATGGTGTACGCTCAGCGCTGCCGAAGACCTCACGCTGGTCGGGGCCTGCATAGCCGGAGTCGGCGTTGCCGGAGTCGGCTGCTGGCTACCCACTTGTGCCGACACACTCCGTCCTGAGTGCGTTGACATGTACTCTCCGCTGGTCACGGTTCGCCGTGAATGCGGAGGGGGAGAGCTTGCCGCTGAAGGGAGCTTGGTCATCTTTGTTGGCGGAAACTCGTCGCGCTAGGGGAAAAGCCCCTTCCTGGCGCGCCAAATGTCGAAGTGTGCGATCGACACTTCCCCCGGGCCTGCACTGGGCAGCCCGCGGAGGTTCTTTTTTCGGAGGGGCTAGTTCCTAGCGGAGAGCTTGCGCTGATGGACGAGTTAGTGAGAGCTTGACACGGGAAGTTTTACGTGGTTCAGGCCGCCGGAGCGTAAAACCCTACGTCCACGGCGAGCTATGGAGCTCGCTGTATTGCTTGCTGCTCAGGGCCGGGGGCCTGAGCTTGGGGGTGAGTTACAGCTTGAGAGTGTATGGCTAGCGTATGAGTTGCAGAATGCGGACCCTTGCTATCGACGCCTACCCGAGCCTTTTATAATCCAAGGCTCGGGTGGCTTACAAGGGAAGCCGGGACCCGACAGGTGGTCCCGGGAAGATTGTCTATTATCTACCGTATCTGTAGTTATGCCGGTGGTTGCCTCCGGTCGAAGGCTTCTGAGTCTTCCTTTTGCCGTCCTGCCCATGCCGTGCGCTAGTCGTAGTGGTTGATGACGGCGCAGACGGCATGGGATGTCTTGTCGCGGCGTTTATTACCTGTCAGGTTCTGACACCGCGCGCCAGTCTGTGATGCGACTGGACGCAACGGCACCTGACAGGCGCGTGCTCCGCGTTTCCGCGTCTTGGGAAGACGCGGGCCTTGAATTCCTTGTACGGGCAAGGTGAGGGGCGCCTTTACGTCCGCTGCCTACCGCTCGGGGGCAGGCAGCACCGTTCTTCCAGCCACGTGGCGGGTCCGGAGCTCTTCTCTGAGGAGAGGGAGGTCCGGCCCCGCTGGACGCGTGGCGCCTTCGGACCTCTCTCCCGTGGAGGGGGAGGTCCGGCTTCTGCATGCCACGTGGCGGGCCCGGAGCTCACCTCTGAGGAGAGGGAGGTCCGGCCCCGCTGGACGCGTGGCGCCTTCGGACCTCTCTCCCGCGGAGGGGGAGGTCCGGCTTCTGCATGCCACGTGGCGGGCCTGGAGCTCACCTCTGAGGAGAGGGAGGTCTGGCCCCGCTGGACGCGTGGCGTCTTCGGACCTCTCTCCCGCGGAGGGGAGGTCCGGCTTCTGTATGCCACGTGGCGGGCCCGGAGCTCTCCTCTGAGGAGAGGGAGGTCCGGCCCCGCCAGACGCGTGGCGCCTTCGGAGCTCTCCCTGCGGAGAAGGGCGAGCACCTTAGGCATTTTACCCTGTGTGTGGGGGTACCCCATATCTCAGGTACCGACAGTCATCTTCGTCGGCGGAAACTCGTCGCGCAAGGGAAAGGCCCCTTCCTGGCGCGCCAAATGTCGAAGTGTTCGGTCGACACTTCCCCCGGGCCTGCACTGGGCAGCCCGCGGAGGTTCTTTTTTCGGTGGGGCTAGTCCCTTGCGGAGAGCTTGAGCGTATGGACGAGTTAGTAAGAGCTTGACACGACGAGTTTTACGTGGTTCAGGCCGCCGGAGCGTAAAACCCTACGTCCACGGCGAGCTATAGAGCTCGCTGTATTGCTTGCTGCTTAGAACCGGAGTCCTGAGCTCGGGGATGAGTTACAGTTTGGGGGTAAGTGGCTAGCGTATGAGTTGCGGGAGTGCGAACCCTCGCTAACGTCGCCTACCCGAGCCTTTCATAGTCTAAGACTCGGGTGTCTTACAAGGGGGGGGCCCAGGACCCGACAGGTGGTCCCGGGGAGATTGACTGTTATCTACCGTATCCGCAGTTATGCCGGTAGTTGTCTCTGGCGAAGGCTTCTGAGTCTTGGTCTTGCTGCCCTGCCCATGCCACATGCTAGTCGTAGTGGTTGATGACGGCAGGGGCGGCATGGGATGTCTTGTCGCTGTGTTTATTGGCTGGCAGGCTCTGACACCGCGTGCCAGTCTGTGATGCGACTGGGCGCAACGGCACCTGACAGAGGCGTGCTCCGCGTCTCCGCGTCTTGGGAAGGCGCGGGCCTTGAATACCTTGTACGGGCAAGGTATGGGGCATCTTTACGCCCGCTGCCTACCGCTCGGGGGCAGGCAGCGCTGTTCTGCTGGACACGTGGCGGGCCCGGAGCCCTCCTCAGTGGAGAGGGAGGTCCGGCCCCGCAGGACATGTGGAGCCTTCGGACCTCTCCCCGCGGAGGGGGAGGTCCGGGTTCTGCCGGCCACGTGGCGGGCCCGGAGCTCTCCTCTGAGGAGAGGGAGGTCCGGCCCCGCGGGACATGTGGCACCTCCGGAGCTCTCCCCTCGGAGGGGGGAGGTCTGGCTGCTGTAGGCCACGTGGCGAGCCCGGATCTCTCCTCTGAGGAGAGGGAGGTCTGGCCCCACTGGACACGTGGCACCTTCGGAGCTTTCCCTGCGGAGAAGGGCGAGATCCTTAGGCATTTTCCCCTTTGCGCGGGGGTATCCCATATCGCGGGTACCGACAATCGTACATCTAGCTCCCTCTCTCCCGCGCTCATCCATAGTCAGCATTTGCTATCCTACCGAGGGCGGCCGCGCTTGAGGCACCTGCCGATGGCCGAGTGAGTCTCTCGGGCCTCCCCCAGTCAGGTGTTGCAGTGCCAGTTGGTCACCTCGAGGAAAGGCCTGCGTTGTGCATGGGGGGGTCCAGGGTGCATATCCCGCTTAGCAGGCCCCGAGCCCAAAGCGTGCGCATCCTGCCCTCCGGAGGTACAGGGGAGTACAACTGCTTTGCCTGGTCATGAACCCAAAGCACCTGCACTATGCTTTCCCAGCACACGGCCCGGTACTAGGGATCGGACGACCGTACCCGGACCTCGGAGGGAGCCGGAGCTCCGGTGCCTCGAGCACAGAATTGCCCAAGCCCCGTATAACGGATCAGGATCGTAAGCCGAATAAGACTAGGAGACGGGAGGGGAGGACCCCCCGAGGGGAATTACGTTTCCTCTGCCTGTGTGCAGGACCTCCAGGTTACAGCAACGGGGACTGCATGAAGCGGGGGGAAAGGAGCTACCAACTACTCCGGCCTAGGACTGGAAGGACTAGGTCCCGCCCCTTCAGCAGGGGCGAGGCCAGAAAGCCCCACGTGTCCAGCGGGCCCGGGGCTCCCGCCTCCCCTGAGGGGGGCTCCGGACTCGCCACGTGGCAGGCGGAAACCGGACCTCCCCCTCGGTGGGAGGGCTCCGAAAGCCCTATGTGTCCAGCAGGGCCAGAGCTCCCGCCTCCTCAGGAGCGGCTCCAGACCCGCCACGTGGCAGGCAAATCTGGAGCTCCCCATAGGGCGAGATCCGGAGACCCCCGGGGGCCCCTAACAAAGTTAGGACCCGGGGAAGGTGTCTGTGCAGAGCTCCGAGATTGGAGAAGGCCTCTGAGTACCTTGCGGAGCTAAGGACTCAGTCAGGCAAAGCCAAGAAGGAGAGAAAAGGCATCACAGATACAAATATTTAAAAGAGTCAAATTATGCGAGGCTCCATGAGCTGGACTACAGACTCGATAAAAAGGGAGAAACAAGTCCTAAGGACCTCCCGGCTACGCCGGAACCTAGCGGCTACAAGGGCGGCCACATCCTCGACTTCAGCCCTGGCAGCTTCCTCCCGCTCCGCGGCTGGGCCCTCTCTCGCTGGTTCCAGGGAGAAAGAGGGGTCGCGGCTCTTGAAGCATGCCAGCACATGTGAGGCGACCTCTAAGGCTAGGCCACGTCCCTCGGCCTCAAGCTCGCTGGCTACCGCCGAGTCTAGCCTATCCAGCTTGGCGCCGATCGACTCCAGCGCGGGGATCACCTCCGCCACCTTCAACGCAGGAGCCGCTGCCCTCACCGGACTGAAGCCAAGAGGGATCAGGGCGGACCCCGCTCGATCAACGAAGCTTGAGACCGCATGAGCCTCGGAGGACCGCAAGGCCGAGAGCTCCTCCACCTCGCGGCGGGCTGCCTGCAGGGCCTCTAGGTTTCTCTCGGAGAATTCCTTCTCCTTGGCTGCCAGGGAGCTCTCCCGAAGGTGGAGAGTCTTGGCGAGCCGCTCTAGCTCAGAAGCCTTGAAGTGGGCAGCCAACTCCCGGTCCAGGACCGCCCGGTGTTCGCAGGAGACCTGTTCCTCCCCCAAGTCGAGGTCTACCTTCAGAATCTCTAGCTCCTCGATCCGAGCTCGAAGGTCATCCTCGCCCGCCGCTAGCTGCGCGGCGACCCTCTCCGCCTCGGCTGCCATGGAATGCTCCCATTCCTCAACGACGAGTTTACGGCGCTCCAACCGCTGCCGTATCTCCTCAGCGGCAGAGAGGCTCTCCTCAGCCCGGGCGTGTGCCTCCAGGGCCTCCCTATTGATCCGCCGCGATTCGGCGTCCATGCGGTTGACAGCCCGCTTCAGCCGGTCGAGGAGCACTTCCCTGAAGTCGAGCAACTCCTGCCTAGAGTCGAGCTCGCTCTTGACCTTCGCGGTCCGCTCCCGCAAAAGGTTCCCCCAGGTGAGGAGGCGATCCCGTTCAACTGTATACTCCTCCCGCTCGCGACCTAGTGCAGCCAAGACCTGCCGGACGCTCGTCTCGGCAAGCGCGAAGGCATCCGCTAGGGGCAATGGAGCAACAGAGGCCGGGGCAGTTTCCCCGACCTCCTCCATCACCTCGTCCTCAAGAGGAGTCGATGCACCAGCGACCGAGATGAGACGCCGGTCAGGAGAAGATGGCGCCGGGGCTCTGGCAGCCGGACCTGCCGGACTCTCTTTAGCTTCTAGCTTCTTGACCTGTGGAGAGGGGCGAGCCGGGGAAGGCGGCGCTGGAATAAAGGCTGGGCCGCCTGATGCAGGGTCGACCCGTGCTGTCCTGGGGGCTGCGGCGGCCGTCTCGGCAGGAAGAGATGACGCCGCCACGGAGTCCGGGCACACTAGAACAGGAGAAGCTCGCGCTGGATTGGGGGCCGCGGCAGCTGTCCCGGGTTCCGAGCGCAACGGCACAAACTCCCCGCCAGTCGGGGATGACCGGGAAGCGCGAACACTCCAGCGGGCTCTGAACCCCGACTTCCGAGTCGGGGTAGGACTCCCAGAGCCCGCCGCCATCACTGACGGCCGCTCCGCAGTTGCTTGAACTGGCGGAACAGGGGACGCCCCAGAAGATCCCCCCAACGCATCAGCCCGGGGCCTCTTTGAGTCGCCACTGGAGGGAGTGCCATCTCCAGAAACAGGAGATGCAGACACCCCGGGTTCCCGACATGGCACAGACGCCGCCGCTGGAGGAGATCGAGCGCGCTTCTTCTCTGGTGGCGTGTTGGAGGCCATGTCGTGGGAGGACTCAAGGGCAAGAGGGCAAAGGCACAAGAGTCCAAGAAGAAGCGCTGGGAAATGCGAAGGGAAGCCGCAATGTGGGTAAGATCCCCTCTAAAAACTTCCCGGGTGCAATTCCAAGCGATTCGGAACTCTTCGAATACGCCGCATCGGCAACCGCTTCGGCTCCAAGACCAAGCGCCGATGACAGGTGGACCCAAGCCGCCCAACTGAAGCGGTGGGTCAAGGAGTCAGTCTCCTAAGAAGACAAGCCGGCAAGGCACTTCGGCGGTTCCTGTGACACCCTCATCTCGGGTGTCAGCATATGTTCATGTTTTATGAAGAAGAAAAACATTTTAAGAAAAGAAGGAACAGAGACAAGTATCAAAAGGATATCCAATAAAGCTCTCTGAGAACACCGAAGGCAACTTCCACGGCCAGCAGACCACGTGGCGCGTTCGGAGCTCATCCCCGAGAAATTTGGGAGAGGTCCGCCGTTAAACTAGCTACGTGGCAGGCTCGGGGGTCACCTCCACAATTGAAAAGAGGTTCGACCCTGTGGGACACGTGTTGCCCGCGGAGCTAGCCTCTGCGGAAGAAGCAAAGGCATTTTTCATAGGACACATGTCAATCTCGGAGCTCATCTCAGAGAGAAGTCCGGGTCTATCGTACACGTTTCGCCACTGGAGCTTATCTCCGGGAGGTCTGTCGCTGCTGGACATGTGTCGACCGCGGGGCACGCCCTTGAGGAAAGAAGAAGAGGAAGACCGGCGCCAACACGTGGCGTGCGTGGAGCTCACCTCCGAAGAAGAGGGAGGTCTCGCTTGTGACACGCGGCACAACCGGAGCTCGTCTCTGCGGGAGAAGAGATACCAGGCTCGAAAGGACACGTGGAGCTTCCGGAGCTCTTCACCACGGAGGTAACGAGCCTGGAGCGGTTTTTACGCGTGAAGATACCGGTAAGCAACGGAAACCAATCTAAACTCCACAAATGTTACCGAAGATAAGACGCCAGGATCTAACAAAAATCCGAGTAAGACTCTTATTTGGGATCCAATCAGATTAGGACTCTTCTCTTCCTGATTATAAATAGAACCCAAAACCTCTGGCCGATACTACGAACTTCTCTTTCAACTCCTGAGCCGATGACTTAGCGCCCTAGCCCTAACTCACCGAGCAAAACATCACCGAAGCGCAACAAGGGAGATCATCGGAGAAGAACCGAGTGGCCTGAGGAGGACCTCAAAGTAAAGAAGAGCGTGAGGTAGGACTTCAATACCACCTTACGACATCATGGAGTTCATCTCTTGCATCTGTTCTTCAATTCCTTTCGAACAGAAGCTTTCTCGTGGGTAGATCACTCGATGATCAGTTTGATCTAAAGACAAGATCATCGTCACGTTTCATCTTTGATCTGAACACCTCTGACCATGCAAGCCATGCAAGAACAACACACCAATCTAATAAAAATCATAGGATAGCATGCATGTGCATCATCGCATCTAGTTTAAGGTTTGCACATGATATTGATTGCTGTGAATCTTGTATGCACGTGAATCCTACATAGCAGGACAAGCTCAGGAAGCTGTCTACTATGAGCTGCAGCAACAGGGTTTTGAGAATCGAGAACAACCGGAACCGCAAGAACAAGGCAAGTGCTCCTTGACCATGTTGATCCTATGCTTTGGGTAAAACTATTTTGTTTTGCGAAAAGGTGTGTGTGCTGAGTCAAACATGATGGGAAACCTTTATGTAGGAGTTTACTATTTTGGTTAAACCACCCTTGTCGCCTGGGAATTTTATGAGTCGGGTATGGTTTTTACTTTTATGCTTCGCTGAGTCCATGCGATTGGGAAGCGAGTTAGATGTGTCTAGCTAACTGCACTCGTAATGACAATAAGAAACTGATGTTGTTAATGAACAAGAATCGGAGGGAGATCTAGGCAAGCCTGGGTTTGTGAATGAGGTAGCATGAGATGGTGGTTACTTGCCGTAGATCTAAGGACCGGTTCATGCATGCACATGCCAGGATAACAGTGCCACCACAAGGCCAAGTATGGGTGCGGCTTAGCTGAGTAATTAGGTAAGTTGCTAGAGTGTTATGGACTGTGGAAGGCGCGGGGAATGGGAGTCGAGTGAGGACTGCCCTAGGAACTGCATGGCACAAGAGGGGGCCCGTGGGTGGGAGAATTGGAGATTCTAGCCTGCCGGTGAAACCTTAGTGAGTCCATACATCTAGTAACCCCTTTGTAAAGGCTATTTTGTGATCTCTTGGCCATACACCGACGGATGTGTATTGGTATAATGGAGGTTCTGCAGTCGCCGACGGGTGACGAAATCACAAACTTGTGGGTAAAGAGGTGCAAACTCTGCAGAGTTATTAAAACTATCATGATAGCCGAGCTTACGGTCACGAGCACCTGGCTAAACTGCCATGATTAGATGGGATGGTTACTGGGATGGTTATTGGAATGGTTATTGGGAAGGTTCTTGGTTATGGTTATTGATTATGGTTTGGTTTGGGACTGTGGAGTCCGGGAGATGAGATGGTTGCATGATTGATGGGTCATGACATGAGAATGGTCTCGATGCGAGACGAGGTTGTTTCATGAGGTGAGATGGTAGCGAATACGAGGAGGTATTCGTGAGTATGAATAAAAGATTGGTTAATGTTCGGATGGAACATAGGAAGTGATGGAGATATGTTGGTAATTTAATACATGTTGGGATTACATTTAAACTTAAGTTGTTGTTTTATCATGGTTTTTACAAGAACTGCTTTTCTGCAAATAAACCTTTTTATGCCTACCTTGTTTATGAGCTGCATATCATGTGTTTTCCCGCACTTGCTGAGTGCATCATTGTACTCAAACTTGCATTATTATTTCTTCATCAACAGCAAGAGAAGACTACTATGAAGACCGAGTAAAGCATTATGGCGTGTGATCTGTTCTCAACCTTGCCTGTGGAGGGAGTAGAGATGGAGCCACTTCTGCTTAGTTTTGCTTCCGCATTAGTTTTTGCTTCCGCATTTAAATAAGGACTTCCGCTGCATAGAATTAAGATTTCCGTTGTGAGCATGAGTCCAAGACTCATGAGGTGTTGTAATAAACTCTGTTATTCGTGGTAATATATAATCTGAATTCAGTTTGTGGAACGTATGTGTATGTGTGATGAACATCCTGGGCACACATATGCATTAGTTCTCGGTTCCGTGGCTTTCCACAGAATTGAGGGCGTCACAGTTCCCGAAGAAAGCGCTGCAACGTGCAGAAGTGGCAGCCTTGGGAACCGCCGCAGTGAAAGCAACCATCAAGTGGGCACACGCTCCCACGATCCCGCGGCCGTTCGTGCTCCGGCAGCGGTCAATGCGGGACTTAGAGAAAGTGCGCGGATTAGAAGAGACGGAGGTCCCACCTCGGGCTCGCTATCTCCCCCGAGATGGGCCCGGGGGCCACTGTCGGTACCCGCGATATGGGGTACCCCCACGCACAGGGGAAAATGCCTAAGGAACTCGCCCTTCTCCGCAGGGAGAGCTCCGAAGGCGCCACGCGTCCGGCGGGGCTGGACCTCCCTCTCCTCAGAGGAGAGCTCCGGGTCCACCACGTGGCATACAGAAGCTGGACCTCCCCCTCCGCGGGAGAGAGGTCCGAAGGTGCCACGTATCCGGCGGGGCCGGACCTCCCTCTCCTCAGAGAGGAGCTCCGGGCCCGCCACGTGGCCGACAGAAGGCGAACCTCCCCCTCCGCGGGGAGAGGTCCGAAGGCTCCACGTATCCCGCGGGGCCAGACCCCTCGTCTCCTCTCAGGAGGGCTCCGGGCCCGCCACGTTGCCAGCAAAACAGCGATGCCTGCCCCCGAGCGATAGGCAGCGGGCGTAAAGACGCCCCATACCTTGCCCGTACAAGGTATTCAAGGCTCGCGTCTTCCCAAGACGCAGAGACGCGGAGCACGCCTCTTCAGGTGCCGTTGCGCCCAGTCGCATCACAGACTGGCGCGCGGTGTCAGAGCCTGCCAGCCAATAAACGCAGCGACAAGACATCCCATGCCGCCCCCGCCGTCATCATCCACTACGACTAGCATGCAGCATGGGCAGGGCTGCAAGACAAAGACTCAGAAGCCTTCGCCAGAGACAACTACCAGCATAACTGCAGATACGGTAGATCACAGTCAATCTCCTCGGGACCACCTGTCGGGTCCCGGGCCCCCCTTGTAAGCCACCCGAGTCTTGGACTATAAAAGACTCGGGTAGGCGACGTTAGCAGGGTTTCGCACTCTAGCCATTCACACCCAGGCTGTAACTCATCCTCAAGCTCAGGACTCCGGTTCTGAGCAGCAAGCAATACAGCGAGCTCCATAGCTCGCCGTGCACGTAGGGTCTTACGCTCCGGCGGCCTGAACCACGTAAAACTCGCCGTGTCAAGCTCTTACTAACTCGTCCATACGCTCAAGCTCTCCGCAAGGGACTAGCCCCACCGAAAAAAGAACCTCCGCGGGCTGCCCAGTGCAGGCCCGGGGGAAGTGTCGACCGAATACTTTGACAATCGTAATGGGTGGCTCATGATTGATGGCTTAGCTAGGTGGCCCATGATTGAGTCAGTCGGCTCGTCGGCCCATGCAGGAGCGAGAGTTCAATTTACGCGGATGGGAAATAGCGCTGAGGCTGCGACGTCCCGCTCCCCAACCCCCATCACCAAGCTTCGGCGCCCAAATCGGTAGCATATATAGTAATTCTGCTCCCGCCATTGCGAATAAGCAGGCACCCGCCGCGTCTGACAGCAGCCCGCCTTAAAGCACTCGACTGCAGCAGCAGCTCTCGCTCGGTGACTAGCCGGATGACATACCACACTACAGAAAAGCGGCACACTTACGACGGTCAGAAACCGTTGTAAATAACGTAAAACTATCATAAATAACTAACTTACGACAGTTTTACATTATTTACGACGGTTTCTAACCGTTTTAAGTTTTTAGTCGTAAATAATTTTAAATAACTAACTTGTGACGGCTGTTAACTACCATCATAAGTAAATGACCGTCGCGAATTACCACGCCACTTGGGGGACTAAACACACAGCTAACTCTAAAATCACCGTAAATTAAGCTGACTGCTAGATGCATTCCTCACGACAGCCAACCCAAGTGCCGTCTCCTGTTCCCCCAGCAGCACCCCCGTGGACCGCGGCGGGATAGCCGGACTGTACGGGCGGCGCCGCCGACTTTGCACGCTGACGGACGGGCTGGCTGGCCCCAAGTGATGCATGAGCAGTGCTCGATGCTTGTGCCGGTGTTGCTTTTGGCCTAGCTTCCTCTCGAGTACACGTATCTCTACCGGCGCAGTTAGTTCCGGTCCGGTGGCTGATCGATGGCGAACGGACATGCATCATTAATACTCTGACCACACGCATGTCGGTCCAGCCATTACATTGTTGCCAACACAGACAATGAGACGCAACTGACCACGCACGCATGATGCATCAGACCTGCTGGAGCTAGGCCACTCTCTTGATAAACGACGACTGGCTGGGCAGTAGTGCACTGCATGCTGCTGCCGTCGCATGCATTATTACTCATCCGTGGATTTTTTTTGATCTGCAGATGCATAGCTTTAGCATGCTTTGAATCCAAGGGCACACATTTTGGTTTTGGTGGGTTCGGCTTTTACTTTTGTTCCTTGCAACGTCTTTAATTTGTTCTTGCTCCATCTGCTTGTTTTTTGATGGGTTCTCATCACAAGGGATAGTATATATGCATGGACCAATAAGAATGTATAAATTAGTTCAAGTAAATAAACGCATTCATTTCTTCTTCTCATTTTTTTTCAAGATCGTGTGTTTCACGTTTCTTATTAGGAAGAGTAGTCCAAAATCGCCAGTCGAGATTTCACGATCAACGGTAACTGTAGAAGTGTGTGGTCGACACTTTCCCCGGACCTACTCTAGACAGCCCGCGGAGGTTCTTTTTCGGAGGGGCTAGTCGCTTGCGGAGAGCTTCAGCGTTAGGGACGAGTGAGGGAGAAGCTTGACACGGCGAGTTTTACGTGGTTCAGGCCACCGGAGCGTAAAACCTTACGTCCACGGTGAGCAGAGGTGCTCGCTGTATTGCTTGTTGCTCAGAACCGGAGTCCTGAGCTTGAGGGTGAGTGATGCCTAGGATGCGAGTTCACAGAGTTCGAACCCCTGCTAGCGTTGCCTACCCGAGCCTTTCATAGTCCAAGGCTCGAGCGGCTTACAAGGGGGGCCCGGGACCCGACAGGTGGTCCCGGGGAGATTGCGTGCCGACTATCGTATCTAAAGTTATGTCGGTAGTTGTCTCTAGCGAAGGCTTCCGAGTCTTCGTTCTGCCGTCCTGCCCATGCCGCAAGCTAGTCATAGTGGTTGATGACGGCGGGGGCGGCAGGGGATGTCTTGTCGCTGTATTTATTGGCTGGCAGGTTCTGACACGGCGCGCCAGTCTGCGATGCGACTGGGCGCAACGACACCTGACAGAGGCGTGCTCCGCGTCTTCGCGTCTTGGGAAGGCGCAGGCCTTGAGTACCTTGTACGGGCAAGGTATGGTGCGTCTTTATGCCTACTACCTACCGCGCGGGGGCAGGCAACGCCGTCCTGCTGGCCACGTGGCGGGGCCGGAGCTCTCCTCTGAGGAGAGGAAGGTCCGGCCCCGCGGGACACGTGGAGCCTTCGGACCTCTCCCCGCGGAGGGGGGAGGTCCGGCTTCTGTCGGCCACGTGGCGGGCCCGGAGCTCTCCTCTGAGGAGAGGGAGGTCCGGCCCCGCGGGACACGTGGCGCCTTCGGAGCTCTCCCCGTGGAGGGGGGAGGTCCGACTGCTGCTGGCCACGTGGCGGGCCCGGAGCTCTCCTCTCAGGAGAGGGAGGTCCGGCCCCGCTGGACACGTGGCGCCTTCGAAGCTCTCCCTGCGGAGAAGGGCGAGATCCTTAGGCATTTTCCCCTGTGCGTGTGGGTACCCCATATCGAGGGTACCGACGGTGGCCCCCGAGCCTATCTCGGGGGAGATAGCGAGCCGAGGTGGGGCCTCCGTCTCTTCTGTTTCGTGCACTTTCTCTAAGTCCCGCATTGACCGCTGTCGGAGCACGAACAGTCGCGGGATCGTGGGGGCGTGCGCCCACTTGATGGTTGCTTTTACTGCGGCGGTTCCCAAGGCTGCCACTTCTGCATGTTGCGGCACTTTCTTCGGGAACCGCCGAAGCGCCTTGCCGGCTCGTCTTCTTGGGAGACTGACTCCTTGACCCACCGCTTCAGCTGGACGGCTTGGGTCCACCTGTCATCGGCGCTCGGTCTTGGAGCCAAAGCGGTTGCCCATGCGGTGTATTCGAAGAGTTTCGAATCGCTTTGAATCGTACCTGGAAAGTGTGAAGGGAAGTCGCAACGTGGGTAGGTTCCCCTTATAAGACTTCCAGCACCTGCACCTTCCTTGAGTCTCTGCGACCTTGTCTTCTGTCATGGCTTCTAACCCGCCTTCGGAGGAGGAGCGCGCTCGATTTCCTCCGGCGGCGGCGTCTGCACCAAGTCAGGGATCCAGGGAGCCTGCATGCCCTGCTTCTGGAGGTGGCGCCTCCAAGAGGCCTTGGGTTTATCATCCCGACGGGACTCTTCTTGAGCGACGACAGGCTGAAGGTTCCCAGGCGTTGCGTCCTCCCTCCTCAGACGGTGGAGTATCCAAGGAAACTGTTGATACGTCGAGGAAGGCTTCAAGCGGTGGAGTCTCCAAAGAAACTGCTGACACGCCGAGGAGGCTTCAGGCGGAGGATTCTCCAAGGAAACTGCTGAAGCACCGAGGAGGACTCCAGGCGGTGGAGTCTCCAAGGAAACTGCTGAAGCGGCAGAGGGGGATTCAGAAGCATCCTTGATGACAGCGGCCCTTGTGCTGGTGGTGGCCGAGGTGATCCCCGCGCTCGGTCAGAGGAGTCACCAAGGAAACTGTTGAAGCGCCGAGGAGGACTCCAGGCGGTGGAGTCTCCAAGGAAACTGCTGAAGCGGCGGAGGGGGCTTCAGAAGCATCCTTGATGACAGTGGCCCTTGCGCTGGTGGTGGCCGACGTGATCCCCGCGCTCGGGTCACAGAGCGGGAGAACGCCGCCAGGGCTGAAGTCGGGGACATGGCCGCTCTTGTAGCTTCTAGGTTCTGGACGTGCTAGGGGAACCCTAGGACTCTTCTCTTTATTATTATTTTTTTTCGAGTCTGTAGTCCAGCTCATGGAGTCATGAATAAATAGACTCTTGTGACCTTTTGTGTCTGTTATGCCTATCTTCTTCTTGGTTTCGCCTCGCCGAGCCCTTAGCTCCGCAAGGTACTCAGAGGCCTTCACCAATCTCGAAGCTCTGCACACACACCTTCCCTGGGTCCTTATTGTGTTAAGGGCCCCTGTCGGTACCCGCGATAAGGGGTGCCCCCGCGCACAGGGGAAAATACCTGAGGATCTCGCCCTTCTCCGTAGGGAGAGCTCCGAAGGCGCCACGCGTCCAGCGGGGCCGGACCTCCCTCTCCTCATAGGAGAGCTCCTGGCTCGCCATGTGGCCTACAGAAGCCGGACCTCCCCCCTCCGCGGGGGAGAGGTCCAAAGGCGCCACGTGTTCAGCGGGGCCGGACCTCCCTCTCCTCAGAGGAGAGCTCCGGGCCCGCCACGTGGCCGACAGAAGCCGGGCCTCCCCCCTCCGCGGGGAGAGGTCCGAAGGCTCCACGTGTCCTCCGGGGCTGGACCTCCCTCTCCGCAGAGGAGAGCTCCGGGCCCGCCACGTGTCCAGCAGAACAGCGCCGCCTACCCCCGAGCGGTAGGCAGCGGGCGTAAAGACGCCCCATACCTTGCCCGTACAAGGTATTCAAGGCCCGCGCCTTCCCAAGATGCGGAGACGCGGAGCACGCCTCTGTCAGGTGCCGTTGCGCCCAGTCGCATCACAGACTGGCGCGCGGTGTCAGAACCTGCCAGCCAATAAACACAGCGACAAGACATCCCCTGCCGCTCCCGCCGTCATCAACCACTACGACTAGCATGCGGCATGGGCGGGGCGGCAAGGCGAAGACTCAGAAGCCTTTGCCAGAGACAACTACTGACATAACTGCGGATACAATAGTCGGCAGGTAATCACCCCGGGACCACCTGTCGGGTCCCGGGCCCCCCTTGTAAGCCACACGAGCCTTGGACTATAAAAGGCTCGGGTAGGCGACGTTAGCAAGGGTTCGCACTCCAGCAACTCATACCCTAGGATAACTCATCGTCAAGCTCAGGACTCCGGTTCTGAGCAACAAGCAATACAGCGAGCACCTTAGCTCACCGTGGACTAGGGTTTTACGCTCCGGCGGCCCGAACCACGTAAAACTCACCGTGTCAAGCTCCTCCCTAACTCGTCCCTACGCCTAAGCTCTCCGCAAGCGACTAGCCCCTTCGGAAAAGAACCTCCGCGGGCTGCCCAGAGCAAGTCTTATTTACTATCCAGCCCCCCCGGACCTGCTCTGGGCAGCCCGCGGAGGTTCTTTTTCGGAGGGGCTAGTCGCTTGCGGAGAGCTTCAGCGTTAGGGACGAGTGAGGGAGAAGCTTGACACGGCGAGTTTTACGTGGTTCAGGCCGCCGGAGCGTAAAACCCTACGTCCACGTTGAGCAGAGGTGCTCGCTGTATTGCTTGTTGCTCAGAACCGGAGTCCTGAGCTTGAGGGTGAGTGATGCCTAGGATGCGAGTTCACAGAGTTCGAAGCCCTGCTAACGTTTCCTATCCGAGCCTTTTCTAGTCCAAGGCTCGAGCGGCTTACAAGGGGGACCCGGGACCCGACAGGTGGTCCCGGGGTGATTGCCTGCCGACTATCGTATCTGCAGTTATGTCAGTAGTTGTCTCTAGCGAAGGCTTCCGAGTCTTCATTCTGCCGCCCTGCCCATACCGCAAGCTAGTCGTAGTGGTTGATGACGGCGGGGGCGGCAGGGGATGTCTTGTCGCTGTGTTTTTTGGCTGGCAGGTTCTGACACGGCGCGCCGGTCTGCGATGCGACTGGGCGCAACGACACCTGACAGAGGCGTGCTCCGCGTCTTCGCGTCTTGGGAAGGCGCGGGCCTTGAATACCTTGTACGGGCAAGGTATGGTGCGTCTTTACGCCTGCTGCCTACCGCGCGGGGGCAGGCAGCGCCATCTTGCTGGCCATGTGGCGAGCCCAGAGCTCTCCTTTGAGGAGAGGAAGGTCCGTACCCGCGGGACACGTGGAGCCTTCGGACCTCTCCCCGCGGAGGGGGGAGGTCCGGCTTCTGTCGGCCACGTGGCGGGCCCGGAGCTCTCCTCTGAGGAGAGGGAGGTCCGGCCCCGCGTGACACGTGGCGCCTTCGGAGCTCTCCCCGTGGAGGGGGGAGGTCTGGCTGCTGTTGGCCACAGGGTGGGCCCGGAGCTCTCCTTTGAGGAGAGGGAGGTCCGGCCCCGCTGGACACATGGCACCTTCGGAGCTCTCCCTGCGGAGAAGGGTGAGATCCTTAGGCATTTTCCCCTGTGCGCGGGGGTACCCCATATCGAGGGTACCGACAGTGGCCCCCGGGCCCATCTCGGGGGAGATAGTGTGCCCGAGGTGGGGCCTCCGTCTCTTCTGTTCCGCGCACTTTCCCTAAGTCCCGCATTGACCGCTGCCGGAGCACGAACAATCGCGGGATCGTGGGAGCGTGCGCCCACTCGATGGTTGCTTTTACTGCAGCGGTTCCCAAGGCTGCCACTTCTCCATGTTGCGGCGCTTTCTTCGGGAACCGCCGAAGCGCCTTGCCAGCTCGTCTTCTTGGGAGACTGACTCCTTGACCCACCGCTTTAGCTGGACGGCTTGGGGCCACCTGTCATCGGCGCTCGGTCTTGGAGCCGAAGCGGTTGCCCATGCGGTGTATTCGAAGAGTTTCGAATCGCTTCGAATCGTTCCTGGAAAGTTTGAAAAGGGGATTTTACCCGCATCGTGGCTTCCCTTCGCACTTCCCAGCGCTTGCACTTTCCTTGGACTCTTGCGCCTTTGTCTTCCTGTCCTTGAGCTCTCCCCCGCCATGGCTTCCAACCTGCTCCCGACGCGTCTCGTTCGTTCCGCCGAGCTTGGGCCAGTGCGCAGGCTGCTGGGCTGGCACACGGAGGAACAGAAACGTCGGCTCCGCCGGGGATCTCTCCCCCTGCTCCTGGAAAAGGGGGAGATGGTCTTCTTTACTGCGTACGCCCTGGCGGGGTTCGTCCCGCCAATTTCTTCCGTCTTCGTCACATTGCTGGAGACGTATGGTCTCCAGCTCCACCACCTCTCTCCCAACTCCTTTGCAATGGCCACTGTCTTCGTCCATTTCTGTGTGATGTTTGTGGGGGTGCACGCTTCAGTGACGCTCTTCCGCTACTTCTTCGTGTTGCGGACGACCGGGCGCGGCTCGAAGACCCAGATGGGAGCGTACTATTTCCAGCATCGCTGCAAGGACCGAAAGGTCTCTGGGTACCTTCTACCTTTCAGTGCGTCGAGGTGGGAAAACTGGAGGGAGAGCTGGGTGGTCGTGCAGACCGACGAGCACGATCGCCTGCAGCTCCCAACCGCTGGCCCAACCACCGAGCGTCGCTTCTTGGAGGAGGTCCCAGAGTTGGAGCAGGAGTACGCACTGGTCTTGGAGCGGATCCGGTTCTTGGCCAACGAGGGGCTAACGTCCCTGATGGTGCTAATGGATTTCATGTCGCGCCGTATTGCGCCCTTGCAGCAGCGCAGTCGCCCAACATGGTACTACACTGGTGAGCAGGACTGTACCAGGTTGGAGAGGGGTCTCGGCTCTGATCCTTCCGATGAGGAGCTGTACGAGATGGTGGGCAAGGTGAGCGGTGACTTCATCCCCAGTGGTGACCCCGCCTTCCCGTCCTCTGCCACTTCCCTCTTCTTAGAGCCGCAGAGGAGGTCAGAGCTACTGCGGAAGATCCCGAACCTCGACGACATCGGGATCGCCATCCGTCAGGTTGGGGATACCTTCTGGGGCATCTCGATCCCGGGAACCGAGCGCTCTGGATGGGATCGCGGGGCGTCTGTCGCTGCCCAACCCGCCCCAAGGGCCGGTGGAACTCAAGCAGCCGACAAGGGGAAGGGGATGGAGCCGGCCCCCGGGCAGTCAGAGAAAAAACGCGCCCGGTCTCCTCCGAGGGCGCCGCCTGTGCCGAGTCAGGGAGCCGGTGCACCCTTGCACCCATCTCCCGGAGGCGCTGGTCCATCGAGTGGCGACCCGAAGAGACCCCGGGTGTCCCACTCCAGCGGGTCTCTTCCCGGACAGCGGCAGTCTGAAGAACCCCAAGTGTCCCGCCATCCTTCCTCAGGCGGAGGGGCTTCTAGGATGGACGCCAGTGGGGCGACGTTGGGGAGTGTGTCGGGGGTCCAGACGCCACAGCCCGCGACCGTCCCAGCCGCAGGTCCTGGCGGTTCAACTGCGGCCTAGAGGCTGGGGCTGCAAGCCCGTTAGAGCGCTCATGTCGCCCAGTAAGTGTTGCTCTTTATGGCTTATAGGAGTAGCGTTCTCGTCTCCTCTCTTAGCCTGAGAGCTTTCTTTCCCCGCAGGGACCGACCGGCTGCCGGGGGCGGGCCTATCACCCGGCCATCTACAGTTGGCGGAGGCTCCGCGCCACAGCATCTAGGAACCGCGGTGGTTCCAATGGCCCCCAAGTCGGCGGGGGCTTCTTTTGTGCCGGCGGGTTCGCCCTCTGTGGTGGCTGCGGCCGCACCTGTTCGCCCTCCATCACCAGCCCGGAAGTCTAGTGCTGAGGCTGGAAGGGCCGCTGTAGGTGCAGTTGCTGGCTCCCTGGCTCCCTCAGGACAGCGTCTTGCTCCGGTTGCTGAGGCACCAGCACCTCCGCCGGTCTTAGACGCGACAGGGGAGGTCAGGGGCATGACTCCTGTCCCCGCTGTCCCGGCGGCCATGTGGGATGCCCTGGGGCGTGTCCAGACCAGCGCTCGACAGTTCCAGGCCGCCTTTGAGCGGGAGCAGGGGGCGCTGGCCGGAGAGAGGGAATGCCTTCTTAGCTGGGAGCACCTCCTGCAGCAGCGGACCCAGGAGGCTAAGGCGGAGCTTGACTCGAGGCAATCGAGAATTGAGGCCATGAGTGCTCTGCTCGACGCTCAGAAGAAAGCCATCAGCCGCCTGGACTCAGAGACCCGGCGGCTCCGCGCTTCCTACCGCGAAGCCCTGGCCCAGGTTGAAGCCAAGGCCGAGGCGCGCTCTGCTGCCGCGGAGGAGTTGCGGCTGCAGGTAGTTCATCGAGAGTGCGCCGTCGCCGATCGGGAACGTGCTGCAGCGGCCGAGGAGGAGAAGATTGCCGCACGGCTGAAGGCCAGAGAGGGCGAGCTGAGGGCTCGGGCCGAGGATCTGGAGCTTCGCGAGTCGGCTGCCGCTGCGAGGGAGGAGCAATCCAACCGGGAGCGCCAGGCGGCGTTGGATCGCGAGCTGGTGGCTCACCAAGTGGTAGAGAAGCTCCAGTCTTCGCGGTCTGCCGAGACCCAGGCGGTCTGGGGCTTTATTACCGAGGCGGGATCCGCCTTGGTTCCTCTTGGTTTCAGCCCGGTGCGGCTGGAGGCTCCAGCGCAGGAGATGTCCGAGGCAATCCCAGCACTTGAGTCCATCGGCGGCAAGCTGTGCCGGCTCGAAGCGGTGATCGCCGACGATCTTGAGGTGGAGGGACGGGGCCTGGCGAAGGAGGTCGCTACGCACGTACTGGCGTGCTTCCGGAGCCAGGACCCTTCCTTCTCTCTGGAGCCAGTCCGTCTAGGGCCCGTCGCTGAGCGGGAGGAAGCTGCCAGGGCCGATGTTGAGGACGTGGCCGCCCTTGTGGCCTCTAGGTTCCAACAGGAGTCCGGGGACTCTTAGGCATCTGCCCCCGTGGCTAAAAGGCCCTGTACCTCCTTCTCCTTCTTTTTTTTTGTTGAGTTTGTAGCCCAGCTCATGGAGCCTTGTGTGAATAGACTCTTGTTATCTTCTGCGTCTGTGTGCTTTAGTCTTGTTCTTGGTTTTACCTGGCCGAACCCTTAGCTCCGCAAGGTACTCAGAGGCCTTGACCAATCCCGAAGATCTGCACAGACACCTTCCCCGGGTCCTGACTGTATTAAGGGCCCTAGAGGTCTCCAGGACCCGCCCCATGAGAATGGGGAGGTCCGGACCTGCTAGCCACATGGCAGGCCCGGAGCTCTCCTCTGAGGAGAGGGAGATCCGGCCCCGCGGGACACGTAGAGCCTTTGGAGCTCTCCCCTCGGGGGGGGGGTCCGGTTTCTGCCGGCTACGTGGCGGACCCGGAGCACCCCCCCTGAGGAGAGGGAGGTCCGGCCCCGCTGGACATGTGGGGCCTTCGGGTCCGCCCCTGCGGAGGTGGCGAGGTCTGGATTCTTCGGTCTTACCTTGGAGTTCTGGTCTTGCGCGATCCCGTAGCGGCCCCCTGGTAGGTGTGTCCCATTGGTTGGGTGCTCCTACCATACCCCTGCGGGGAGCTGAGGCCGAGAGGTCCTGCACACAAGTAAGGGAAACGTAATTCTCCTTGGGGGCTCCCCCTCCCCTATCTCATAGTCTTATTTGGCTTACGGTCAACATCCACTTGTACGGTGCTTGGGGACTACAGTGCGCGAAGTGCCGGGAGCTCGGGGCCCCCTGGCCATCGGCAGGTACCCCCAACGCAACCGCCTTTGGTAGGGCAGCAAATGGCGACTAGAGGTGAGAATGAGAAGAGGGAGCTGAACGCATGGTGAGCATATGCCGGAAGTGCGGTCATAAAAATTTAGTACGTAATTTAAATGAGCACAAGGGAAAAGCAAAGTAGGACAGTGTCGGTACCCTCAATACCGGGTACCCCCGCACACAGGGTAAAACTTCCTAAGGACCTCGCTCCCTCTGCAGGGGCGAGCTCCGAAGGCGCCACGTGTCCAACGGGGCCGGAGCTCCCCTCCCCTCGAAGGATAGCTCCGGGCCTGCCACGTGGCCCAGGAGGCCGGACCTCGCCCCCGCCGCAAGGGCGAGCTCCGAACCACGTGTCTGGCAGGGCCGGGGCTCTCCTCTCCTCAAAGGATAGCTCCGAGCCTGCCACGTGGTCCGGAAGACCGGACCTCGCCCCCTCCGCGGGGGTGAGCTCAAGGCTCCACGTGTCCAGCGGAGCCGGAGCTCCCCCTCTCCTCAGAGGAGAGCTCCGGGTCCGACACGTGGCCAGCAGAGCAGTGCTGCCGCCTGGCACGGTAGGCAGCAGGAGTAAAGGCGCGCCATGCCTTTACCGTACAAAGCATTCAACACCCGCGCTTTTCCGAGACGAAGAGGCGCAGCGCACGCCTGTCAGGAGGCGCTGTGACCAGTCACAGTCAGGACAGGCGTATAGTGTCTGAAGCTGCGGGCCATTGAAGGCAGCGACAAGACCGGACAAGACATGCCCTGCCGCCCCTGCCATCGCCAACGACTACACGCTACACTTAGCCTGCGGCATGGGCAGGGTGGCAGGACGAGGACTTCGACGCCAGTGCCAAGACATAATAGCTGGTAGGAAATCACCCCGGGGCCACCTGTCGGGTCCCGGGCCGACCTTGTATGCCGCTCGAGCCTTGGACTATAAAAGGCTCGATGGGCAACGTTAGCAAGGGTTGGCACTCCAGCCTTCCACACCCTGGGGTTCGCACTCCAGCAACTCACACCCTAGGCATAACTCACCCTCAAGCTCAGGACTCCGGTGTTGAGCAACAAGCAATACAGCGAGCACCTCTGCTCACCGTGGACGTAGGGTTTTACGCTCCGGCGGCCCGAACCACGTAAAACTTGCCGTGTCTAGCTTCTCCCTCACTCGTTCCTACGCTTAATCTCTCCGCAAGCGACTAGCCCCTCCGAAAAAGAATCTCCGCGGGCTCCCCAGAGCAGGTCCGGGGGAAGTGTCGACCACACACTTCGACATTCGGCGCGCCAGGTAGGGGGCTTTTCCCTTGCGCGACGAGTTTTTGCCGACGAAGATGACGAAGCTTCCTTCAGCGGCAAGCTCTCCTCCCCCGCATTCACGACGGACCGTGACTAGCGGGGAATACGTGTCGACACATTCAGAACAGAGTGTGTTGGCGCAAGCTAGAAGCCAGCAGCCGACTCCGGCAATGCAGGCTCCAGCTAGCGTGAGATCTTCTGCGGCGCTGAGCGTCCCCCACGGGGGCGCGCTAGCTGCAGCAAGAGCGCTACTGCACAATCCACCTGCTGGGGACGCGCCTCAAGCAGCGACCCGGCAGTGGATTCGCGAAGTAGAACGTCTTGTCGTCGCCGCCGCAAACCCTCGACTTCGGCGGGGACGACACCCTGGCCAACCGGCTGTGTCGCTGACGCGCACGCCAACGGATGACGAGCAGACGGCGGACTCCAGCTCCACCAGGCCCCTATCGACGGACCTGAGGACAGAGCTGGAACGATGCCACTTGGGCCAAGATGCCCGAGTGTTCTTGAGCGACGACGAGAAAGGCGTCGCAACCAAGAGGCCGGCGACAGCATGACGTAAGCCTCGACCCTGCCTGAGGCGCAGACTTTCACCACGCGATCTCTGCCCCAGGCATACGCCACGCAGCATATGCCCTGCAAACGGTGCCCTCGGTCTATGGCGTAGCCTTGCCCGTACCGGGGTACACTGTGCCAGCAGCGAACCAAGCATTCGCGGCACCAACGCCTGCAGCAACAGGGGCAGGATGTGCTTGCCCTGGCGCCCCACCTTCGCTTCGCGAGGTGGCCGCGCAAGTTTTGGCCGCACCTGCCCGAGAAGTACGACGGCAGCGTCAACCCAACGGAGTTCCTACAGATCTACTCCACCGCCGTCCTTGCTGCAGGAGGGGACGAGGCCGTCATGGACAACTACTTCCCCGTCGCCTTGACCGGCCCAGCCCGGTCTTGGCTCATGAACCCCCCTCAGGGTTCCATAACTTCCTCGGGAGAGCTCTGCCGGCAGTTCACCGCGAACTTCGGCAGCTCCTACACCCGGCCTGGCACAGAGCTCGACCTCCACGCCATCCAGCAACAACCTGGGGAGTCGTTGCGCTCATTCATCCAGCGGTTCTCCCAGGTGCGGAACACCATCCCACACATTCAAAGTGCTTCTGTGGTGGTAGCGTTCCGGCAGGGTGTCCGGGACGAGAAAATGCTTGAGAAGCTCGCGACCAGAGAGGTTCGCGACGTCTCAGAGCTCTTCAGCCTAGCAGACAAATGCGCCAGAGCAGCAGAAGGGCGGAACTGGCACTCCCTGCCAGCCACCGAGGAATTGAGGCCAACCCAGATAAGATCAAGGCCATCGACTTGATGCGGCCTCCTGCCCGCATCAAAGAGGTCCAGAAACTCACGGGATGCCTAGTCGCGCTGAGTCGGTTTATTCCGAGGCTAGCAGAGTGGGCGCTCCCCTTCTTTAAGCTCCTACACAAATCCGGTCCATTTGCCTGGACTGACAAAGCAGAAGAAGCTTTCCAGGAGTTGAAGCAGCTCCTGGTGACCCTACCTATCATGGTAGCCCCCGAGCCCGGGGAGCATTTGTTGCTCTACATCGTGGCAACAACCGAAGTGGTGAGTATGGTCCTCGTCGCGAAGCGGCCGGACCTCTCGTCATCACAGCCTGCTTCGGTAGCAGGAGACAGATGCCAGGAAACCCTGGAAGTCCAAGACGGCCTCCCGGACCTCCAAGACAACCTCCCGGGGGTCCAGCGGGACCCCCCGGGGGCAAAACGGAACCTCCCGGAGATCCAGCGGGACCTCCTGGAGCCCCCAGAAAACCAGGACCTCTCTGACCTAAGAGAGGCATGTCTACTACATCAGCAAAGTCCTCCATGACGCCAAGAAAAGGTACCTGGAGGTCCTCAAGCTGCTGTATGCAGTGCTCGAGGTGTCCAGGAAGCTCCGCCATTACTTTCAGGCCCACCGGGTCTCGGTAGTCACCTCCTATCCGCTGAAGACGATACTTCACAGCCCCCATGCGACTGGCAACGTCGCTAACTGGGCAGCAGAGCTGGTGGAGTTTGAGCTGGACTTCCTTCCTCGCCATGCAGTCAAAAGCCAAGAGCTGGTTGACTTCGTGGCTGAGTGGACACTAACAAAGGCTGACCCAGGTGGCCACGAAGACGGTGAACTAGCGCATCGAGCCCCGGTCTTCACCAAACCTCACTGGACGCTCTTCTTCGACGGCTCCCCGCGAAAGCAGGGGGCCGGTGCCGGCGTACTGCTTCTCATGCCATCGGGGGAGCAGTTTGGGTACATGGTGCGTTTGAATTTCAAGGCAACCAACAACATGGCAGAGTATGAAGCACTCATCTTTGGCCTACAGACAGCCCTGTCTCTGGGCACTCACCAGTTGTTGGCACAGGGCGACTCCCAGCTGGTTATCAAGCAAGTTAAGGGCGAATGCTCCTGCAGTGACCCGCAACTAGCTGCTTATCTGCTCCACGTGCAGATGCTGGAGAAAGACTTCCTCGCCTTGGACCTGCGCCATATACCGCGCGCTGGCAATGCCGCAGCTGATGACCTCTCAACGAAGGCCTCCACCGGGGCCCCTGTGCCCGAAGGAGTCTTCGAGAGGACGCTGCTGCGGCCCACAGCCCGACCCGCCGAGCCGGACAAAGGGGGCTGGACCAGGATCTCGAAGCTGGCGGTCCCGGCGGCCCTGCAACCATGGACGCCGCCAAGGATCGTAAGCGTCACTGGGGACTCCGTGCAACCCAGCGCTAAAGATCCAGAAGCTCAAGTAGTCCCGATGCATGGACCACGGAGGTCCGGGACTCCATGAAGGACATCCTTCTTGATGAACGTGCATTCGCTGAACGGATTGTGCGGATGGCTAAGTGCTACGCGCTGGTATCTTTACTAGCGTGGCGCCATGACATCCTATTGCGGTGCATAACCCAGTAGGAAGGCTGCGACCAGCTCACAGTAGTCCACGGAGGCGAGTGCTGGGAACGCTCATCGTCCCGCACGCTGGTCGGTTAAGCCATCCGGCATGGCTCCTACTGACCGAGAGCCACCTGGACGCCATCAAACTGGTTAGGAGATGCAATGCGTGCCAGGTCCACGCCAAGCAGACCCACACAACCGGTGCAGACGCCGCACCCAGAGCCGTCGGGGGATACCGGCTCCTCTATGTTGAGGGCCAGCCGGACTTCCCAGCGCCGGGTCACGGGAACTACCTTTCTACATGGTATGCGGGGTCGAAGCCATGCTTCCCCCTGAGATCGCCATGGGGGTCCCCCCGTCTCCAAGCGTACGACGAAGCCACGCATGACCCGCTCTGCGTGAGGACATGGCGCTCCGACGCTACCCCAGTAAGTTCACCATGCTTACTTAGGTGTTTATTTAAGTTACACATTAATTTATATGATCACCTCCCCACGCTCTAGACAATGTGCATCCATTGTACACACGGTTTCTCTTTCCTGCTCTCATGCATAGTCGATATTTGCCATCCTGCCGAAGGCGGTAGTGCTTGGGGTACCTGCCAGAGGCCCGGGGTCCTTTTGGACCTCCCCCTGTAAGGGTACTGTACCGCCAGTTGGTCTCCTCCGAGAAAAGACCTACGCTAGACCGGGGGTTCAGGAGCCTTGCTTTCCCGGTCCTGCACCCAAAGCATGCGCACTCTGCCCCCCGGCGCTACAGTCTGAGTACTAGGGGGCCGGACGGTTACACCCTGACTCGGGCTGGGGGCCAGACCTCCGGGACCAAGTGCACTGGATTACCCAAGCCCCGTATTCCGGCCCGGGACAGTAAGCCAAATGAGACTAAGGGACAGGCAAGGGAGGACCTCTGAGCAGTACCGGACTCCGCCCCCACAGCTGGGCCGAGCTCCGAGGCTAGCCCTCACCCTCCTTTCAGAGGCAAGCGCTGATGCCGGACCTCACGCCCTTTGCTGGCCTGAGCTCTGATGACCTCCGGACCTCACGCCCTTCGCTGGCCTGAGCTCCGATGACCTCCGGACCTCACGCCCTTCGTGGGCCTGAGCTCCGATGACCTCCGGACCTCACGCCCTTCGCTGGCCTGAGCTCCGATGACTTCCGGACCTCCGCCCCCACAGTTGGTACGGGCTCCGAGGCCAGCCCTCGCCCTCCTTTCAGAGGCGAGCGCTGATGCCGGACCTCACGCCCTTTGTGGGCCTGAGCTCCGATGACTTCCGGACCTCCGCCCCCACAGCTGGGCCGAGCTCCGATGCCAGCCCTCGCCCTCCTTTCAGAGGCGAGCCTTGATGCCGGACCTCACGCCCTTCATGGGCATGAGCTCCGATGACCTTCGGACCTCCGCCCACACAGCTGGGCTGAGCTCCGATGCAGGCCCTCGCCCTCCTTTCAGAGGCGAGCCCTGATGCCGGACCTCATGCCCTTCGTGGGCCTGAGCTCCGATGACTTCCGGACCTCTGCCCCCACAGCCGGGCCGAGCTCCGATGCCAGCCCTCGCCCTCCTTTCAGAGGCGAGCCCTGATGCCAGACCTCACGCCCTTCGTGGGCCTGAGCTTCGATGACTTCCCGGACCACCCCTCTTCTCAGAGGCGAGCTCCGAAGCCGGACCTCCCCCTTTCACAAGGGTTGAGCTCCGATGCCAGGCTTCACCCTCTCCTCAGAGGCTGAACTCCAAAACCGTCAAGACCCTGCCAGCACAGGGAGTACTCAAGACAAGAAAGTTTGCGGGTAGGAGAAGGCCCCACCTCAGGCTCGTTACCTCCCCCGAGGTGAGCCCGGGGGCCACCGTCGGTACCCTCAATACCGGGTACCCCCGCGCACAGGGTAAAACTTCCTAAGGACCTCGCTCCCTCTGCAGGGGCGAGCTCCGAAGGCGCCACGTGTCCAGCAGGGCCGGAACTCCCCTCCCCTAGGATAGCTCCGGGCCTTCCACGTGGTCCAGGAGGCCGGACCTCGCCCCCACCGCAAGGGCGAGCTCCAAAGGCGCCACGTGTCCGGCAGGGCCAGGGCTCTCCTCTCCTCAAAGGATAGCTCCGAGCCTGCCACGTGGCCCGGAAGACCGGACCTCGCCCCCTCCGCGGGGGAGAGCTCCGAAGGCTCCACGTGTCCAGCGGAGCCGGAGCTCCCCCTCTCCTCAGAGGAGAGCTCCGGGTCCGACACGTGGCCAGCAGAGCAGTGCTGCCGCCCGGCGCGATAGGCAGCAGGAGTAAAGGCGCGCCATGCCTTTACCGTACAAAGCATTCAAGACCCACGCCTTCCCGAGATGAAGAGGTGCAGCGCACGCATGTCAGGAGGTGCTGTGACCAGTCACAGTCAGGACAGGCATATAGTGTCTGAAGCTGCGGGCCATTGAAGGCAGCGACAAGACCGGACAAGACATGCCCTGCCGCCCTACCATTGCCAACGACTATACGCTACACTTAGCCTGCGGCATGGGCAGGGCGGCAGGACGAGGACTTCGACGCCAGCGCCAAGACATAATAGCTGGTAGGAAATCACCCCGGGGCCACCTGTCGGGTCTCAGGCCCACCTTGTAAGCCGCTCGATCCTTGGACTATAAAAGGCTCGGGTAGGCAACGTTAGCAAGGGTTGGCACTCCAGCCATCCGCACCCTGGGGTTCGCACTCCAGCAACTCACACCCTAGGCATAACTCACCCTCAGGCTCAGGACTCCAGTGCTGAGCAACAAGCAATACAGCGAGCACCTCTGCTCACCGTGGACATAGGGTTTTACGCTCTGGCAGCACGAACCACGTAAAACTCGCCGTGTCAAGCTTCTCCCTCACTCGTCCCTACGCTTAAGCTCTCCGCAAGAGACTAGCCCCTCCGAAAAAGAACCTCTGCGGGCTGCCCAGAGCAGGTCCGGGGGAAGTGTTGACCACACACTTCGACAGACAGGTTTCGTTTCACATAAATTTCCATAGGAGGAAGGCAGGCTAAACATGGAGGCCACGACCCGTCCCATTAAAAAGTGAAGAAAGAATCTACGCGCTTGGGGTCGGAACCAGGCAAAGATGAACGTAGTCATGGACCGTCCCCTGAGACTTAGCGGCTCCGAGCGCTTTTCCTCGGCTCTATGGAATCTATTACAAAAGGAAGCGGCTGTCCTACTATTGCCCTAGGGATAGAACTTACGGAGATGCTCTATGTTCCAAGGGTGTGGGAGCGGATCCCCGTCCTCGGTGGAAAGGCGTACGCACCCGGGACGGCACACTTTTTTGACTCGGAAGGGACCTTCTCAACTAGGGGAGAGTTTGTGGGTCCCTTCACGAGAAAGTATGCGTCACAGCACCAGGTCGCTTTCCTGCAGCTCCCGGACACGCACAGACCTCTGGTGGTAGCGGCAGAGTGCTTGTCTGTACCGTGCGTTACGGAGTGCTGCATGCAATTGGACCTCGTCGACGAGGTCGATGTCTCCAAGCCGTAGGTTGTCCTGCGCGGCTTCGTCGTAAGCTCGGACACGGTGAGACTTCATGGTGATCTCTGGGGGAAGCACAGCTTCGGCCCCATACACCATGAAGAAGGGTGTCTCTCCGGTGGCCCGTCTCTGGGATGTCCGGTTAGCCCATAGTGTGCTCGGAAGCTCATCCACCCAATTGGCACCAAGTTTCTTCAGGTTGGCATAGGTGCGAGTCTTGAGGCCCCGAAGAATCTCGGCGTTGGCGCTCTTGACTTGCCCATTGCTCTTTGGGTGAGCAACAGAGGCATAGCACACCTGGATGACGAGGTCTTCGTAGTAGTCTTGGAACGCTGCGCTGGTGAACTGGGTCCTGTTGTCGGTGATGATTCTGTTCGGGACCCCGAACCGGCAGACAATCGACTTGATGAACTTTACTGCGGATTGCTTGTTGATGGTGGTGACTGGTGTGGCTTCCGGCCACTTGGTGAACTTGTCGATGGCGACATAGAGGTACCGGAATCCCCCGACGGCTCTGGGGAATGGTCCCAGGATGTCCAACCCCCATACGGCAAACGGCCATGAGGGCGGGATCATCTGTACTGCCTGAGCCGGTGTATGGATCTGCTTGGCGTGGAACTGGCACGCCTTGCAGCTCTCGACCAGCTTGACGGCATCCTGGAGTGCTGTCGACCAGTAGAAGCCATGCCGGAAGGCTTTACCGACAAGCGTGCGTGAGGAAGAGTGACTCCCACATTCGCCTCCATGGATCTCAGCGAGCAAGTCACAGCTTTCCCCTGGGTTATGCACCGCAATAGGACGTGGTTGGCGCCACGCCGGTAGATATCCCCTTCTACCAGCGCGTATCTCTTAGCCATGCGCACGATCCGTTCAGCGGATACACGTTCATCAGGGAGAATGTTGTCTTTCAAGTAGTCCCGGATCTCCGTGATCCATGAATCGGGTCTGACTTGAGCTTCTGGATCTTGAGCGCTAGGTTGCACGGAGTCCCCAGTGACGCTTACGATCCTTGGCGGCATCCATGGCTGCAGGGCCGCTGGGACCGCTAGCTTCGAGGTGCTGGTCTAGCCCCCTTCGCCTGGCTCGGCGGGCCCGGCTGTGGGCCACAGCAACGTCCTTTCGAAGACTCCTTCGGGCACAGGGGCTCCGGTGGAGGCCTTCATTGAGAGGTCGTCTGCTGCGGCATTGCCAGCGCGCGGTACGTGGCACAGGTCCAAGGCGAGGAAGTCTTTCTCCAACATCTGCACGTGGAGCAGGTAAGCAGCTAGCTGTGGGTCATTGCAGGACCATTCACCCTTAACTTGCTTGATAACTAGCTGGGAGTCGCCCTGTGCCAACAACTGGCGAGCGCCCAGAGACAGGGCTGTCTTTAGGCTAAAGATGAGTGCTTCATACTCTGCCATGTTGTTGGTTGCCTTGAAATTGAGATGCACCATATACCCAAACTGCTCCCCCGATGGCATGAGAAGCAGTACGCCGGCACCGGCCCCCTGCTTTCGCGAGGAGCCGTCGAAGAAGAGCATCCAGTGAGGCCCGGTGAAGACCGGAGCTCAGTACTTTGGTTCTCTGTCTTCGTGGCCTCCTGGATCAGCCTTCGTTGGTGTCCACTCAGCCACGAAGTCAGCCAGTGCTTGGCTCTTGACTGCATGACGAGGAAGGAAATCCAGCTCAAACTCCGCCAGTTCCGCTGCCCATTTAGCGACATTGCCAGTCGCGTGGGGGCTGTGAAGGATAGCCTTCAGCAGATAGGAGGTGACCACCGACACCCGGTGGGCTTGGAAGTAGTGGCGGAGCTTCCTGGACGCCACGAGCACTGCATACAGCAGCTTATGGACCTCCAGGTACCTTGTCTTGGCGTCATGGAGGACCTCGCTGATGTAGTAGACATGCCTCTGGATGGTCCGAACCCTCCCTCCCAGGCCAGAGATGTCTTCATCCATGGGCTCAGGCCTACAGGAGGTGGGTGGGTCCAGGGAGGCTGCCGGGAGCTGAGACTCGAAGGCTCCCAAGCCGCCTTGGACCTCCGGGAGGTCCCGCTGATTTTTCGGGAGCTCCGGGAGGTCCCATTGGGCCTCCGGGAGATCCCGTTGGACTTCCGGGAGGTTCCGTTGGACCTCCGAGAGGTCCCGTTGGACCTCTGGGAGGTTGTCACGGAGGTCCGGGGGTCCGTCTTGGACCTCCGAGGGGTTGTCTTGGAGGTCCGGGAGGTCGTCTTGGACCTCCGGGGTTTCCTGGCGCCTGTCTCCTGCCCGTTGGTCCTCCGGGAGGTTGTCACGGAGGTCCGGGGGTCCGTCTTGGACCTCCGGGGGGTTGTCTTGGAGGTCCGGGAGGTCGTCTTGGACCTCCGGGGTTTCCTAGCGCCTGTCTCCTGCTACCGGAGCAGGCTGTGGCGACAAGAGGTCCGGCCGCTCTGCAACGAGGACCATACTCACCACTTCAGTTGTCGCCGCGATGTAGAGCAACAAATGCTCTTCGGGCTCAGGGGCTACCATGATGGGTAGAGTTGTCAGGAGTTGCTTCAACTCCTGGAAAGCTTCTTCTGCTTTGTCGGTCCAAACAAATGGGCCGGATTTGCACAGGAGCTTAAAGAAGGGGAGCGCTCGCTCTGCTAACCTCGGTATAAACCGACTCAGCACGGCTAGGCATCCCGTGAGTTTCTGGACTTCTTTGATGCGGGCGGGGGGCCGCATCAAGTCGATGGCCTTGATCTTCTCTGGGTTAGTCTCAATTCCTCGGTGTGAGACCAGGAATCCTAGGAGTTTTCCAGAGGACACGCCGAACACACACTTGTCAGGGTTCAGCTTGGTGCGCATAGAGCACAGTTTGTCAAAGACTAAGGCCAGGTTATCTAGTAGGGATGAACTCTGCCTGACCTTAACAACGATGTCATCGACATACACCTCAATTAAGTCTCTTATCAACTCCCCGAAGGTTTTGTGCATTGCACGTACAAAGGTGGGGAGAGCGTTCTTTAGGCTATAAGGCATAGAGACATAACAGTACATACCGTCTACTGTGATGAAGGAGGTGTGCTCTTCATCTTCTCTAGACATAGGGATCTGGTGGAAACCCGAGTAGGCGTCTAGGAAGCAAAGCATATCGCAGCCCGATGTCGAGTGTACTATTTGATCTATTCTAGGGAGAGAGAATGGATCTTTGGGACATGCCTTATTGAGACTAGTGTAGTTGATGCACATCCGGAGCTTCCCGCCGACCTTCGGAACAACAACGGGGTTCGCCAACCACCGGTGTGGTGGACTTCCCGTATGAAGCCAGCATCCAGCAGCTTCTTGATTTCTTCCCGGATGAAGTTTTGCCGCTCGATGGACTGCTTGCGGGGCTTCTGTTGGACTGGCTGGGCATCGGGGAAGACCTTCAAGTGGTGCTCGATCACCTCCCTAGGGATCCCCGGCATCTGCGACGGCTGCCATGCAAACACGTCGACGTTGTGCCGGAGGAAGGTGACGAGCGCGCCTTCCTATTTGCTATGCAGGCCCCCAGCTACCCGGGTGGTCTGGGTGGCATCGGCGCCGATTTGGATGAGCTTCAGGGGGACGTCGCCCTCGTCGAGGGGTTGCACACAGGGTGCTGCGGTAGAGGCACGGTGGCGTGCACTCGGGTGGAGCTGATCTGGTTCTGCATTGCCAGGGGCTGGTGCTCTAGCTGTTGCAAGCGCTTGGAGCTTTTCCAAGGCTGACACTGTGGCAGTGCGGTCTCCACGAATCCTGAGGACGCCTGTTGGTGTAGGCATCTTCAAGACGAGGTAGCCGTAGTGGGCTACTGCCATGAATCAGTACAGGGCTGGCCTGCCAATTATGGCGTTGAAGGGGAAGTCGATCTCCGCCACATCGAACAGAATGTACTCTGTCCGATAGCTATCCGGTGCCCCAAAGGTCACCGGAAGGCTGATGCTGCCGTAGGGAATGACCTGTGCCGGCCCTACCCCTGAGAATGGGCTCGATCGGGTGAGCTTGGCCATCAGGATCTACAGCTTCTGGAAAGCTGCGCGATTGATGAGGTTCAGTCCAGCCCCGCCATCCACCAAAACGTGGTACATCCTCACATTGGTGATAATGGGAGCCACCAAGAGCGGTAGTTGGCCGGCCTCAGCCATGTTCCTAGGGCAGTCGGTGGCATCGAAGCTGATGGGGGTTCCCATCCACTTGAGGTGCAGCGCGGCACTCGGGAGGGGAGTCAACGACGCTACCGCTCGGCACAGGGTCTTAACCGTGCTTCGGGACGAGGGGTCAGCAGACCCACCATAGATGACGTAGAGCATCGTCCGGCGCTCGTCATCACTGGAGCTGGAGTCCTCATGGTTGCGCACCGCCTTCACGGCGCGCTGAGGCTCCTGGAACTCCACCTGTTGGTCGACGTTGTCTGGGGCGTCGACCTTCTGCTCGCCCTCCATTTGACGGTAGGGTGGGGCATCAGATCGAAGCAGCTTCCCTTTTCCGGAAGTGCTCCGCGAGCTTCTGGATCTCCCGGCACTCGGCAGCAGTATGGTAACTGTTGCCGTGCACGGGGCATAGCTTGCCTTGGTCACCATCTGGAGCTGGTGACTGTCGCTGCCTCTTGTCGGGGCGCGGCCCCCGAGCCCCACTGGGTGCCGCTGCTGCGGCAACGGGAGCCGCGGCCGGCGGTTTCATCTTGCCACCGCCCCGGTTCTTGATCTTCTTGCCGCTTCCATAGGAAGCAGTGCCAGATCCGGGCTGTCCTCCTGAGCCGTAGGCTGGCGGGGAGTGCCAGTTCCACCCTTCTGCTGCTCTGGCGCACTTGTCCGCCAGGCTAAAGAGCTCTGAGACGTCGCGGACCTCTCTGGTCGTGAGCTTCTCGAGCATCTTCTTGTCCCGGACGCGTTGCCGGAACGCCACCACCACAGAAGCATTTTGGATATGTGGGATGGTGTTCCGTACCTGAGAGAACCGCTGGATGAAAGAGCGCAGCGATTCCCTAGGTTGTTGCTGGATGGCGTGGAGATCGAGCTCCGTGCGAGGCCGGGTGTAGGAAATGCTGAAGTTGGCGGTGAACTGCCGGCAGAGCTCTCCCCAGGAAGTAATGGAACCCTGGGGGAGGTTCATGAGCCAAGACTGGGCTGGGCCGGTCAAGGCGATGGGGAAGTAGTTGGCCATGACGGCCTCGTCCCCTCCTGCAGCAAGGACGGCGGTGGAGTAGATCTGGAGGAACTCTGCCGGGTTGACGCTGCCGTCGTACTTCTCTGGCAGGTGCGGCCGAAACTTGCACGGCCACCTCGCGAAGCGAAGGTGGGGCGCCAGGGCTGCACATCCTGCTCCTGTTGCTGCAGGCGTTGGTGCCGCAAACGCTTAGTTCGCTGCTGGCACTGTGTACCCTGGTATGGGCAAGGCTGCGCCATTGACCGGGCGCGCCGTTTGCAGGGCATATGACTGTGGCATATGCTGCGTGGCGTATGCCTGGGGCAGAGATCGCGTGGCGAAGATCTGCGCCTCAGGCAGGGTCGAAGCTGACGTCATGCTGTCGCCGGCCTCTTGGTTGCGACGCCTTTCTCGTTGTCGCTCGAGGAACACTCGTGCATCTTGTCCCAAGTGGCATCGTTCCAGCTCTGTCCTCAGGTCCGTCGATGGGAGCCTGGTGGAGCTGGAGTCCGTCGTCTGCCTGTCAACCGTTGGCGTGCGCGTCAGCGACACAGCCGGTTGGCCGGGGCGTCGTCCCCGCCGAAGTCAAGGGTTTGCGGCAGCGACGACAAGACGGTCTACTTCGCGAATCCACTGCTGGGTCGCTGCCTGAGGCGCGTCCCCAGCAGGTGGATTGTGCAGTAGCGCCCTTGCCGCAGCTAGCGCGCCCCCGTGGGGAACGCTCAGTGCTGCAGAAGATCTCACGCTAGCTGGAGCCTGCATTGCCGGAGTCGGCTGCTGGCTTCCAGCTTGCGCCGACACACTACGTCCTGAGTGTGTCGACACGTATTCCCCGCTAGTCACGGTCCGTCATGAACGCGGGGGAGGAGAGATTGCCGCTGAAAGAAGCTTCGTCATCTTAGTCGGCAGAAGCTCGTTGCGCAAGGGAAAAGCCCCCTACCTGGCGCGCCAAATGTCGAAGTGTGTGGTCGACACTTCCCCCGGACCTGCTCTGGGCAGCCCGCGGAGGTTCTTTTTCGGAGGGGCTAGTCGCTTGCGGAGAGCTTCAGCGTTAGGGACGAGTGAGGGAGAAGCTTGACACGGCGAGTTTTACGTGGTTCAGGCCGCCGGAGCGTAAAACCCTACGTCCACGGTGAGCAGAGGCACTCGCTGTATTGCTTGTTGCTCAGAACCGGAGTCCTGAGCTTTAGGGTGAGTGATGCTTAGGATGCGAGTTCACAGAGTTCGAACCCTTGCTAATGTTGCCTACCCGAGCCTTTTATAGTCCAAGGCTCGAGCGGCTTACAAGGGGGGCCCGGGTCCCGACAGGTGGTCCCGGGGAGATTGCCTGCCGACTATCGTATCTGCAGTTATGTCGGTAGTTGTCTCTAGCGAAGGCTTCCGAGTCTTCGTTTTGCCGCCCTGCCCATGCCGCAAGCTAGTCGTAGTGGTTGATGACGGCGGGGGCGGCAGGGGATGTCTTGTCGCTGTGTTTATTGGCTGGCAGGTTCTGACACGGCGCGCCAGTCTGCGATGCGACTGGGCGCAACGGCACCTGACAGAGGCGTGCTCTGCGTCTCGGCGTCTTGGGAAGGCGCGGGCCTTGAATACCTTGTACGGGGGCAGGCAGTGCCGTCTTGCTGGCCACGTGGTGAGCCCAGAGCTCTCCTCTGAGGAGAGGGAGGTCTGGCCCCACGGGACACGTGGAGCCTTCGGACCTCTCCCCGCGGAGGGGGAGGTCCGACTTCTGTCGGCCACGTGGTGGTGTACTCCAGGAAACTACTCTTGTGGTGGCGTCGGCTGCAGCACGGACGGCGGTGGCCGCCACAACAGTATCTGGATTTGCTGCCCTTGCTGTCGAGCTATGCTATCATTTCAAACATTATAATTTATATTTTATTGAAATGCAATGTAATTAAAGTATAATTGTATATTTTTTACTTTCATTGTCGCTTGCATCTGTGCCATATAGGACGCATGGTACGCCATGGCGGCCCTGTTGCTCTCTCGCTCCCTCGCCAAGGCCTCCTGCTGCAGGGCCAAGCTCTCCCGAAGCGCCATCACCTTGAGATCTCTCTCGGTGACACGACGGCTAGAGGAGCCTGCGCCAGTAGCCGAAGACTGCGAGGAGCCGCCTCTCGCAGGTCGTGCCTCCCTGGAGTCGATGACTCCAGAGTCGTGATTAGTCGTCCTTCTCGCCCATGTGAGCATGATTAGGTATGTCGACCTGATCAGGGCAACTAGAAACCTAGTCATCCGACTAGAAGGCTCCGGCGATCAGATGACTTACTGAATGATGCTGTTGGCTGCTGTCGCTCGACCGCCGACGCCCCCACTCCTGCCATCGACCAGCCGCCGACTGCGCCGCCGCCCGAGTCTAGGCTCCAGCTGCCGCCGCAGCTCGCATCCCGCCGCAGCCCACCGCCGCCGTATGGCCACCTCCGGTCATGTGTCCATCGCCTCTGGCCCCTTGTGCGCTACTTGCCCTCTGTATCGACTTGGTATTGACATGAGAATACAGAGGACGACCTAAGGACGACTAGGCATCGATTAGGGTCTATTAGTCACCCTAATCGACGACTAATCGTCCTAGTCGACCTTATCGGTCCCTAGGCGACTAGTGTCTGTGCTGGGCTTCAAGATTGGTGAAGGCCTCTGAGTACTTTGCGGAGCTGAGGACTCGGCCAGGCAAAACCAAGAAGAAGACAAAAGCATAACAAGCACAAAAGGTCACAAGAGTCTATTTATTCATGGCTCCATGAGCTGGACTACAGACTCAATAAAAAGAAAAAGAGGGAGATACAAGCCCTAGGGTCCCCTGGCTCATGCCGGAACCTGGAGGCTACAAGGGCGGCCACATCCCCGACTTCAGCCCTGGCGGCCTCCTCCCGCTCCGAGGCAGGGCCCTGTCTCGCTGGCTCCAGTGAGAAAGAAGGGTCCCGGCTCCTGAAGCACGCCAGCACATGCGTGGCAACCTCCAAGGCCAGGCCCCGTCCCTCTGCCTCAAGCTCGCCGGCGACCACCGCGTCTAGCCTGCTCAGCTTGGCGCCGATTGACTCCAGCGCGGGGATCACTTCATCCACCTTCAGCGCAGGAGCCGCCGCCTTCACCGGGCTGAAGCCAAGAGGGACCAAGGCGGATCCCGCCTAGTCAACGAAGCTCGAGACCGCACGGGCCTCGGAGGACCGTGAGGCCAAGAGCTCCTCTACCTCGCGGCGGGCTGCCCGCAGGGTTTCGCGGCTTCCCTCGGAGAATTCCTTCTCCTTGGCCGCCAGGGAGCTTTTCCGAAGGCGGAGAGTCTAGGCAAGCCGCTCCAACTCTGAAGCCCAGAAGTCGACAGCCAACTCCCAATCCAGGATCGCATAGCGTTCCCAGGAGACCTGCTCGTCCCTCATCGCAAGGTCTGCCTTCCGGGCCTCTAGCTCCCTGGCCCGAGCTCGCAGGTCGCCCTCGCCTGCCGCCAGCCACGCAGCGACCCTCTCCGCCTTGGCCGCCACGGAGCGCTCCTGGTCCTCAATGGCGCGCTTACGGTGCTCCAGCCTCTGCCGTACCTCCTCCAGGGTAGAGAAGTTCTCCTCGGCCCGGGCATGCGCCTCAAGGGCCTCCCTGTGGAGCCGCCGCGTCTCGGAGTCCAGACGGTCGGTAGCCCACTTCTGCCGGTCGAGGAGCGCCTCCATGATGTCAAGCGACTCCCGCCTGGAGTCGAGCTTGCCCTTGACCTTCACGGTCCGCTCCCGCAAAAGGTTCCCCCAGGTGAGGAGGCGTTCCCTCGTAACCACTTGCTCCTCTCGCTCACGACCGAGCGCGGCCAAGACCTGCCGGACGCTCTCTTGGGCGAGCACGAGGGCATCCGCCAGGGGCAGTGGGGCAGCAGAGCCCGGAGCAGCGCCCCCGACCTCCTCCATCACATCGTCCTCAAGAGAAGACGACGCACCGGCGACCGGGATGAGACGCCGGTCAGCAGAAGCCGGCACCGGAACTTCGACAGCCAGACCCGCCAAACCCTCATTGACAGCTGGCTCCTCAGCCGGTGGAGAGGGACGAGTGGAGGGAGTCGACACTGAAATAGAAGCCGGGCCGCCTGGTACAGGGCGAACCTGTGCTGGCTTGGGGGCCGTGGCAACTGTCTCAGCAGGGGGAGTTGACACTGCCATAGAATCCGGGCAGACTGGTACAGAAGAAACTCGCGCTGGCTTGGGGGGCCACGGCAGCTGTCCCGGTTTCCGAGCGCTGCGGCGTGAAAGTGCATCTAGATAATCCCCGGTGTTTTGGTTTATTGATGACGACAATTAAGATGCTAATAAGTTTCTACTGAGTATGAGCATAGGTGTTTATCAAAGAAATGGATATGGAGTCTCTCAAGAAGCAAAAGGAAAAGAACAAGACTTGAAAGAGTAGAAAATAGCATTTTCTATTAATCTTCACATTTTTCTAGTTGTGTATAGGGTCTTCTCTTTTAGAGTGCTTGAGAATCACTAGAGAGCTCAAACAAAGGATAGAACGTTAGAATCATGAGACGAAGTAGTCATAGATATGAAGAAAAGGGAAGACCGGTGTCGGTACCCGCGATATGGGGTACCCCCGCGCACAGGGGAAAATGCCTAAGGAACTCGCCCTTCTCCACAGGGAGAGCTCCGAAGGCGCCACACGTCCGGCGGGGCCGGACCTCCCTCTCCTCAGAGGAAAGATCCAGGCCCGCCATGTGGTATACAGAAGCCGGACTTCCCCCCTCCGCGGGAGAGAGGTCCGAAGGCGCCACATGTCCGGTAGGGCCGGACCTCCCTCTTCTCAGAAGAGAGCTCTGGGCTTGCCACGTGGCCGACAGAAGCCGGACCTCCCCCTCCGCGGGGAGAGGTCCGGAGGATCCACGTGTCCTGTGGGGCCGGACCCCCTCTCCTCTGAGGAGGGCTCCGGGCCCGCCACGTGTCTAGCAGAAGAACGCCGCCTGCCCCCAAGCGGTAGGCAGCGGGCGTAAAGTCGCCCCTTACCTTGCCCGTACAAGGTATTCAAGGCTCGCGCCTTCCCAAGACGCGGAGACGCGGTGCACGCCTCTGTCAGGTGCCGTTGCGCCCAGTCGCGTCATAGACTGGCACGCGGTGTCAGAGCCTGTCAGCCAATAAACACAGTGACAAGACATCCCATGCCGCCCCCGCCGTCATCAACCACTACGACTAGCATGCGGCATGGGCAGGGCTGCAAGATGAAGACTCAGAAGCCTTCGCCAGAGACAACTACTGGCATAACTGCAGATACGGTAGATAACAGTCAATCTCCCCGGGATCACCTGTCGGGTCCCGGGCCCCCCTTGTAAGCCACCCGAGTCTTGGACTATAAAAGGCTTGGGTAGGCGACGTTAGCAAGGGTTCGCACTCTCGCAACTCATACGCTAGACTTCAGTCATCCCCAAGCTCAGGACTACGGTTCTGAGCAACAAGCAATACAGCGAGCTCCATAGCTCACCGTGGACGTAGGGTTTTACGCTCCGGCGGCCTGAACCACATAAAACTCGCCGTGTCAAGCTCTTCCTAACTAGTCCTTATGCTCAAGCTCTCCGCAAGTGACTAGCCCCACCGAAAAAAGAACCTCCGCGGGCTGCCCAGTGCAGGCGTGGGGGAAGTGTCGACCGAACACTTCGACATTTGGCGCGCCAGGTAGGGGGCTTTCCCTTGCGCGACGAGTTTCCGCCGACGAAGATGACCAAGCTTCCTTCAGCGGCAATCTCTCCTCCTCCGCGTTCACGGCGATCCGTGACCAGCGGGGAGTACATGTCGACGCACTCAGGACGGAGTGTGTCGGCACAAGCTGGTAGCCAGCAGCCGACTTCGGCAACGCCGACCCCGGCAATGCAGGCTCCGACCAGTGTGAGATCTTCTGCAGCGGTGAGCGAACCCCACAGTGGATACGCGAGGTAGACCGCCTCGTCGCCGCCGCCGCAAACCCTCGTCTTCGGCGGGGACGACATTCTGGTCAACCGGCTGTGTCGCTGACGCGCACGCCAACGGTTGACGGGCAGACGGCGGACTCCAGCTCCACCAGGTTTCCGTCGACAGACCTGAGGGCAGAGCTGGAGCGATGCCACTTGGGCCAAGATGCCCGAGTGTTCCTCGAGCGACGTCGAGAAAGGCGTCGCATCCAAGAGGCTGGCGACAACATGACGTCGGCCTCGACCCAGCCTGAAGGGCAGATCTTCGCCACGCGAGCTCTGCCCCAGGCGTACGCGCAGCATATGCCACAACCATATGCCCTGCAAACGGCGTCCCCGGTCTATGGAGCAGCCTTGCCCATACCGGGGTACACTGTGCCAGGTACGAACCAAGCGTTCGCGGCACCAATACCTGCAGCAACAGGAGCAAGATGTGCGGCCCTTGCACCCCACCTTCGCTTCGCGAGGTGGCTGCGCAAGTTTCGGCCGCACCTGCCCGAAAAGTACGACGGCAGCGTTAACCCGGCGGAGTTCCTCCAGATCTACTCCACCGCCGTACTTGCCGCGGGAGGGGATGAGGCTGTCATGGCCAACTACTTCCCCGTCGCCTTGACCGGCCCAGCCCGGTCTTGGCTCATGAATCTCCCTCAGGGTTCCATAACTTTGTGGGGAGAGCTCTGCCGGCAGTTCATCGCCAACTTCGGCAGCTCCTACACCCGTCCCGGCATGGAGCTTGACCTCCACGCCATCAAGCAACAACCTGGGGAGTCGCTGCGCTCTTTCATCCAGTGGTTCTCCCGGGTACGCAACACCATCCCGCATATTCAAAGTGCTTCTGTGGTGGTGGCGTTCTGGCAGGGTGTCCAGGACGAGAAAATGCTTGAGAAGCTCGTGACCAGAGAGGTCCGCGACGTCTCTGAGCTCTTCTGCCTGGCGGACAAGTGCGCCAGAGCAGCTGAAGGGCGGAACTGGCACTCTCTGCCGGCCTCCGAGTCAGGAGGACAGCCTGGGTCCGGCGCTGCTTCCTATGGAAGTGGCAAGAAGGCCAAGAACCGGGGGAGTGGAAAGATGAACTCATCGTCCGCGGCTCCCGTCGCCGCAGCAGCGACGGCTAGTGGAGCTCGGGGGGCCACGCCCCGACAAAAGGCAGCGGCAGTCGCCAGCCCCAGATAGTGACCAGGGCGGGCTATGCCCCGTGCATGGCGCCGGCAACCACACTGCTTCCGAGTGCTGGGATATCCAGAGGCTCGCAGAGCGCTTCCGCAAAGGAAGGCAGTAGAGAGCTGAGGCACCGCTCCACCCTCAGAGGGATGGCAAGCAGAAAGTCGACGCTTCATTCAGCGCCGGCCACCAGGTGGGGTTTCAGGAGCCTCAGCGTGTCATGAAGACTGTGCATAACGGTGAGGATTCCGGCTCCGATCGTGACGGGCCGGGGCGGTAGCCGACTGTGGCTGCCGCCCCAGGTCAGTGGAGGCTGCACTGCTGCGGCGTCAACCTTGGAGAAGCTCCAAATAGTCGCAGCAGCCCAAGCACCAATCACAATGGTGCAAGATCGGGCCAGCCCCTCCCGAGAGCACGCCTCCGTGCCTCGGTCATACCTCCTGGGGGCCGCCCAAGGTCTGTCAACCCCTTGAAGGCCTTGCCAGAAGGGGAAGATGCCTTGCGTCTTCCAAGACGAGCTCGGGTCCACCTACCCCTTGAAGGCCTTAGCCAGAAGGGGAGAACTCCCCGGGGGCGCCCAGGAGAAGCCGCGCAGGACCAGATCCAGTGTGAAGATGACAACCTCGTCGACGAGGCTCGGCTGCAGGTAACACCCCACAACGCACGGTCTCGGCTGCTACTCTAGCACTACCGCCAAAGAACCAAATGCGTCAGGGACCTGCAGAAAGGCAACCTGGTGCCGCGACACGCACTTTCCCGAGAAGGACCTATAAACTCTCCCCCAGCCAGGAAGGTCCCTTCTGAATCACGAAAGCTGCCGCCCCAGGTGTACATGCCTTTCAACCGAGTGTGGGATCCGTTCCCAAAACCCTTTGGCATGGAACAACACTGTAAGTCCTATCCCCCGAGCATTAGTAGAACAGGGTCATTCCCTTCTGTAATAAATCCCATAGAGTTTAGGAACAGCGCTTGGGGCAGCTAAGTCTCAAGGGACGGTCCAGGACTATGTCAAGCTTAGCCTGGTTCCGACCCTAAGCGCGTAGAGTCTTGCTTCCCTTGTAGACGAGGCGGGTCATTGCCTCCATGTACAGCCAGACTTCCACCTATGGGCATTAACACAGAAACTTGTTCTACTTCGCTCTCTCATGTGCTCATTTAAATTATGCATTAATTTTTATGATCGCGCTATCTATGTATGTCCATCGTACATCTAGCTCCCTCTCTCCCGCGCTCATCCATAGTCAGCATTCGCTATCCTACCGAGGGCGGTTGCGCTTGAGGCACCTGCCGATGGCCAAGTGAGTCTCTCGGGCCTCCCCCAGTCAGGTGTTCCGGTGCCAGTTGGTCACCTCCAGGAAAGGCCTGCGTTGTGCATGGGGGGTCCAAGGTGCGTATCCCGCTTAGCCGGCTCCGTGCCCAAAGCGTGCGCATCCTGGCCTCCGGAGGTACAGGGGAGTACAACCGCTTTGCCTAGTCATGAACCCAAAGCACGTGCACTCTGCTTCCCCGGCGCACGGCCCGGTACTAGGGATCGGACGGCCGTACCCGGACCTCGGAGGGAGCCGGAGCTCCGGCGCCTCGCGCACAGAATTGCCCAAGCCCCGTATAACGGATCAGGATCGTAAGCCGAATAAGACTAGGAGACGGGAGGGGAGGACCCCCTGAGGAGAATTACATTTCCTCTGCCTGTGTGCAGGACCTCCAGATTACAGCAACGGGGACTGCACGAAGCGGGGGGAAAGGAGCTACCAACTACTCCAGCATAGGACTGGAAGGACCGGGTCCCGCCCCTTCAGCAGGGGCGAGGCCCGAAGGCCCCATGTGTCCAGCGGGCCCGGAGCTCCCACCTCCTCTGAGGGGAGCTCCAGACTCGCCACGTGGCAGGCGGAAACCGGACCTCCCCTCGGCGGGGCGGGGGCTCCGAAAGCCCCACGTGTCCAGCAGGGCCAGAGCTCCCGCCTCCTCAGGAGGGGCTCCGGACCCGCCACGTGGCCGGCAGATCTGGACCTCCCCATAGGGCGAGATCCGGAAACCCCCGGGGGCCCCTAATACAGTTAGGACCTGGGGAAGGTGTCTGTGCGGAGCTCCGAGATTGGTGAAGGCCTCTGAGTACCTTGCGGAGCTAAGGACTCAGTCAGGCAAAGCCAAGAAGGAGAGAAAAGGCATCATAGACACAAACATTCGAGAGAGTCTATTTATGCGAGGCTCCATGAGCTGGACTACAGACTCGATGAAAAGGGAGAAACAAGTCCTAGGGTCCTTCCGGCTCACGCCGGAACCTAGCGGCTACAAGGGCGGCCACGTCCTTGACTTCAGCCCTGGCAGCTTCCTCCCGCTCCGCGGCTGGGCCCTCTCTCGCTAGCTCCAGGGAGAAAGAAGGGTCGCGGCTCTTGAAGCATGCCAGCACATGTGAGGCGACCTCTAAGGCCAGGCAGCGTCCCTCGGCCTCAAGCTCGCTGGCGACCACCGAGTCTATCCTGTCCAGCTTGGCGCCGATCGACTCCAGCACGGGGATCACCTCCGCCACCTTCAACGCAGGATCCGCTGCCCTCACCGGACTGAAGCCAAGAGGGATCAGGGCGGACCCCGCTCGATTAACGAAGCTTGAGACTGCATGCGCCTCGGAGGACCGCAAGGCCGAGACCTCCTCCACCTCGCGGCGGGCTGCCTGTAGGGCCTCTTGGTTTCTCTCGGAGAATTCCTTCTCCTTGGCCGCCAGGGAGCTTTCTCAAAGGTGGAGAGTCTTGGCGACCCGCTCCAACTCAGAAGCTGTCGAAGTGTTTGGTCGACACTTCCCCCGGGCCTGCACTGGGCAGCCCGCGGAGGTTCTTTTTTCAGTGGGGCTAGTCACTTGCGGAGAGCTTGAGCGTATGGACGAATTAGGAAGAGCTTGACACGGCGAGTTTTACGTGGTTCAGGCCGCCGGAGCGTAAAACCCTACGTCCACGGCGAGCTATGGAGCTCGCTGTATTGCTTATTGCTCAGAACCGGGGTCCTGAGCTTGGGGATGAATGAAGTCTAGTGTATGAGTTGCGGGAGTGCGAACCCTTGCTAACGTTGCCTACCCGAGCCTTTTATAGTCCAAGACTTGGGTGGCTTACAAGGGGGGCCCAGGACCCGACAGGTGGTCCCGGGGAGATTGTCTATTATCTACCGTATCTGCAGTTATGCCGGTAGTTGCCTCTGGCTAAGGATTCTGAGTCTTCGTCTTGCCACCCTGCCCATGCTGCATGCTTGCCGTAGTGGTTGATGACGGCGGGGGTGGCATGGGATGTCTTGTCGCTACGTTTATTGGCTGGCAGGCTCTGACACTGCGCACCAGTCTGTGATGCGACTGGGCGCAACGGCACCTGACAGAGGCGCGCTCCACGTCTCCGTGCCTTGGGAAGACGCGGGCCTTGAATACCTTGTACGGGCAAGGTATGGGGCGACTTTACGCCCGCTGCCTACCGCTCGGGGGCAGGCGGCATTCTTCTGCTAGACACGTGGCGGGCCCGGAGCCCTCCTCAGAGTAGAGGGAGGTCCGGCCCCGCAGGACACGTGGAGCCCTCAGACCTCTCCCCGCGGAGGGGGAAGTCTGGCTTCTGTCGGCCACGTGGCGAGCCCGGAGCTCCTCTCTGAGGAGAGGGAGGTCCAGCCCCGCTGGACACGTGGCGCCTTCGGACCTCTCTCCCGCGGAGGGGGGAGGTCCGGCTTCTGTATGCCACGTGGCAGGCCCGGAGCTTTCCTCTGAGGAGAGGGAGGTCCGGCCCTGCCGGACGCATGGCGCCTTCGGAGCTCTCCCTGTGGAGAAGGGCGAGTTCCTTAGGCATTTTCCCCTGTGCGGGGGGGTACCCCATATCGCGGGTACCAACAGTGGCCCCCGGGCCCATCTCGGGGGAGATAACGAGCCCGAGGTGGGACCTCCCTCTCTTCTGATCCGCACACTTTTTCTAAGTCCTGCATTGACCGCTGCCAGAGCACGAACAGTCGCGGGATCGTGGGAGCGTGCGCCCACTTAATGGTTGCCTTTACTGTGGCGGTTCCCAAGGCTGCCATTCCTGTACGTCGCAGCGCTTTCTTCCGGAACCGCCGAAGCACCTTGCCGGCTTGTCTTCTGGGGCGACTGACTCCTCGACCCACCGCTTCAATTGGGCGGCTTGGGTCCATCTGTCATCTCCGCGCGGTCTCGGAGCCAACACGGTCGCCGATGCGATGTACTCGAAGATTTTCGAATCACCTCGAATCGTTCCTAGAAAGTTTTAAAAGGGGATCTCACCCGCATCGCGGCTTCCCTTCGCATTTCCTAGCGCTCATTCTTCCCTTGAACTCTTGCGCCTCAGCTTTCCTGTCCTTGTTCTCTCTTTCGCCATGGCTTCCAACTTGCTCCCAACGCGCCTCGTTCGTTCCTCCGAGCTTGGGCCAGTGCACAGGCTGCTGGGCTGGCGCACAGAAGAACAGAAACACCGGCTTCGCCGGGGATCTCTCCCCCTGATCCTGGAAAAGGGAGAGATGGTCTTCTTCACTGCTTATGCTCTGGCGGGGTTCGTTCCGCCTATTTCTTCTTTGTCACATTGCTGGAGACATATGGGCTCCAGCTCCACCATCTTTCTCCCAACTCCTTCGCAATGGCTGCTGTCTTTGTCCACTTCTGCGAGATGTTTGTGGGGGTGCACGCTTCTGTGACGCTCTTCCGCTACTTCTTTGTGTTGCGGACGACTGGGCGCGGCTCGAAGACTCAGATGGGGGCATACTACTTCCAGCATCGCTGCAAGGACCCAAAGGTCTCTGGGTACCTTCTGCCCTTCAGCGCATCAAGGTGGGAAAACTGGAGGGAGAGCTAGGTGGTAGTGCAGACCGACGAGCACGATCGCCTACAACTCCCGACCGCCAGCCCAACCACCGATCGTCGCTTCTGGGAGGAGATCCCTGAGCTGGAGCAGGAGTATGCCCCGGTCTTGGAGCGGATCCGGTTCTTGGCCAACGAGGGGCTGACGTCTCTGATGGTGCTGATGGACTTCATGTCGCGTCGTATTACACCCTTGCAGCAGCGCAGTCGCCCAGCGTGGTACTATACTGGCGAGCAGGACTGTACCAGGCTGGAGAGGGGCCCCGGCTCTGACCCTTCCGATGAGGAGCTGAACGAGATGGTGGGCAAGGTGAGCGGCGACTACATTCCCAGTGGTGACCCCGCCCTTCCGCCCTCTGCCACCCCCCTCTTCTTGGAGCCACAGAGGAGGTCAGAGCTCCTGCGGAAAATGCCGAACCTTGACGACATCGGGATCGCCGTCCGGCAGGTCGGGGATGCCTTCCGGGGTATTACAATTCTAGGGACCGAGCGCCCGGGAACCGAGCGCTCTGGATCAGGGCACGAGGCGTCTGCTGCTGTCAAGCCCTTCCCAAGGGCCGACGGAACTCAAACCGCCGACAAAGGGAAGGGGAAGGAGGAGTCAGGGTGCCGGAGCAACCTTGCTCCCATCTCCCGGGGGTGCTGGTCCATCGGGTGGCGACCCGAAGAGGCCCCGGGTGTCCCTCCCCAGCGGGTCTCTCCCCGGACAGCGGCAGTCCGAAGTAGCCAAAGCACCTCGTCATCCTTCCTCAAGCGGAGGGGTTTCTAGGACGGATGCTGGTGGGGCGACGCCGGGGAGTGTGCCGGGGATCCAGTCGTCACGTCCCGCGACCATTCCAACCGCTGGTCCCGGCAGTTCAGTTACAGCCCAGAGGCCGGTGCTGCAAGCCCGTTGGAGCGCTCATGCCGCCCAGTAAGTGTTGCTCCTTCTAGCTTGTAGGAGCAGTGCTCTCGTCTCCTCTCTTAGCCTGAGAGCTTTCTCTTCTTGCATGGACCGACCAGCTGCCGGGGGCGGGCCTCTTACCCGGCCGCCTTCAACCGACGGAGGCTCCGCGCCTCAGCGTCTGGGAACCGTGGTGGCTCCCATGGTCCCCAAATCAGCGGGGGCTTCCTCTGTGCCGGCGAGTTCACCCTCCGTGGTGGCCGCATCCGCTCCTATCCGCCCTCCTTCACCAGCCCAGAAGTCCGGTCCTGAGACTGGGAGGGCCGCTGTAGGTGCGCCTGCTGGCCCCTTGGCCTCCTTAGGACAGCGCCCCACTCTGGTTGCTGAGGAACCGGTGCCTCCGCCGGTCTTAGACTCGACAGGGGGGGTCAGGGGCGTGACTCCTGTCCCCTCTATCCCGGCGCCCGTGTGGGATGCCCTGGGGCGTGTCCAGACCAGCGCCCGGCAGCTCCAATCCGCCTTTGAGCAGGAGCGGGAGGGCGCTGGCCGGCGAGAGGGAACGCCTTCTCAGCTGGCAGCAGCGGGCCCAGGAAGCTAAGGCGGACCTTGACTCGAGGCAGTCAAGGCTTGAGGCCATGAGTGCTCTGCTTGACACTCAGAAGAAGGCCATTAGCCGCTCGGAGTCAGAGACCCGGCGGCTCCGTGCCTCCTACCGCGAGGCTCTGGCCCACGTTGAAGCCAAAGCCGAGGAGCGTTCCGCCGCCGCGGAGGAGTTGCGGCTGCAGGTAGCTCGTCGAGAGTGCGCCGTCGCCGATCGGGAACGCGCTGCAGCGGCCGAGGAGGAGAAGACCACCGCCCGGCTGAGAGCCAAAGTGGGGGAGCTAAGGGCTCGGACCGAGGAGCTGGAGCTCCGTGAGTCGGCTGTTGCCGCGAGGGAGGAGCAGTTCTCCCAGGAGCGCCAGGCGGCGATGGATCGCGAGTTGGCGGCTCGCCAAGAGGTAGAGAAGCTCCAGTCCTTGCGGTCTGCCGAGGCCCAGGCAGTCTGGGGCTTTATTGCCAAGGCGGGGTCCGCCTTGGCTCCTCTTGGTTTCAGCCCTGTGCAGATGGAGGCTCCGGCGCGGCCGATGTCCGAAGCAATTCCGGCACTTGAGTCCATCGGCGACGAGCTGGGTCGGCTCGAAGCGGTGATCGCCAACGAGCTTGAAGTGGAAGGTCGGGGCCTTGCGAAGGAGGTCGCTATGCACATACTGGCGTGCTTCCGAAGCCGAGACCCTTCCTTTTCTCTGGGGCCGGTCCGTCTAGGACCCGTTGCCGATCGGGAGGAAGCTGCCAGGGCCGAGGTCGAGGACGTGGCTGCCCTCGTGGCCTCTAGGTTTCATCGGGAGTCCGGGGACTCTTAGGCATCTGCCCCCGTGGCCACAAGGCCCTGTACTTCCTTTTTTATTTTTGTTGAGTCTGTAGCCCAGCTCGTGGAGCCTTTGTATGAACAGACTCCTGCTTCTTTCTGTGTCTGCATGTCCTAGTCTTCTTCCTGGTTTTTCCTGGCCGAGTCCTTAGCTCCGCAAGGTACTCGGAGGCCTTGACCAATCTCGAAGCTCTGCATAGACACCTTCTCCGGGTCCTCACTGTATACTAAGGGCCCCGGAGGTCTCCAGGACCCGCCTCACGAGAACGGGGGGGGAGGGGGTCCGGGCCTGTTGGCCAGTGGCAGGCCCGGAGCTCCCCTCTGAGGGGAGGTCCGGGCTTGCGGGGCACGTTGAGTCCTCGGACCTCTCCCCGCGGAGGGGGGAGGTCCGGCTTCTGTAGGCCACGTGGCGGGCCCGGAGCTCCCCATCAAGGAGGTGGATGGTCTGGCCCCGCTGGACACGTGGGACCTTCGGGCCTCGCCCCTGCGGAAGCGGTGAGGTCTAGTTCTTTGATCTTACCTTGGGGTTTCGGTCTTGCGCGATCCCGTAGCGGCCCCCTCGTAGGTGCGTTCCATTGGATGGATGTGCCTACCATACTCCTGCGGGGAGCTGAGGCCGAGAGGTCCTGCACACAAGTAAGGGAAACGTAATTCTCCTTGGGGCCTCCCCCTCCTCTATCTCGTAGTCTTATTTGGCTTATGGTCCCCGTCCACTTATACGGTGCTTGGGAACTACCGTGCGCGAAGTGCCGGGGGCTCGGGGCCCCCCTGGCTATCGGCCGGTACCTCCAACGCAACCGCCTTTGGTAGGGCAGCAAATGCCGACTAAAGGTGAGAATGAGAAGAGGGAGCTGAGCGCATGGTGAGCACGCGCTAGTAGTGCAGTCATAAAAATTTAATAAGTAAATTAAATGAGCACCAAAGAAGAGCAACGTAGGACAGGTTTCTTTTCATATAAATTTCCATAGGAGGAAGGCAGGCTGAGTATGGAGGCCGCGACCCGCCTCAAGGGAAGCAAGACTCTACGCGCTTGGGGTCGGAACCAGACAAAGCTGAACGTAGTCCTGGACCGTCCCCTGAGGCTTAGCTGCTCCGAGCACTGTTCCTGGACCTTATGGAATTTATTATAAAAAGAAAAGTCTGTCCTATTGTTGCTCTAGGGGTAGAACTTACAGAGGTGTTCTGTGTTCCGAGGGTTTGGGAGCGGGTCCCCATCCTCGGTTCTGGGGAATGGTCCCAGGTCCCAGGATGTCCACCTCCCATACGGCAAATGGCCATGTGGGCTGGATCATCTGTACCGTCCAAGCCGGTGTATGGATCTGCTTGGCGTGGAACAGGCACGCCTTGCAGTTCTCGACCAGCTTGACGGCATCCTGGAGTGTTGTCGGCTAGTAGAAGCCATGCCGAAAGGATTTACCGACAAGCGTGCGTGAGGAAGAGTGACTCCCACATTCGCCTCCATGGATCTCAGCGAGCAAGTCGCAGCCTTCCCCCTGGGTTATGCACCGCAATAGAACGTGGTTGGCGCCGCGTCGGTATAGATCCCCTTCTACCATCACGTGTCTCTTAACCATACGCACGATCCGTTCAGCGGATACACGTTCATCAGGGAGGATATTGTCTTTCAAGTAGTCCCGGATCTCCGTAATCCATGCATCGGGTCTAACTTGAGCATCTGGATCTCGAGCGTTGGGTTGCACGGAGTCCCCAGTGACGCTTACGATCCTTGGCGGCGTCCATGGCCGCCGGGACCGCCAGCTTCGAGGTGCTGGTCTAGCCCCATTCGCCCGGCTCGGCGGGCTGAGCTGTGGGCCGCGGCAACATCCTCTCGAAGCCCCTTTGGGCACAGGGGCGCCGGTGGGGGTCTTCGTTGAGAGGTCGTCAGCTGCGGCCTTGCTAGCGCGCGGTACGTGGCGCAGGTCCAAGGCGAGGAAGTCTGTCTCCACCATCTTGCTTGATAACTAGCTGGGAGTCGCCCTATGCCAACGACTGGCGAGCGCCTAGAGACAGGGCTGTCTTTAGGCCAGGGATGAGTGCTTCATACTCTGCCATGTTGTTGGTTGCCTTGGAATTGAGACACACCATATACCCAGACTGCTCCCCCGATGGCATGAGGAACAGTACGCTAGCACCGCCCCCCTGCTTTCGCAAGGAGCCGTCGAAGAAGAGCGTCCAGTAAGGCCCGGTGAAGGCCAGGGCTCAGGGTCCTGGTTCACCGTCTTCATGGCCCCCTGGGTTAGCCTGCGTTGGCGTCCACTTCAGCCACGAAGTCAGCTAGTGCTTGGCTGTTGCCTGCGTGATGAGGAAGGAAGCCTAGCTCAAGCTCCAGTAGCTCCACTGCCCATTCGGCGGCATCGTCCGTCGCGTGGGGGCTGTGGAGGATAGCCTTCAGCCTAGGGAGGCCGCCGGGAGCTGATACTCGGAGGTCCCCAGGCTGTCTTGGACCTCCGGGGGGGTCCCGCTGATTTCCCGGGAGCTCCGTGGGGTCCCGTTGGACGTCCGAGAGGTTCTGTTGGGCCTCCGGAGGGGTCCCGTTGCACCTCCGGGAGATCCTGCTGGTCCTCTGGGAGGTTGTGTCAGGGGTCCGGGGTCCGTTTTGGACCTCCGGGGTGTTGCCTCGGAGACCCGGGGGGTCGTCTCGGACCTCTGGGGTTTCCTGGCGCTTGTTTCCCGATACCGAAGCAGGTTACGGTGGTGAGGGGTTCGGCCGCTCTGCGGCGGGGATCATACTCACCACTGCAGCCGTCGCTGCGATGTAGAGCAACAGATGCTCTTCGGGCTCGGGGGCTACCATTACGGGTAGGGTCATCAGGAGCTGGTTCAGCTCCTGGGGAGCTTCCTCCGCTTCGTCGGTCCAAGCGAATTGGCCGGATTTGCGTAGGAGCTTAGAGAAGTGGAGCGTTCGCTTTGCTAACCTCGGTATAAACCGACTCAGCGCAGCTAGGCATCCCGCGAATTTCTGGACTTTTTTGATGCGGGCGGGGGGCCGCCTCGAGCCGATGGCTTTGACCTTCTCTGGGTTAGCCTCAGTTCCTCGGCGTGAGGCCAGGAATTCTAAGGGTTTTCCAGAGGATACACCGAGCTCACACTTGTCGGACGGACGAAGACTAAGGCCAAGTTATCTAGTAGGGATGAACTCTGCCTGACCTTAACAACAATGTCTTCGACACACACCTCAACTGAGTCTCTCATTAGCTCTCCTAAGGTCTTGTGCATTGCACGTACGAAGGTAGGGAGAGCGTTCCTTAGGCCATAAGGCATAACAGTACAGACCGACTACTGTGGTGAAGGAGGTGTGCTCTTCATCTTCTCTAGACATAGGGGTCTGGTGGAAACCCGAGTAAGCATCTAGGAAGCACATTATATCGCAGCCTGACGTCGAGTCTACTATTTGATCTATCATAGGGAGAGAAAATAGATCTTTAGGACATGCCTTATTGAGACTGGTGTAGTCGATGCACTTCCGGAGCTTCCCGCCGGCCTTTGGGACAACAACAGGGTTCGCCAAGCACCGGGGGTGGCGGACTTTCCGTATGGAGCCAGCGCCCAGCAGCTTCTTGGTTTCTTCCCGGATGGGGCTTTACTGCTCGGTGGACTGCTTGAGGGGCTTCTGTCGGACTGGCCGGGCGTCGGGGAAGACCTTTAGATAGTGCCCAATCACCTCCCTAGGGATCTCTAGCATCTGCGATGGCTGTCATGCAACACATCGGCATTGTGCCGGAGGGAGGTAACGAGCGCGCCTTCCTATCTGCTATCCAGGCCCCCGGCTACCCGGGTGGTCTGGGTGGCATCGGCGCTGATTCGGACGAGCCTCAAGGGGACGTCGTCCTCGTCGAGGGGTTGCACATGGGGTGCTGTGGTAGAGGCACGGTGGCGTGCACTTGGGTGGAGCCGGTTTGGTTCTGCACTGCCTGGGGTTGGTGCTCTAGCTGCTGTAAGCGCCTGGAGCTTTTCCAAGGCTAACACTACGGCAGTACGGTCTCCAGAAACCTTGAGGACGCCTGTTGGTGTAGGCATCTTCAAGACAAGGTAGCCGTAGTGGGCTACTGCCATGAATCGGTACAAGGCTGGCCTGCCAATTATGGCGTTGAACAGGAGGTCGATCTCGGCCACGTCGAACAGAATGTACTCTGTCCGATAGCTGTCCTGTGCCCCAAAGGTCACCGGGAGTCTGATGTGGCCGTAGGGAACGACCTGTCCCGGCCCTACCCCTGAGAACGGGCTCGATGGGGTGAGCTTGGCCATCGGGATCTGCAGCTTCTGGAAGGCTGCGCGACTGATGAGGTTCAGCCCAGCCCCGCCATCCACCAAAATGTGGTACATCTTCACGTTGGCGATGGTGGGGGCCACCATGAGCGGTAGTTGGCCGGCCCCAGCCATGTTCCTGGGGCAGTCGGTGGCATCGAAGCTGATGGGGGTTCCCATCCACCTGAGGTGCGGTGGTGCACTCGGGAGGGGAGCCACCGATGCTACCGCTCGGCGCAAGGCCTTAGCCGCGCTTCGGGACAGGGGGTCAGCGGACCCGCCGAAGATGACGTAGAGCATCTTCTGGTGCTCGTCATCACTGGAGCTGGAGCTCTCATGATTGCGCACCGCCTTCACAGCGCGCTGAAGCTCCTGGAACTCCACCTGGCGGTCGACACCGTCTGGGGCATCGACCTTCTGCTTGCCCTCCCTTTGACGGTAGGGTGGGGCATCAGTTAGGAGCTGCTTCCCTTTCCGGAAGCGCTCCGCGAGCTTCTGGATTTCCCGGCACTCGGCAGCGGTATGGTAACTGGTGTCGTGCACGGGGCATAACTCGCCCTGGCCCCCGTCTGGAGCCGGTGATTGTCGCGGCCTCTTGTCGGGGCGCGACCCCCGAGCTCCACTGGGCGCCGCTGTTGTGGCAACGCGGGCCGCGGCTGGCGGCTTTATCTTGCCTCCGCCCCTGTTCTTGATCTTCCTACCGCTTCCATAGGAAGCGGCGCCAGATCCCGGCTGACCCCCTGGCTCGGAGGCTGGCAGTGAGTGCCAGCTCCGCCCTTCAGCTGCTCTGGCACACTTGTCCGCCAGGCTGAAGAGTTCCGAGACGTCGCGGACCTCCCTAGTCGCGAGCTTCTCGAGCATCTTCTTGTCCTGAACGCCTTGTCGGAACGCCACTACCACAGAAGTGTTCTGGATGTGTGGGATGGTGTTCCGCACCTGGGAGAACCGTTGGATGAAGGAGCGCAGCGACTCCCCTGGTTGTTGCTGGATGGCGTGGAGGTCGAGCTCCGTGCCAGGCCGGGTGTAGCAACTGCCGAAGTTGGCAACGAACTGCCGGCAGAGCTATCCCCAGGAGGTTATGGAATCCTGGGGTAGGTTCATGAGCCAAGACCGGGCTGGGCCGGTCAAGGCCACGGGGAAATAGTTGGCCATGACAGCCTCATCCCCTCCTGCGGCAAGTACGGCGGTGGAGTAGATCTGGAGGAACTCCGCCGGGTTGACACTGCCGTCGTACTTTTCGGGCAGGTGCGGCCGAAACTTGCGCGGCCACCTCGCGAAGCGAAGGTGGGGTGCAAGAGCCGCACATCCTGCTCCTGTTGCCGCAGGTATTGGTGCTGCGAACGCTTGGTTCGCACCTGGCACTGTGTACCCCGGTATGGGCAAGGCTGCGCCATAGACCGGGGACGCCATTTGCAGGGCATATGGTTGTGGCATATGCTGTGCGGCGTACGCCTGGGGCAGAGCTCGCGTGGTGAAGATCTGCCCTTCACGATGGGTTGAGGCCGACGTCATGCTGTCGCCAGCCTCTTGGGTGCGACGCCTCTCTCGACGTCGCTAGAGGAACACTCGAGCATCTTGGCCCGAGTGGCATCGCTCCAGCTCTGCCCTCAGGTCCATCGTCGGAGGCCTGGTGGAGCTGGAGTCCGCCGTCTGCCCGTCAACCGTGGGCGTGCGCGTCAGCGACACTGCCGGTTGACCAGAGTGTCGTCCCCGCCGAAGTCGAGCGTTTGCGGCGGCGACGACGAGACGGTCTACCTCGCGTATCCACTGCTGGGTTGCTGAATGGGGTGCGTCCCCAGCAGGTGGGTTGCGCAGTAGCGCTCTTGCTGCAGCTAGCGCACCCCTGTGGGGTTCGCTTATCGCTGCAGAGGATCTCACGCTGGTCGGAGCCTGCATTGCCGGGGTCGGCGCTGCCAGAGCCGGCTGTTGGCTCCCAGCTTGCGCCGACGCACTCCGTCCTGAGTGTGTCGACATGTACTCCCCCCTGGTCACGGTTCGCCGCGAACGCGGGGGAGGAGAGTTTGCCGCTGAAGAAAGCTTGGTCATCTTCGTCGGCGGGAACTCGTCGCGCAAGGGAAAGCCCCCTTCCTGGCGCGCCAAATGTCGAAGTGTTCGGTCGACACTTCCCCCGGGCCTGCACTGGGCAGCCCGCAGAGGTTCTTTTTTCGGTGAGGCTAGTCACTTGCAGAGAGCTTGAGCGTATGGACGAATTAGGAAGAGCTTGACACGGCGAGTTTTACGTGGTTCAGGCCGCCAGAGCGTAAAACCCTACGTCCACGGCGTGCTATGGAGCTCGCTGTATTGCTTGTTGCTCAGAACTGGGGTCCTGAGCTTGGGGATGACTGAAGTCTAGTGTATGAGTTGCGGGAGTGCGAACCCTTGCTAACGTTGCCTACCCGAGCCTTTTATAGTCCAAGACTTGGGTGGCTTACAAGGGGGGCCCGGGACCCGACAGGTGGTCCCGGGGAGATTGTCTATTATTTACCGTATCTGCAGTTATGCCGGTAGTTGCCTCTCGCGAAGGCTTCTGAGTCTTCGTCTTGCCTCCCTGCCCATGCCGCATGCTTGCCGTAGTGGTTGATGATGGCGGGGGCGGCATGGGATGTCTTGTCGCTGCGTTTATTGGCTGGCAGGCTCTGACACTGCGCACCAGTCTGTGATGCGACTGGGCGCAATGGCACCTGACAGAGGCGCGCTCCGCGTCTCCGCGCCTTGGGAAGACACGGGCCTTGAATACCTTGTACGGGCAAGGTATGGGGCGACTTTACGCCCGCTGCCTACCGCTCGGGGGCAGGCGGCGTTCTTCTGCTAGACACGTGGCGGGCCCGGAGCCCTCCTCAGAGTAGAGGGAGGTCCGGTCCTGCAGGACACGTGGAGCCCTCGGACCTCTTCCCACGGAGGGGGAAGTCTGGCTTCTGTCGGCCATGTGGTGAGCCCGGAGCTCCTCTCTGAGGAGAGGGAGGTCCGGCCCCGCTGGACACGTGGCGCCTTCGAACCTCTCTCTCGCGGAGGGGGGAGGTCCGGCTTCTGTATGCCACATGGCAGGCCCGGAGCTTTCCTCTGAGGAGAGGGAGGTCCGGCCCCGCCGGACGCGTGGCGCCTTCGGAGCTCTCCCTGCGGAGAAGGGTGAGTTCCTTAGGCATTTTCCCCTGTGCGCGGGGGTACCCCATATCGCGGGTACCGACAGAAGCTTTGAAGTCGGCGGCCAACTCCCGATCCAGGACCGCCCGGCGTTCGCGGGAGACCTGTTCCTCCCTCATGTTGAGGTCGGCCTTCTGAATCTCTAGCTCCTCGGTCCGAGCTCGCAGGTCATCCTTGCCCGCCGCCAGCTGCGCAGCGACCCTCTCCGCTTCGGCTGCCGTGGAACGCTCCCGTTCCTCAACGACGAGTTTACGGCGCTCCAACAGCTGCCGTATCTCCTCCACGGCAAAGAGACTCTCCTCGGCCCGGGCGTGTGCCTCCAGGGCCTCCCTGTTGATCCGCAGCGATTCGGCGTCCATGCGGTCGACAGACCGCTTCAGCAGGTCGAGGAGCACTTCCCTGAAGTCAAGCAACTCCTGCTTGGAGTCGAGCTCGCTCTTGACCTTCGCGGTCCGCTCCCGCAAAAGGTTCCCCCAAGTGAGGAGGCGATCCCGTTCAACCGTGTGCTCCTCCCGCTCGCGACCAAGTGCGGCCAAGACCTGCCGGACGCTCGTTTCGGCAAGCGCGAAGGCATCCGCCAGGGGCAATGGAGCAGCAGAGGCCGGGGCAGCTCCCCCGACCTCCTCCATCACCTCATCCTCAAGAGGAGTCGATGCACCAGCGACCGAGACAAGACGCCGGTCAGGAGAAGCTGGCGCCGAGGCTCCGGCAGCCGGGCCTGCCGGACTCTCTCTGGCTTCTGGCTTCTTGACCTGTGGAGAAGGACGAGCCGGGGAAGGCGGCACTGGGATAGAGGCCGGGCCGCCTGGTGCATGGTCGACCTGCGCTGGCCTGGGGGCCGCGGCGGCCGTTTTGGCGGGAAGAGATGACACCGCCGCGGAGTCCGGGCCCACAGGAACAGGAGAAGCTTGCGCTGACTTGGGGGCCGCGGAAGCTGTCCCGGTTTCCGAGCGCAACGGCGCAGACTCCCCACCAGTCGGGGATGGCCGGGAAGCCGAACACTCCAGCGGGCTCTGAATCCCGACTTCCGAGCCAGGGTAGGACTCCCAGAGCCCACCGCCGTCACTGACGGCCGCTCCGCAGTCGCTTGAACTGGCGGAACAGGGGACGCCCCAGAAGCTCCCCTCAACGCATCAGCCCGGGGCCTATTTGAGTCGCCACCGGAAGGAGTGCCATCTCCAGAAACAGGAGATGCAGGCACCCCAGGCTCCCGACTTGGCACAGACGCCGCCGCTGGAGGAGATCGAGCGCGCTTCTTCTCTAGTGGTGGGTTGGAGGCCATGACGAGGGAGGACTCAAAGGCAAGAAGACAAAAGCACAAGAGTCCAAGAAAAAGCGCTGGGAAGTGCGAAGGGAAGCCACAATGTGGGTAAGATCCCCTCTAAAAACTTCCCGGGTGCAATTCCAAGCGATTCGAAACTCTTCGAATACGCCGCATCGGCAATCGCTTCGGCTCCAAGACCGAGCGCCGATGACAGGTGGACCCAAGCCGCCCAACTGAAGCGGTGAGTCAAGGAGTCAGTCTCCTAAGAAGACAAGCCGGCAAGGCACTCCGGCGGTTCACGAAGAAAGCGCCGCAACGTGCAGAAGTGGCAGTCTTGGGAACCGCCGCAGTAAAAGCAACCATCAAGTGGGCGCACGCTCCCACGATCCCGCGGCCGTTCGTGCTCCGACAGCGGTCAATGCGGGACTTAGAGAAAGTGCGCGGATCAGAAGAGACGGAGGTCCCACCTCGGGCTCATTATCTCCCCCGAGATGGGCCCGGGGGCCACTGTCGGTACCCGCGATATGGGGTACCCCCGCGCACAGGGGAAAATGCCTAAGGAACTCGCCCTTCTCCGCAGGGAGAGCTCCGAAGGCGCCACATGTCCGGCGGGGCCGGACCTCCCTCTCCTCAGAGGAAAGCTCCGGGCTCGCCACGTGGCATACAGAAGCCGGACCTTCCCCCCTCCGCGGGAGAGAGGTCCGAAGGCGCCACGTGTCCGGCAGGGCCGGACCTCCCTCTTCTAAGAAGAGAGCTCCGGGCTTGCCACGTGGCCGACAGAAACCGGACCTCCCCCTCCGCGGGGAGAGGTCCGGAGGCTCCACGTGTCATGCGGGGCCGGACCCCCTCTCCTCTGAGGAGGGCTCCGGGCCCGCCACGTGTCTAGCAGAAGAACGCCGCCTGCCCCCGAGCGGTAGGCAGTGGGCGTAAAGTCGCCCCTTACCTTGCCCGTACAAGGCTTTCAAGGCCCGCGCCTTCCCAAGACGCGGAGACGAGGAGCACGCCTCTGTCAGGTGCCGTTGCGCCCAGTCGCGTCACAGACTGGCGCGCAGTGTCAGAGCCTGCCAGCCAATAAATGCAGGGACAAGACATCCCATGCCGCCCCCGCCGTCATCAACCACTACGACTAGCATGCGGCATGGGCAGGGCTGCAAGACGAAGACTCAAAAGCCTTCGCCAGAGACAACTACCGGCATAACTGCAGATACGGTAGATAACAGTCATTCTCCCTGGGACCACCTGTCGGGTCCCGGGCCCCCCTTGTAAGCCACCCGAGTCTTGGACTATAAAAGGCTCGGGTAGGCGACGTTAGCAAGGGTTCGCACTCTCGCAACTCATACGCTAGACTTCAGTCATCCCCAAGCTCAGGACTCCAGTTCTGAGCAACAAGCAATACAGCGATCTCCATAGCTTGCCGTGGACGTAGGGTTTTACGCTCCGGCGGCTTGAACCACGTAAAACTCGCCGTGTCAAGCTCTTCCTAACTCTTCCTTACGCTCAAGCTCTCCGCAAGTGACTAACCCCACCGAAAAAAGAACCTCCGCGGGCTGCCCAGTGCAGGCCCGGGGGAAGTGTCGACCGAACACTTCGACAACCGGACTTGTCTGCACAAATGGCCGGACTAGTCCGTTCCTACCCGGACTAATCCGTTTTAGACCGGATAAAAAGTCTCTAAGTGAGTTCGGACTTGTCCGTCCCAGGCCGGACTAGTCCGGTTATCATGTGAGTCAGAGCCGTTATGAGACTAAGTCTCAGAGGGCCGGACTAGTCCGCCCAAGAGGCTGGGCTAGTCCGCTAAGCGGACTAAGCCGCTGTTGCCCAGAGAAGAAGTCTCTGAGTGACATTGGACTAGTCCGCTCCGTGGATCGGACTAGTCCGTTCCCTTCAGACTAGTCCGATTTAGGACGTAACAAAGGTTCCTGTGCGAGCTCGGACTAGTCCGAAGTTGGCCGGACTAGTCCGCAGGCCTAGATTAGAGAGTTCTTAGACTAAGTCTGGTAAGACCGGACTAGTCCGCCCTTGGGGCTGGACTAGTCCGCCCAAACCAGACTAGTCCGTTCTCATGTGGAACAAAGGTTCCTGATTGAGATCGGACTAGTCCGCTCTTGGCCGGACTAGTCCGGGGATTCATGACCGTTTGAATCCAACGGTCACTGAAACTTTATTTGGTAAGCTGTGACGTGAGTGGTCCCTCAAGATCGGACTAGTCCGGGGTTGGGACCGGACTAGTCCGGACTTTAGTTGGTAACGGCTAAATGCCGGGATTTCTATAAAAGGAGCCCCCCCCCCCGGCTGAGAATTGAAAGACACGAACCCAAGCGCTGAAAACTCATTCCTAGAGATCTTCTAAGCCTCTTTCCTCACCTTCTAGACCCCTAAGATCGGATCTTAAGGAGTTAGTGGTTTTTGTGAGAGGAAAGACGTGGTGACCGACGTTTTGAGCTCTCGGTTTGATTCTCTTGCACTCTAACTGTTTTTGAGTTCTTAACAGTTGTACTTTGAATTCTAGAACTACTTGGTTGGTGTAGGGAGCCTCAAAGTGTGAGTAGCCCCTAAGAGCATTGTATTCACATTCGATTGATAGTGAGAAAGCCCGAGCTTGATCTTGGTGATCGCTCGGTGAGGGAAGGGTTGGAAAAGACCCGGTCCTTGGTGGACTCCTCAACGAGGACGTAGATTCCTGTGTGAAATCGAACCTCGGGATAAATCGTGTCTCTTGTCCTCTCTGCTATCTTACTTGCTCACTAGAATTACTTGTCAAGCATTCATTGTGTTATTTCCCGCAAACTGTTCTATTATTTTGCAAACTAATTATTCTCAACTAATTTGTGATATCATTTGACTACCATATATTTTCAGCTCAAACAAACTTAAAAGGAAACCTAAAACACAAATTAGCCTTAGACCGGACTAGTCCGACCTCATACCGGACTAGTCCGGCCTACTCTGGTTTTATCCGTTGTTTATTTTAATTTCAGGTTTTATTAGCCTATTCACCCCCCTCTAGGCAACTTTCAATTGGTATCAGAGCCTAACTCTCTGCAAAAGCTTAATCGCTTGGAGAGGAGATGGGGGACAAGGTCGGTAGCCAAATTGATCTCAACAAGGGAAAAGGAGCAAGTTCGAGCAACTTTGAAGAACAAGGTTCTAACCCACCTCTCGCAGTTGCTCCTCCATAAGACATTACAAGCTCAGAAGAAGATGAAGAAGTTCTTCGTCTCATGGCACTCCTCAAAAATAAGAAGGAGGAGGCTAAAAAGAAAAAGAAGGAGAAGTTATAGAAGAAACTCAAGAGTAGTCAACAAGACTACTCGCGATATCCTTTTAACTATGAACGATTAAATTCTCATTCCAGTTATTTATCGATTCCTCTAGGCAAACCACCTCACTTTGATGGAACTAACTATACAATGTGGAAACACAACATGAAGTTGCATCTAATTTCCTTGAACCCAAGTCTTTGGCATGTGGTATGTACAGGTATAGATATCCCCGAAGACGAGGATGAACTCACTCTAGAACAAGAACAACAAATCCATCGCAATGCACAAGCAGCAGCCATGCTCAACTCATCTTTGAGCATTGAAGAATTTAACAAGGTAGATGGGTTGAAGCTCGCCAAAGATATTTGGGACGCCCTCAAGATTGCACATGAAGGAAACCGATCCGTGAGGGAAGCTAAGATTGAGATGATAGAAGGAGAGCTTGGAAGGTTCGCCATGGAAGAAGGCGAAACACCTCAAGAAATGTACAACCGACTCAAAATTCTTATCAACAAGAGTCGGGCGTACGGATGCAAGAAATGGAATGACCATGAGGTGGTTAAAAGAATGATAATAGCATTTATGCCTCGCAATGTGACCATATGCACCTTAATCCGGGAAAGTCCAAACTTTCATTTGATGACTCCGGATGAAGTGCTAGGGAAGATCATTAACAATGAGATGATGGAGAAGGAAGCCCAACACGTCAATGACCTAGCCAAGATCACTTCATCCAAGAAGAAGGGCATTGCTCTCAAGGCCACATCCAAGTCCAAGGCAAAAGAAACACAACGCACAAGTGAAGATGAAGAAAGTGATGATGAGAGCACGGACATGGATGATGAAGAAATGGTGTTCTTCATCAAAAGATTCAAAAGGTTGATGAGGAGAAGGAGAAGACATCACTATGAGAACAAGAGCAAAGACAAAGGCAGGTCAAGAACAAAGAAGACTTGCTACAACTGTGGAGAACATGGGCATTTCATTGTGAACTGCCCTCATAGCAAGGAAGATGACAAGAGAAAGAAGAAGGATGGGAAGCCGCAAGACAAGAAATTCTTCACAAAGAAGAAGACATATGGACTAGCCCACATCGGAGAAGAATGGGACTCAAATGAAGAATCCTCCTCCGAAGATGACAAAAAAGTGGCAACCGTAGCCATCAAGAGGCCAACCATGAAGAAATCACTCTTGCCAAACAAGGGTGATTGGAAGAGCCAAAGTCACACATGCCTCATGGCAAAGGAAGGAAAGCGCAAGGTAATGACTAAACCTTCTAAGTTACATATTGAAGATGATAGTGACTTCGATAGTAGCAGTGAAAACGAATTCATGTTTAGAGGATTAAACAAAAAGGCTATAGCTAAAATGAAAATGTTATCGGATGAAATATTTGAACAAGAAGAGCTTCTCAACCAACAAGAAGAATTGCTTATCCTTGAAAAGGAAAGAAACCTTGAGATTGAGAAACTTCTTGAACTTGAGAGAGAAAAGTGTAGAACACTTGAAAGCGAACTTGCCATGAGCAAGGAGACATGCGTTCAGCTTAAAAGTGAGAATGTAGCGCTTCAAGATGAACTTGTAAGTTTGACCAAAGCTCACAAGAATCTTGAAGCACAACTTGACTCACTTAAGTCAAGCGTCCTAATTAATTCATCCTCTAAAAGCTCTCTCTCAACAAAGATAGAATCCAACACTAAAACTTGCAAATGTGCTAGCATTGTCTTAAACTTAAAAAATGAGCTCAAAGAGGCACAAAGCAAGAATACACACAAGAGTGGGATCTTTGATAAAGAAAAAAATCAAATATGCACGTAGTGCATACACAATCACAAGATCTCCCTTCATCAAAGATGGACTTGGATATACTAGGGGAGGAAAGCAAAATTCTAGAATCCTTAAAAACAATAGCAAATTCGTAGCCTTCGTGAAAGAAAACTCAAGTCAAGACGAGGGTAATAACCTTGCATCTACCTCACATAAGATTACCAAAAATGTAAAATCTATAGTATTTCATAATTTTGATGCATCTTATGTTCTTATGAAAAGCAAGTATGGTAAAGTTTATGCAAAATATGTTGGACCACTCCACAAGAGTCCAAAAACTTGTGTGTGGGTGCCCAAATGCCTAATAACTAACCTCAAAGGACCCAACAAAGTTTGGGTACCTAAGAACAATGTTTAAATTGTTTTGCAGGCCTACTCCTCCGGTGGCACTAAATGGGTGCTAGATAGTGGGTGCACTAACCATATGAGCGGAGAGAGGAAAATGTTTGTTGAGTATGAAGAGAACGATGATCCAAATGAAGGCATCTATTTTGGTGACAACATCCAAGGAAGGGTACTAGGTATTGGTAAAATCGCAATCTCTTCTCAACACTTTCTTTCACATGTTCTACACGTTGAATCATTGGATTATAACCTATTGTCCATATCTCAACTATGTGAGAAAGGTTATAATTGCTTGTTTACTAACGAGGATGTGACCGTCTCTAGAAGAAGTGATAACTCAATTGCCTTTAAGGGTGTGTTAAAGGGAAAGCTTTACTTGGTAGATTTTTCCACAAGTAAAGCTCAGCTTGACACATGCTTAATAGCAAAAACCAACATGGGATGGCTGTGGCATAGAAGACTAGGCCATGTTGGAATGAGGAATTTACAAAAACTTCTAAAGGGGGATCACATCCGTGGACTAAAAGGTGTTGTTTTTGAAAAGGATAGACCATGTAGTGTGTGCCAAGCAGAAAAGCAAATTGGGACAGCTCACGCCGCAAAGAACGTGATGACAGCAACAAGACCATTGGAGATGCTTCACATGGACCTCTTCGGCCCTGTCACCTATATAAGCATTGGCGGTAACAAGTATGGTCTTGTAATTGTTGATGATTATTCTCGTTTCACTTGGGTATTTTTCTTGCATGATAAGGGAGAAACTCAAGGAATCCTCAAGAAGTTCTTGAGGAGAGCTCAAAACGAGTTTTCTTCAAAAACTAAGAAGATTAGAAGTGACAACAGTTCTGAATTCAAGAACACTCAAGTAGAAGAGTTTTTGGATGAAGAGGGCATCAAACATGAGTTTTCAGCCCCTTATACTCCGAACAAAATGGGGTAGCTGAAAGGAAGAACCGAACACTCATAGAGATGGCAAGAACCATGCTCGACGAATACAAGACCTCGGATCGATTTTGGGCAGAGGCAATCAACACCGCTTGTCATGCTACAAACCGCCTCTACCTCCATCGACTCTTGAAGAAAACCTCATACGAGCTCCTAACCGGTAACAAACCCAATATCTCCTACTTTCGAGTTTTTGGAAGCAAATGCTATATTCTTAACAAGAAGCCTAGGATTTCAAAATTTGCTTCGAAATCCGATGAAGGTTTCCTACTTGGTTATGACTCAAAACCACCTACGCTTATCGTGTCTTCAACAAAACCTCCGGGTGTGTTGAAATTGCACGTGACGTGGTGTTTGATGAAACTAATGGCTCCCAAGTGGAGCAAGTTGATCAAATATATATTAGATGAAGAAGAAGAACCAAGTGAAGCACTAATAAGAATGGGGCTTGGAGAAATCCGACCCCAAGAAAATGTAGGACAAGATGCTACAAGCTCATCAAAAGTGGCACCTCTCACTCAAGATCAAAATCAAACACCCCAAGATCAAGACGATCAGTTTGAGGAAGAAGAAAATCA